>CM021731.1:84141113-84517297 GCA_011075105.1 Heteronetta atricapilla | reverse complement strand
GCCTGACTTTCTATCATTAGCATTCTAACTCTGCACATATAAATAGGTGACATCTGCTTTCCTGCAGCAATCCTCGTCATCTAAAAGGTAACCTCCCTGCTTCCTCACCTATTTTTTCCAGCCTTGCTCACAAGGCCAGAATCTTGAGCTTCCTGGTAATGAGGCTCATCCCCCAACCTCCCAAAATCAGGCTCCTGGAGTCTTAAGAACCAAACTTGACTCTCTGGCCTTGTTGTTTGTCTCTGGCTAAGGCCCGAAGTGCTTGGTCTCAGGAGATCTGCTCGAAGGGCACTCTTCGGAGCTGGAAGCCACTCTGGGATCTCCTCGACCAGAAGGGCTAACCCTGTATCTGAGGTGTTTCAGGTGGTTCTTCTCCCCTTGGCACTGCTGCCGCTGGGCCATTATCTCCAGAGCTCTGGTGAGCAGTCAGCCAGCTTTACTACATTTTCTTTAAGCACAATGGAAAACAGCTCCTAACAAAACCTGTTGAGGACATTAATTGGCTAAACCAAGAACCACTTGGTTTCTTCACCAGCACTTTACAGAGCATTAAGCCTCCCAGATGTTTCTCTCCATTTCCCTCTTCCAACCAACAGTTCTTGTAACCCCTTCCACCAAAAAACAGCCTAAGGACTCCCAACAGCATAAACCCCCTGGAGTTTCAGTTGTATTCCATTAGAGAGAGAATGGCTGAAACTGAGCGGCTGTAGAGGGAAAATTCACCTTGCACCTTTGAGAGCTTTGATCTTGCCCAGCGCACACCCACCTGGGTACTTCTCAAAGTGTGCAAACAGCATGTATTGTTAGGATTAGTATCACGGCAGCATCCAGGGGCCCCAAGCCGGTTTTGCTGCTCGCTGGGCTACCTACATGCCCACGCTGCTCAGACGACCGTACCTGGTTCAGCACGGTTATCCCAGTTTTTAGCGTCTGGACAGCAAGAATTGACTTGCCAGCCACACAGCATACAAATGTGTTCACTTCAACAGCTCTGGGAAACACAGTTTTAGCCCCAGCGTGCCAAAACCTACTGGAAGCATCCTCTTCCAGCAGTCTTTGCTAGCTGCAAACTGGGAGTCCCAACAGCAAACTCCAGGAGTCATTATGCCACAGCAAGTCTTAATGAGAAGCTGAGAGTCTCCATCTAATCTGTTTTACCTTCACCTGGTTTCAGACTGTCACACCTGGTGGCCCCAGCAGACAGGCGGGCGCTGTCTAACATCTCTCTCACCACCTTTGCTTGCAGGAGGTCTACAACAAGAACTTGAAGAACTAAGGAAGGAAGGGCCAAACACCAAAACACTAAACAGCTCTTCAAGCTTGCATGAGAGCAGTCACTACTGTTTGTCCACAAGAAGCTGACTTCTGGTGCTGATGGCACTAACAAAAAAGCAGATTCATGTGATTGTACAACCACCATCTAAGAAAAGCACACTTCTAACACCCAGGATAGAAGCCCAAGTAAGAACAAACTGCTATCGCTAACGCACTGGTATCTGCACTTGATACATCCAAACCCTTAAACCACTTCCCCGTGCTGTTCTCATGCTTAACATGTGAACATCAGTATTCAGGGGCGTTCTTGACAAAGAGGATAATCTGATGCGCAACTGAAAACAAAATCCAGACGTTTTAATTCCCAAATGCTCTGATCTTTCCAGCTCACTTTCCATCTTCCAGCACACGATTACTAAACGGGACAAACCACAAGAATTAGGTAAAGTTAGTGGTTTGGGAGCAGAGAATACTAATCAGTTTCTGGGAAGAAAAGCACATATTCCAATCACAAGACTACAGTTTATTAAAGCACCAGAGCAAGCTGTTTTCCACCGTCTTGGTAAAACTTCAGCATGGCTCAAGTCATTGTTTCACCTAATGCCAATGGCACTTAGCCCCTTTCAAGATGAGTATTAATCTCAAAAGAAGCTGAACGTAGTTCCATGTTCTACTCACACAACACACCAGTTAAACCAAAATGGATTTGGATCAGTGTTACTTTAATGAAACACTCATATTGTTTTGGAACAAGAGGCACGTTCTCAAAAAAACAACACGTCAGCAAATGTTTACCCAGGTGAGACAATGGATCCTACTCCTGGACAAGCATTTCCTCGCATAAATATCCCACCAGCTGCAGATTGCTATCGCCAGCTCAAAGCTGACCCTTCTGCAAGCGCACCGCACGTATACTTTTCGCTAGTGCCTAAATGTAGCTGTCAGTCAATAAAACTCACTGAACCCGTAGAGACGATGAAAGACTTCCTTTGCTATTGATTACAACTCCCACCATACGTTCTAATGAATGGGCCTGGAGAAAGTCCAAAATTATGTCTGCCCTACATCCCTTCAGCTGTTTAGCTTCTGACTGAGCAGTACAAATGCAGGTTAACCCACATATAGTCAGAGATCTGTAATTCTTCACTTCTTTCAACTACATATAAACCCCGTTCTTCCTCTTTCATACGTTTGGAAGGGCAAAAACAAAGAAGAGGATGCTTACTTCTGCCTCCTTTGTACTTCAAATGCAGCACCTCAATCCTTTGTGCTGTCTACAAACTCCTCCATTTGCTCTTCCTTTTGACTTCACCTACCTGCTCTTCCTTCCCACCTCCATTCGGCACGTTCCTCCTTGCTAGCATGCACGCAGGTCACCCCACTAGATGTTAACAAGGTTTTAGGTCTTACGTCCTAAAAGAAAGGCCTACAGCAAGTTCTCTAGAGCATCTGAGGCCAGGTAGCTCTCTGTCTCCACTTCGTTCAGATATCTTCATTGATGTGTTTTAATTCTCACTGCCACCTCCTATGGAGATATTGCTCAATATTAAGTCAATATTGATTGCTTCTCCCTGAGCCTGAGGCTTCTCCGCGCTCTTCCACCTTTATTTGCTGCACATTCAATACAGTCAACAAGTCACTTCCATGGCAACCCCGCACGGCTGGATGTAGCTCCTGCCAACCGAACTGGGTAACAACCACCTGCTGCCACAGCTGCCTACGGAGCAATGAGTGAGCAGAAGGTGATGGAAGCCTACCTGAACCGCACTGGTGTTTTTTACTCATCTATAACTGAGGTCACAGGATCTGAATAACCTGTTAAACAGAAAGCACGAGAGAAGCTATCTGCCAGGATGTGATGCAGCCCATCAGATTAAACTACAGAACAAGACACCTGGCTTCCAAAATACCTGTTAATGACATCTAAAAGAAGAAAGAGGTCTGGAAGTCCTCAGCTGCTTCAAGTGTAAGCAACACATGCTTGAGGTAACGCGCTGTCAGCGGCAGAAAGCACAGCTCTAGGTGACAGTTTTCTAATTATTCCCCTGCACGCAGTAAGGGAAATTTGGGGGAACTTCGTTAACAAAGAGCAGCTGATCAAGTTGGCAGTTGTGTGTCATGATCATACTGTTCATACATAAATAGGTAAATTTGAATGAGTAACACGGATTCCTCGTGTAATTTTCTGAAAGATTAATTTCACTGGAAGTTAATCATTAAGAGCCAGGGGGACAAAATGCAAAAATTTATGAACTGGTTTACCAGGCAGTTTCCCTCTCTCACCAGTGAACTGAATGAACATTACCTACTGGGAGATACCAGAAGATAGAAATGAAATTACAAGGACAGAATCAGAAAGACTCAGGGGATCAAAGCAAGGAGCCTAAAATACATTTTGAAAAAATAAATAAATTTACCCCAAACAAAAGGAAACCTTTGCATTTCAAAAATAGCTCAGGTCAAACCCTGCACAAAAACCCACGCGTCAATCACCACCCAGAGAAGGCAGAAGCACTCAGTAAATGCGCATACTGGTTTTGGCACAGGAAATGTCATCTGACTTCTTGACTGAAACTGAATACCGTCATAAAAGAGCCATCATCAGACGTTACTTAAGATCAGAAGAATCTCACGATTTGTATCCAAGGATTTTAGAAGAGCTCGCTGAGAAGCGGAGTTGATTTTTGAAAGCGATCGGAACACCGGGACGATTTCAAAGGCAAATGATATGACCCAGGTAATTATGATCCTATAAATTTGACGCCAATTCCAAAGTACCACATTAGCTCCTTTGATAATTAACACAGAAGCAGGAACATGGTTCACGGAGATTAGATTGTTGGGTTCCGTGTTTTTAAAGAGATTACATGCTCGTTTGGAAGAGAGCTAAAAGAGCACTGATAAAAAGCACTTCTGTAGGGTTGCTGACTTACCACCTCCTACATTAACAAAGAACTGAGTGTAAGCAAAGCAGCACGGTTATTAATCAAATTACAATAAACTAGGCCATAAGTTTCAACATAACTATGATCTAAGAAGAGCGAGTTGGAGGCCCCACGGGTGCTCATTTTTGGCCTTCTAGCTGCTACTTCTAACAACAGCCTGAAAGAAGAGCACCCAAGTTCCCAGACACAAGCCTTGGAGCTGTGCACAGAAGAAATCAATGAAAAAGCAGCCGCCCTCCCTCCATCAGCAGGCACGGAAGGGATCTAGGAACCGAGGCGATAGGCCATGCAGCCAAACCCAAAGAGCGCAGTCATCTGCGCCGACTTGAAAGGCACCCTGGCAAGAAGCACGAGGAACGAGCAATTGCCTAAGTGCAGCATTGCTACTGAGAACTGCTGCAATCCCTACGATGTCCAAGCAGGGGAACATCGGCCAGGAAACAAACAAACAGAAGTTCTCTCCCCTATTTGGCATCGATGCAGCCGTGAGCGTGCTCACTTCTGGTATCTAAAATTCAGAAGCCATCGTTCAGAACACCAGAGGTTCAGAAAGAAGCTGCAAACATTTTCAGAAGGGGTCAGAAAGATGCATTGCTTGGAGAGAGACTTTAAGAGCTCAGTCAGTTCAAGTCTAAGAGAGACAGATGAATGAAGGTTCATCTCTAAAAGCTACCCACTTCAGGAACAGAAGTTTCAGCGAGGGCTCTGGTCTGTAGGTGGGGAAGACATCACACGTAATGACTAGAAATAGAAATTAGAAGAATTTGGGACAGAACTGGGAAGGGAAGAAGTAAAGTAACAAGAAAATCATCTTTTTTTTTTCCTAAAAATTCTGAAAGTTATGGTGATTTTTGTGATTTTGGTGTTTTATTTTAATTTGGATTCCTTTCTAAAGCTTACCAAATAGCCAAGCCACAACTAGTTGGCTTGAAGTATGAGAGGCTGCAGAGGATGAATGTGATGAACTCTCTGGGTCTGAAAAATGTCAGAAAGGTTCAACACTTACATAAACCAGATTTTCCTACATAGCCCAAAGGCAATGGTGGCATCACTCAATACTGAATATGCTGCTTTCCACAACAGGCAAAATCTGCTTTCGGTTTAAAGAAAAACATAGTTAAGTGACAAGTGATGAAAGGTGAAACAAGTCCTTCTTTTCCTTTATTGTCATTGGCCAAATGACAGCTACAATTAATTATGTGTCAATTCACTTCTGTTCAATGCAGAGACAAATAATCAGGATCAATTTCAGCATCAACTGGCAAGATCCTCAAAGGTCACTAAGGTTTTTAAAACACTCCATCCTGAATTCAAAGTCACCTTTGCTTTTTACAAGGAGACACGGGAGTGAAGGAAAAAAATAAATCACTCCACTTGCACCTAATGTTAAGCAAAGCCTTTTAGATGCCCATTAATCTCAAAACCTTCCAGGAGGCAAAAGCTGTAGTGCAGTGCAAAAGAACTGGTGGTCCATCAAGAATGGCCATGCAAATTCCAAGTATCAAATGAGAAGTTTCTGTATGAAACAGCTGGAAAACAGAGGAAAAAGTGAATACTCAGTAGAAATCACTGCCTCTGCAAAACAAACTATGCCATTGCTAAAAAGTAAGTGGTAACAGCTCAGAAAGGCAAAGTGACTTTATTATAAAGAAATGAACAAGTCTATAACAACTGATCTTTGTGTTTCATGCCTTTTTGAGGTCAGTAGGTCACAATGAACAGCAAGAAACTGAATATACTTCCAGGAAATGGGGATAGATAATGATGTGCCTGATATATCTGCATTTGATGTAATAAACACATAAAGCTCCATTGAGATGCAGGGACATTTTTTCTGCTGTCATTTACCCGTTGATAAAACCCTAAAATTTAACTAAGGGAACAGCATCCAGATTTACTGCATCTCAGTTCAATCATTCCAAATGCCACAGGAGTTTTAAGCCTCCCTTTAGAGTGAGTTGCACAGAGTTTTAGAGGGGCCATTCAATTTACTGTCTTTGAAAGCATAATGCTGAAGATGGTAAACAAGCCTCTAAAAAATAACATGATACTCAGCAGCTCCAGGAACATTCACATGATAGCCTTGTTAAACGTCTACGACAAGGTCATGTCAAGCTCTAGAGGCGTTTACTTTCTACCGTCTTTTAGGTTTTAACCAAGGCAGAGCGCAACGCTCGCCGTGCAGATGTACTAGTCATCCCCGGCATAAACTTGATCCAGAACAATGTCTGAGAAAATAAAAATCACAAGAGGAAAAAGGATGGGAAGAGCCCTGTTGTGCTAGCTTGGACGCCTATCGCTTTGGTAATTGAGTGGCCTCCCCTGGATCCAGCCGTGCAGGTGGGATTACAGCAGCCAGCTGCTCAAGTTGGCCGCCACCAAGTCCCAGCAGGTTGCCATCCCACGTCTTGTAAACCAAGTAGTAGAACTCACAAGGGATGTTTGCTTCCAGCATCTGAAGAGAAAAATCATTGTACTAAAGCCTTCCTTCCTACCGCTGAGTGAGCTGGTGCCCACACCTCTCTGAGGTACACTGGGATGCGCCTGTGCCAACCATCTCCGAGCACTCCTCCTGCCATGGGAAATGTGCTGCCGCCTACACGTCTGAGCAGAAGAGCTTTGTCGAGCTACAATTAACAGCAAGGTGGGGGGGGGAACCAAACCCAGTATCTCAGGGAGCAGCACTAAGAAAAATTTTGTTCTGTGACTAAACAAAACGTTCACCTGAGTGCTTGTACTTAAATTTCTGCTTTGGAAAAAAATACAGAAAACATACAATTAAGGTAATCCAAACACCGGCTGCTGGTGGCGTTTCATAAGCGGTCTCGTAGTCGTTAAGGGCTATTTTTAGGAGGCGCTCTCTCCGCTCTCTTCTCTCCCCACCCAGCTCACACACACAGACAAGCCCACCCCACAGAAGTTGCTCAGCTCCATAAATCAACTGGAAACGTAGATAAGGTGATTCCGCCGATTATGCAGCCAGTGCTGAAGAGATCATAGCAGCACTGGTCAGGTCACTCCTTCCCCAAACAGCTTAGGGATTACACACACAACTGGAGACACGAGGACAGAGACAGGGAGCATGTGGAAAGAGCATGATGGCACTGCAACCAGGAGATCACGGCCTCACTCTACCCCGCTGCTGCATAGCATGCTGAAAAATTCAAACTAGGCTCCAGAAGCACACAGTACCAGGATTTCTTATTTGACGTTTCCTTTGGTTGTTCTTCCCTCTTACGTCATCAGGGAACATGATTTAGCAAACACTACTTGCCGAAGACGGCCGGAGCAGTTCAGCTGACACACAATAATTTACAACCCCCCTGTAACCGAGCCCTGACAGGGCACCGGAGAACCCCAAGTTACAAACGGATCGAATTCACCCACTTGCTCGTGCCATTCAACAGTTGACCCTCACTCAACAAGTCTATCAGCGGTGTCCAGCGTGGCTGACACGGTAAATCCGTCACGGGGCGCCCACTCACGCTCACTTTCAGAGCATTGGCAGAGGCTCCGAACCTCCCTCCCCTTCCCTGAAAGACTTCACAAATGATAAATAGCACACATCTTCTGGGAAATCCTGAAAGACCTACCACCTTCCCCTCTACGTACCTGGTATGAACTGTGAGCCTTTGGGAAAAATAGCTCCCTGTAAACTGCTTGAGTAGGAGGCTCGCTTCTTGCCGTAGGCTCTTCTAGCTCTATTTTAACTGCATTTGTTGTAAGCGTTTGATTCTGATTAAATGCAGGTATGTCACCTAGCCAAATAGGTCTGTGATCCCTGAGAACAGGCATCACAGTTTGTTTTCCCCTTTTCATTACCCCTCAGCATCCATTAAAACGTTTTTAATGCGCAAGGCTGTACCGCTAAGCAAAAACCCCGGCAGAGCTGTCTGCAGTAGCTGCGAGTTACCAGGACCCTCTCTGCTACACGCTCCCATGAATTAAAAACATCTCAACGCATCTTAGAGGCTGTCCCCGTTCCTCTGCTGGGGGTTTATATAACAAATCTTACTTGTTACCGCAGTGCTTACGTACCAGCCGTGAGTCGGAGCCCGCCGTGCCGGGCACAGCGGCGGCAGTAAGACAGCTCCTGCCCCAGCGTGCCTGCAGCCTGGCCTAGAGAGCGGACGGACGGACCTGGGCTGAGACAGTAGATCTCACAGAGGAAATGATATAAATGGCCAATTGTCGCAGGCCACAGTTATCTGAGAAGGAAGGAAGAAGAGACCTAAAACAAAATAGGCGGAAAAAAAAAAAAAAAGGAAGAAAAAAAAGTGAAGGTAAAGAGCAGCCTGAAAGAAATGGGAGCAGGAGTGCCGTAAGGACACCGGGCAGAGCCCCCGGAGCAAGGGAGCTCCCCAAAGCCCTGCAGCCTGTGCGGGCCGGGGGCTGTGGAGGAAGGAGCAGGGCAGGCAGAGGAGGGAGCAGGGCGGGAGGCAGGCGGTTCTGCCGCTGCTCGAGTCCCCGCAGCAGCGTCCCTTTTATTGCACAGCTGCGGTTGTCTGCCACAGCATCCGATCCTCGTCACGAGCCTGCACCAACAAACCTCATCTTTTTTTTCATCTTTAACAGAGCTATTTCTTTCTTTATCAAAGAACATCGGCAGCCTTGAAAACCCGGGTGCAATGAAAAGTAGTATCAGCTTGAGCCTGCAGACCCTTCGCAGGAAGGCAAAGAACCAAGCTCTTCCCCCAGCCAGCCCCAGCTTTTTCACTTTGCAAATCCTCTCTTTTGCCAAGTGCCCCACAATTTGCTTTCCGCCCAGCTAGGAGCTGGGATGTTTTCTTTCTCTCCAACGTTTCCCAAACCAGGAGGGCAATACAGTCCTGTAAGGCCAGGAAACAGCACCTCAGAAGCCGAGACCAACCTATAGAGTGAATCAGACTCGGGGTGAAATCACAGCGAGAAACAGATTGTCTGGAAAGCGATACAGCAGCCAAAATCCAAACAGAAAGACAGATGAAGCCAGTTATGAAAGGCATTCACTTGATACCTTTTAACTCCGGAGGAGGAGTAAGAAAACGGCCAGCTGTTCGGAATTGACATCCACCGTGGGTGGCAAGCGCAGTGGAAAAAGAGCGAAGAAGCGAAGCGAACCAGGAGCTAATCTGAATTCCCCGTGCCGATCGCCATCCCCAGAGTCGCTGACACGACAGTCATTTCTGCAGGGAGCCACATCAAACCACGCAGCGCTGCCCCACGAGCCCGCCCAGGCTCGGTCGCCAGCACACCACACAACGGCACAGAAATGAAACGAGTCAGTTTAGGTTAAAGAGGGCTTTGAATTCACCGAGGACATGATCTCAGTTAACATTAAGAAAGTGTAGGCACGCCGTCGGTGTAACGCGGATCTTCTCCGGGCAGGAATAGCTGGCTGAGGGAAGGAGCTCCTATTACAGATGAGGCAGCACTTTAGCAGCTAGATGCAAAAGCTCTCCATCGTTGGCAATCCTGTGCTTTTTTTTTTTTATCACTAAGTAACAAAAATAGTAGGGCTAGACGAGCAAGCAAACTCAACATCAGGTGTTTCTGAAACAATTCAAGTAGATAAATTACAGCCCATTTTTTCATTATACATGATCTCACTGTCAAAAGGATGGCCGCACTTCACCCTCCTGCCGTAGGAAGCGTGGCCATCTCGTAGCCTCGGGATGAGTCAGGTTAGCATAGCCATCTTCCTGTGAAACTAGCCTCAAATCAGCAAGCTGAACCACCTCTCCCACTGAGGACAGGCAACCGTCAGACCTGGCGGGGGGGAAAGGGCGAGCAGGACTGTTCCCTACTGCCTGCACTACAAACAAAATCCTACACAAGGAGAATCCCTTTTCTCCACAAAGGAAAGCCATGAACAAAGGGAGTGTTTCTCCTCCTAAGAATGACTCCAGACATCTGGAGATTCAATTCCCTTCTGCCAGCACGTGAGCACGTGGAGGTTTTTGGGGACAAGTTCTACACATACAGCTGAAGTTCTCAGAACTGTTCCTGTAATTGTTTGTTAAGGAAGGCTGCTGGAGCTTGAAATCCTAAAATAGAGGCAGGTTTCTGGAAACAGGGAGAGGAGAGCAGCACTGTTTTAGCAAAACTTCCTCTCAATTATTAAAGCATGAAGAAAAATGAGCAAGAAAACATTTTTCCTCAGTTCTCCTACCTTCCACATCAGACAAAAAGCAGTATCGCTTTTGAATACAAGATGAAGCAGAAAATAAGTGAAACTAAGCAGAAAATTAACCTAAAAACTTGCGAGAGCATACGTTGAGAAACGATAGGTAGGCCTGTGCAAGAGCTGCATGCTTATCCAGAAGTGAAGGTTTTTGAAGTTTATTTTTTTTTAAAGTGTTGCTGTTCCAAATCTCCACATGTCAAAAGATCCTAGGGTCTTCTTGCCAATTATGCAAGTTTTCTTAAGAAGTTTGATCATTTTTGAGGAAAGAGAAAATACATTTTGAGGTCTTGACACTGCTTGCTCTTCCTTTTCTTCTTACATTCCTCTTCCTAGGAATCCCAGGCAAGACAAGACAGGCACTATGAGGCACAGATTCTGGGTACACGCAAAAGACTCCCATTTCCAGAAGGAGATAGCAGAGCCTATTATTTCCTTAGTGCTGCTAAGACTGGCAAATAACGCCACCGCTTTATCTTGGTCCAAGTAAGAGGGTTACTTTCAGTACAACAGTAGACACCCACAGCAAGAGTAAAGACGAGAACAGTCTGATGTTCTTCAGCAGACAAGGGTTCATTTACCTACCTCAGAAGACAGTAAGTAGCAAACAAATAAAGCACTTTAAGGAATACAATTCCTTTATTAGGAAGGTTCATTAGCTATGTTGTTTGAGTATCTGTCATCTATCAAGATACAGGACGCACATAACAAAGCACCCATCTCTTATGGCAGCAAACAGCAAGTGTTTAAGGAAGAGCATAGAACAGGACGAGCTTGTAGGGACAGCATACTCTCCCAGACCCCAGCTATGTGCGGCTTGGGAACTCCCCAAGCCAGAGGCAATATCTCTGGATTTTCTTTTCTGGCTTTGCATACTCATCCCTAGGCCTGAAGATACAGGAAGACAACAAACCATTTGTGAAAAGGCACAAGTGACAACTCTAAAGCACATCAGTGGCAACATTATCTGGTAAGAAAGCTGAAATTTTATCTAAACATCTACAGTTTTGTCGTAGGGACAATTTTGTTCCAGAAGTTCGTGGTGGTTAAAGCATGAGCGTGCTAGGAAGGATCCAGACACCCTTTACTACACGGGATTAGTCTTCGCTGTGTTCAGAAAGTCATCTCTCATCTTGGGGTTAGACAGGACCAGTACCATGTAAAACTGACTGAGGGCTTTCAACAGACTAAGTAAGACCAGAAACACTTAGCACGAGTTCGGGAACAGGAGAAGAATCCCGTGACTTACGACAGAGTTTGATTTTAAAGAGTTGAGAAGAAAGTAATTCTTGCCACAGGAGACTGAAGACTGAAAAGGAGTGCACAGAATATGCTTGGATGCTCGTATTTTGGCTGAGACAGGAAGTAACGAAGACTTAACGGAGGTTTTCTGCTACAGTAGCAGCCACTCATCTACAAACCCACAAGGAAACGGCACTGCGATATCACAGCCTGGCACTACAGCTAAGATAATGACTGCAAAAATCAAACTTTTCACAAAAAGATTTTGGCAAA
Organism: Heteronetta atricapilla; assembly: GCA_011075105.1. Taxonomy (NCBI): domain Eukaryota; kingdom Metazoa; phylum Chordata; class Aves; order Anseriformes; family Anatidae; genus Heteronetta; species Heteronetta atricapilla. Next base: position 84,505,399 of record CM021731.1, on the reverse strand, counting down.
GACAAGGTGAAACTCATCACGTTAAATAGCTATGGCAAAGAAAAGGCAGAAAGTTTTTCTCCTGTTTCATCCTCAAGTTATTTACAAACTAAACACCTCCCTTAGAAAGAGCATTCTTCTGAATATTTATTTTTTTAAACAAATCAAATGACCAATTGTCTTCATCTGCTAATAGCTGAAGCTGGGATTCAGTTTCCCTTAGTGCTCACATGTAAGGCAACTTCTAATATTTCACTTTAGATCCTTGATAAGTCAAACAGCACTGCAATTCAGAAGGCGATTACGGGGAAACACTAAGTGCTCTTTTACAAGTATTTTCTTTGAAACCGTGAAATGCAATTGAGTTGGTGCACAATTTCAGGTTTGGTAATGATTTTTTCAAAGGATTCGTTTCCTCTGTAAGATTACCTGAAAATTATATACTTTTTAATCCAATTATTGTCCTTCTCATTTTGTCATGCCGAAGTCTGACAGCTGATACAGAAGATAGGAACTGCTGAGAAGTAACACGTGCTGCCTGAAGATGCTGCCCGCATCCCAAATGAAGTAACAAAAAAAAACAAACCTTAGACTTTTATTTTTAAACATATTGCTCATCCAAGCAGGGGGAGGGGTAGTGTGTGGGTTCATCAAAATTAGATGGTTGGGGAATATTCAAACTCAAACGCATCGCTTTTCCTACTCCAAAGATTATGGCAATACTGAAATTACTCCAAGACAAGGCTTTGATGATTGATCGTCATCTATCCCAACGATGGATCTTCATCTATTTTTACCCTCAGTTCATTTGCCCAAGCAGCAGAATTATTCCCCAGAAAGTAAGGATTAGACGAAGGAACGAACAGTCATCATACTTGCATAATATGAATATAGATTGGCTTATTCCATAATTCCAAGTAATTTGGGATGCCTCTTCATCACTAAAGAATCTAAATGTGAAATTATGCCAGAAGAGGGGAAAGCCAGGGTATTTTATTCCAACATTAGAATTATTATCCCGAGGAAAAAATGCTTTTGGTCATTGCAGTGGCCTAGGGCCTTCAAGACTCAGAAGCAGGAGGTTACTTATGCAACAGCCAAAAGAGCACTGCCAAATTAACTGGCTTTTCTGAAAACCAAGAAGTGAATTATTTTCTTAAGATATTAGAGCAAAGACCTACGGCCAAGGTAAGAGTATATTCCTTGAACGTAGGCTTTGCAAACTAACTGTAAACAAGAGAAGTGAAGAGTCTAGCTCTTTGCACTGATGTGAGAAACATCACTGGATAAAACATCTGTTACCAGGATTATTTCAACATTAACAGATTTTCACACAATTAGGAGAATGCATCCTGGGAATACCACTTCGGTGGTTTTAAGCGTAAGAAATAAATTATGCATATATAGTGTTTTTTAATAGCTTTAAATTACTTTTTTCCATTTTGCAATTCATCCCCCCCCCCATTTGCCCCACCGAGGTCCCCACAGAAGCCACTGTCAGGGCAGATCAATGCAACGTTGTCTGCAAAATACATTCAGATTGAGAGAAGCATCTGTAACTCTGTTCAGTAACAAGATATTAACCCAGACAATCCATCTTTAAACAAAATCCACCACACAGCATTGTACCACATCCTAAGCCAGCCTGAATATGAGAAATAAAACATTTGATATGATTTTTTTGTTGTTACAGCAAGGATTCTTTAATATACTGGTTCTGATTACATGCAAGCTTCCGACAGCCATGCTGGGCTCCAGGGTTTTATGGCCAAACCCACCTCCCAAACAAAGGCTCTGCTTCGGTACTGGGACTCCCCTGCAAGTACAGAGTTGAAAGCTGGCTCAGTGTATTTCAGGTTTACAAGCACGTTTTTTTACTGTCCATTATTTCACTTTTAGCATCAATGGGGACGATGTGAATGTAACAAAGGTCAGTTCAAGCAGATAACAATTCGCTATCTTCAATATTTCCGACCAGGATACAAAAATGACTTAGTGTCATCAATACAAGTCTTTCTAAAGCAAAACAATGCTACAGGAGTGCAATACCCAAATACCCCATGGCAACAAGTTAACATTTACTACATGTTGTATATTCACACCTAATGAAACTGAACCAAAAAGCCAGCACTGTGCTTCACCAAAGTAAGGCAACAACCTGCTGCTGTCACTGCAGCCAGAGTTGCACTGTGTTTTTGACTGAAAACACAAGGCCAGGGCTCCCATCTTATCGGTTTTACGCACAGTTGACTGAGTAGTTGCATGTTGCTTTTCTCTGGTAGCAAAGTCAGATTACAAAGTCTCCCACACACCGCAGCAGCTTATTCCTGTTCTTACTACTGTAATTCATCGCTCACTAAATCATGCTGCTGAAACTGTTTGTGTGGCTATGCTATAAACATCAATGAAGTAATCTGGGAAGGAAACCAAGCTATGTTTTTTATTAAAAAGCGTACACTTTCAAGTCTGGATCATCTCACTGATTGGGTTCACAGCACAGCTGAGGAAGAAGCTAGCGTGGGGGACCGACAAGATCGGGGTCAGGCAGGAAAATGAAACCAGCTTTGCCACTAAAACGTCACTCAAAACCAAAAAGCGGAAAGGGGTGAGAGGTTTGTCAGCCATAGCACAGGGAACTCCCACTGCTCAGAACAGAGTTACCTCTAAGCTAAGAGCTGGGAACACATCAGGGTTTGCTTCACGTGTTTACTTCTTCTTCAAAAAACATGCAGCGTTAGTTGAACAGAACTGTAAATCACACAGATTGACATGAAGCCACGTGCCTCACTGGGGTCACTTATGCTATATAACACAATCATGTCTGCAGAACTACTCTGGTTATAACAAAGCTTTTTCACTTCCCACCACTCAAACCCCTGCTCTTTGGCATACCAACTCAGGAGAGGAAACTTGACTGGTTTCTTTCAAGTTCTTTGAAAATTAGCCTGCTGGGCTCCCGAGGGAATGCTAGAAGCTACATACAGCCTGGTAAAATGTGACCTCTGTCCAGGGCAAGACTGCAGAGAGAAGGGCACAGCAAACAATCTGCTGGAGGAAGGTGGATACGGTCTTGGCAAACGCAAACCCTGCCCTACTAGGCTGCTGGCACTCCAAGCAGACAGATACTAGTGATCCAATGAAAACATATTTGGATTTTCAAAAAACCCAGGCTGCTTCTTTAACGGCGTATGGCAAGAAATCAGGTTGCCTGACTACGAAGAAAAGGTCCATCTATGGGCAGACGTGTGAAACAATACATACAAGGAAAAAATAAATAAATTGTGCTTCCATATTGAATTTCTAGATGGAATTTAGAGTACCAGAAGTGATGCTAGAGTCACTGCTGACAGTTCTCTGAAATTACTGGCTCAACGTGCAACACTTTCACCAAATGTCATCTAGACAGAAGCCGCAGAGAACAAAGCAGAAAGGTTTTTTTCTGAAGGAACAGACAAGGATGCAGCCCCCTAACACTGCCAACCCAATGTCTGGGTGCTAGAAAAGTAGGAGGACAGTGAGCCAGAAAATGGCCACACATGTTCTCCCTAAGCAGTCATGTCACTACTGCTGTTGAAGACCAAATATTTGGTGACATGAACTACTGATCTGACCTGGTATGCTCTCTTTTAGCTTCTGAATCAAAACTGGTGGTGGAGGGGAATGTTAATAGTGAAATGTTTCCTGACTTAATACCAGGAAAATTTCTGAAAATAGAATTTAAGGATCTAATTTCCATTATAGTCTTGCAAGAAGACCCAATTCAGAGAAGAGAAGGACAGATACTAAGCTAGATGCGGTGAGGTGCTTGGCTGTTGGACTTGGGCGGGGGGGAGAACAGGAAGAAAAAGCTTAGTTGCCTCATTTACACCTTACTCAGGGCACTAACAGGAAAAACTTACTTCCAAGACAGCTACCCACACCTCTGGTCCACAGGCTCTATCTCAAAATGCTCCCATGTCAGCAAAGGCAGCCCAGGTTACAAGTGGGCTGCCTCCCCCGGCTGTGTGACCAGCCGTAGTTATGACTCCTGGATGTCATCTCAAGGGAATTCCACCCCGAGTAAAACACACCTTTAAAAGGCAACATCTTTTTCTCCATGAAGGCCCATTCCCTCCAGGCAAGTAGTGGAGGAGTTAAAGGAGGAGGGACAGAAAAACAGGCATAAAACTGAGTCACTGCCCAGTATTTCAGACCCAGAAGTCTCTTCCAAAGAGATAAGGCCACGTTAAGCAACCACGTACATGGCTAGTTCCAAGCTCCAGCAGGTACAGCAGTCCCACAGGTATTCTTCTCTACCTTGCAAAGCCCATGGAAGCAGGGAGGTAGTGAGGCTCTCACTCTAACTTCTGATGCTGAATGGCTCTACTGCCTGCTCTTCTGACCTACACCTAAAACACAGGCAGCTTTCTTCCTTCATGTGTCTTCCTGAAAGCAATCACCTACACTGCTGCAATGCTTCCTGCTCCCACCATGGGGGATGGCAGAAGAAAAGCAGGCAGACAGATGGGCTCTGAAAGCACTGGGACCGACACAATCCCTGGAGAAATATCTTGAGGTGATGAGGGACATCCTCTGGAACCTGGTCCTCCACAGCCAGGCAGAGCTGTCTCCACCTGGGGACAGCAGGGGCTGTGTGTACAGAGCCAGTACTCCTGGAGAGTACACCTTGGTATCGCTTTGTTCGCTTGTTCCTTACGGATGTTCTGGAAGATGGCCTTCAGAGCTACGTGAGATTATGATGGATGACTTCTAAGACGGGCCCAGAGCACACCACCTCTTCTTACCTGACCTTGAGATGGGGCTAGATACTCTGAATCACAGCCGGAGCATACGAGGCAAAACGGTTCCGAAGCGCTGCACCGAGCTGAGACCTGGCAATACAGACAGACCCTGAAGTGGCATCTGGCATGCCTGCTCTGGTTAGCCACGCTGGGCACGAAAGCGGCGGCGCATGCTGGCCCCAAGGGATTCAACGCAAGCCTCGCCTTGGGTTGGCACCCCAAGCCGCACTGCAGCTGGGGCTCAGCATCACGGCCCAAGGCCCTGGGAGACCATGGGGAGAGGAAGGCAGGCAGAAAAACCATGCCCCTCTCCCTCCTCTTGAAGGCCACGAGGAACCAGCATCCGTGAACACAATACAGAGGAACACCAGAAAAATTATTTGGGGCTTTTCCATGTCTTCAGGTCCTGATGAAAGAAAATTACCCATTTAAATGGCAACAAAGACGAGAACCCAGCCTGAAGCACTGCAATCACAAAGAACGAGTCAACGTGCTTAGTAACAACAGCACTTGATCAGCGGTGTGTACGGGAGTCTCCTGAACACTTCAAAAGCACTACAAAGACACCAACAGATTTATCCCCACTTAAACATCTCAAACCTCATTTAAAATAGCTAAGAACACATCCCCCACAGCTTACAAGCAAGTAGAAGTAACAAGTTTTGTTTTATTAATGAATTAGAAGGCAATTTGAGATTTTTAAATTAGTTTCTGCTCGTGTAGTTGAAGTACCTGAAAAGCCAACACTTCTCAAATATTTCACTTAGTACAAATAAGACAAATATACTTTCAAATGTCTCTGCTCAGCTTCAACTTTAGTTGCAAAAAATAAAAATAAAAGTTCAGCTGACCCTATTTTAAAAACCCGAAATGAAACAGTAAGATACACTAAGTGGTGTCGCTTCCATTCCAGCTCTCCACAGCAGAACACAGATTGAAAGTTTCTTTTAGACTACTTCAAACCCCAACAAAACGAATTAGCAGTGCCAAGGTTTGGCAGAACAGGACACGGCATTCCCAGCTCCTTAACGAGGATGCTGATGGGACTACCATGGTGTAGTAGTAGACAAAAAATATAAGTGACAGGCTGTTCACCAGTAAGATTGGTAGCCATTAAATGCACCATGAAAAGATTTGCCCTTTTTTATTTGCTCTGCAGATCCTGTAGTTCTTCAGATTCACAGGCTGTTAAAACCTCAGCGTGCTGATGGATAAGCATTAAGGGCACATTAAAAGCAAGGCTTTTGCAGCATACCCCAATCGATTTCCACTACGTAAATCCACATTATATTAGCGAAGGATTTGTCATACGCTAACACTAAATGCTGACATGTTAACGCATTATTACACCTTATGCCAATTTTTGTTCTTTACATGTAGGCTGCTGAAAACAGCATTTGCAGTATCACAATACTGAGAAGGCACTGGATGCTTTCCTAGAAAGACATTTGTGTGTCATGCTTGCTTGACTTACGCTGATTTTTTTGCCTGGCTTTACTTATGTCTGACCACATATCCTTTAACATTTTAGTATTTTTTTTAGTTAATCTCCAACACTTAAAAGCAAGTACTTCCTAATAAATTGAGATGAAGTATCAACAACATTACAAGTCCAAATGACAAAGTAATTTGTTCTATCACATAAAACGCCAACTGTGTTTGCCCAGCCACTTGACAGCAAACACGGAGCAGCAAGAATCTATTCCTGCAGTATTTTCATCCTCAGCTATTCAGCTTGAGGAAGTGGGAAGGAAAGGTTTCCGTGCTTGTTTTAGTTATGTGGCAGTCTATCTATAGACCCCTTATTTTAGTAAAGTTTACCATATCTTGGGGGAAACTTTGGGGACTGGAAATTTGCTGACCTTTCCAAAGAGAAATCAAAGTAACAAAAATAAGTAACTCTTAATGTTTTCCTTTCTATCTTTGTACTGGGCAGACACAACAGAACAGTAGAGAAGTCCAGGAAGTAACATGAACGCTGGGCTTTGGTCAGTTAACTAACACAGCTAAGGGAAGGGGAAAAAATGGCAATAACATCTCTCAAGTATAGTAAGTAGAGTCTACAGGCCATAAATTTATTAGTGCCACCTTAAATAGCTAGAATTCTTTTTACGGATTTGCTTCTGGAGTCACTTGATCCCTTAAAAGCAACCCACATCTCTCATGTTAGGGTTATGTCCAAACCCTGAGGAATACCAAGAGGCATAACCCTAAAGACAAAAACTTCTTGCTCCCATCTCAGGCTAGGAGCGTGCTGTAACTCCGAGCAGCGCTGTCTGTGAGCAGTTGACAATTACAAAATTCGGTACAACAGGCAGGTTTTGTTTGCTGTAATGCAAAACCCAGCAAATCAGAGCTCAGCACATTTGGTTTACTCAGAGGGCAAGAACAAGTTCAAACACCTATAAAACTGCATCACACTTGCTTCACAATGTGGTGGAATTACTAAAATCGGGTTTTTTTCCCCTAACACACTTGCGCAGCATTCCAGACCAGTTGCTTCCAACTGCAAGAACCTTATTTTGACTAGTTTCACTCCATCTCTTCCCTAACTTGTATTGCCATATCCTGGTTACTCTCGTTTCCCCTTCAGATCTATTTTGCTCCTTCCAGCTCCTCTCCTGGCCTGCTTCTTCCTCGTCCGTGACTCAACATTAGAGCAGGAACCTCCAGTTTGCCCCCTTCGATTCCCTCAAATTTGGAGGGGTAGCTTTCACCACGTCCTACCACAATCCTAACCTGTATCGAGGTCAATGACAAAGCGCCCGGCATTAGCTCAGCCTTCCTCGCAGCCACGCAGCCTCCCTGCGATTAGAAGCAAAGCTGGGTTTGTGTACACACCATCAGTGTCCGAGTACACGCACAACAGAACGCTGGTCGACGTGGTGTTTATTCAGCTGGGAAGGAACCGATCACAGCTCACACTCCCATACTTCAGCACACAGGTGCGCCTGCAGACAGCTGAATCCTGTCCTAGAAGAGTTATTTAATACCTGCCCTGCTTCGCTGAGTGTGAATCAAGCCATCGTGGGTAAAACATTTTCCTGGACATCAAGGCGTGGGGACACTAATTACTCCTTCCAGGCTTTAAATTCTGCTTGAACCACTTAGGAGAGCTGGACTCAATTTTAGCCTCCGGCTACCTCTGAGAAGGTGCTTCCAGCCCCTGAAGGCAAGCGGCTGGGGCCTGACAGCCAGCAACCCACTCGTGCAGGTGAGACTGGTGCCCTCTCGAAATGGTGGTTATCTCCAGGTACATCATCACCGGGTGACTTCGCTATTTGAATGTGTCTGCTGCTCTAGAGAACGCATTTTGCAATGTGCTCTTCCTCCAGAGGTTGAGCAAGGGCTTGTAAAGTTCCCAGAACCCATAGGATAGTTAAAAACTCCTGATCCAAGTTTATGGAAGCAATTACAGCGGCTTTCAAATGCTGCTTTCGTTGCCTTCAGCGTACGTGCGTTTTGAGAGGACAGACCAGAAAGCACTGAGCAAACTCTTTTTCTCTGCATAAGATGTGGACTGAAAGCAACTCCAAATATTTCTTATTCTTGCGTAGCAAAATGATTATCTTCTCCCAAAAGGAATATTGAGCTCTACAACTATTTACCCAAAGTACTGCTGTAATTGCATATACTTTGCAGTTGGTCCTGTAATTTATATGGCTGCTTGAGATGTCTTTATGATACAGATCAATTTTTAGAAAGATACAGCCTCCAACACCAGACTTTTTTGTCATTTCACAGCAGCAGATCTCCTTCCCACTCATCACAGCACTCAACATCATGTAAAGTGTATACAAACATACATCTTATAGATTTGAGAATATCCGGAAAACACGTTTTAATGGCTTTTTAAAATGACTGGGGAGAAAGTAGAAACCAGGACTGCGGAAGCCCTGACCAGCGCCCAAGCTGTGCAGAGGGCTCAGTCGAATCAACTGCCTTCGTGCTGCGAATGTTATGTAGGTAGAGTCAAGAAGCTGCTGTGATATTACCCACCACTACATGCTACCTACAACAAACATGCTCTGTATTACCCCCCCATTGACAAGTTCTCCTCTTTCTAGCCACTCTTGTGGAACAAATGCTCCTACTTAGAGGGAAACGCTTAACTTTCATGTTTGCCTCGGAACTATGACAGCTTTGCACTTTTAATTGGATTCCCACATCTCCAAATGCCAATTTGGAACAGATAAGTTGTTTACTTTGATGATGGCAAACAGCAGAACTGATTGTGCATAATTTTTGGAACCGCTTGCTTAATTTCCGAAATCAGTCGCTTTCGACCAATTTTTCCAAAAGCTGAGTGTATTTACAGGAAATACTAGAACACCACTTATCACAGGCTTAGAAGCAAAAAAAGCTTCCAGAAAGGTAAGCTTCCAAATTCCTCCCTTAAAGTGTAAGTTTCAGCTGACGAGACAAACCCCTCACGTGAATAGAACTGCTCTACATGCTAACTTAGCACCCATCTCACTAGGCTCGGCACCCGTCTCACAATTCAAAACCTAAAAAATCCGAAATGCTCATAAACGCCAAAAACACTTCCACAAAAACCAACCGCAAGAATTATTTGCGCTGTTATAAAAAAAATATTGCCATGCCAAATGTCTATTAAACTTCAAAAACACTTAACCTCACCTTTAAAGTAGTCTGAAGTATACATAAGATTAATATCAGCCATGGATTTTTCTCACGTCGTATATACAGACAGCAGTATCTTACTAGACATCACGTCTGCATTTAAGAATCCCTAAATACAAGAACTGAGCAGATGTTTCAACACTCAACAAGTGCATTTGTATATCAGAATAACTCTTCTTTCAAGTAAACTCCAAGTGTAAGTAAGGCAACTTCCAAGAACAGCTCCCCACATACCAGGGCTTGTCTGAAGCTTGTTTACCTCTTCCATTATCTGAAAATGCTATGGTAGGGCCAACAGCAATCAGATTTTGGTGTAACAACTGCTGGTATCTCCTTAGCAAGCCCACCCATCTCCCGTCCTCTCTTTTCCTTATATTTGACACAATCTACAATGCAAGTGAAGGCTTCGTAGGTGCCCAAGACAAGCACCTCACCCTTCACAGCTTCTTGTCTGTGAACAAGAGGAGAGAGGGAAGGTAAAGGCACACCAAAAAGGAGAAGTGTTAATGGGATGAAGCCAAAGCCTTGCTTTTGCTTATTATTTTTTCCAATTAACTACCAGTAGGAACGCAATAGTGAAGAAAGCGTTTCAGTAGTGTTTCAGGCCCCTGTCCAGGTAAGTTTTAATAAGTTTTAATCCTAAGCAAAGAACTTCCATCGGCTCTGTCCACATCCTAAGGCTCATCATCTGTACGCAGACCTGCAACGGAGAACTGCGATGGCAGGTTTCCATCTGAGGAAGGAAACTGCTACTCGGGGAAGGATGTCTGCCAGCCGCAGGACAAACACGCAAGAGCCTTCAGCCTTTATCAGACAAGTGACTTTATACTCCGCTGTCATCAGGAGAGGCACTCCTTTTTGCTCCCTCCTCTCCCCCAGCCATACAATCCATCCCATCCCTTGTCATCATAGCTACAAAATACGCCAATTCCGGTCGCTAAGCTGGTGGAAAACTGCTTGCTGGTTGAGTTCACTTTCTGATGAGTAAGCAAGTTCAGCTGGCTCACCGTGTGGTCATGCAAGCTCCGATGAGACCACATGTAGGACAGGAAGACGGTGGGTGAATGGTTGAACCTCCATTTTGATACCAACGAGACAACTCTGCTGAAACCGATGCTGAACTAGCTGCTACTTGCACCTCTAAGTTATATTGAAGTGATATTCAAGAGGAGCATCAAACGTGAGTAGAAGCCAGGACCCCCATGCAAAAATCAAGGCCTTGCCAAATCTATACATGCACATATACACATTGCACAGGAGTGCAAATAAAAACAAAAGTTTAAATATACATATACATAAAAATATACAAAACAATCACTCAAAAAATGATTCAATACTGGTTGCAGAATGTCATTAATTTAGAAGAGTTACTTTTAAGGGCAAACTCAAAGAACCTCTAACCTGGGCGCTTCTGTTGCAAAAGTAATTTCTAGGCCCCAAATCCACTGGAGGTGTGAAAGCTTGAGTAGAAACGCATTAAGGAAACATCAACTAGCTCCAATGCCTTCTTGAAGGCAAGCATTCACTTACTTGATCAACACTCTTTAAAAAAAAATAATAAAAATAATTTTAAAAAGAGAGGCAGGCTGAGCAGAACAACCTGCTGGCTCTCCCCTGCCTCGCGAGCAAGGTGCTGACAGAGAGAAGTAACTAATTATTTCATTATAATTCACTAATTTCCTCTGGGATCTGGTTCGCCAAAACCGACTTCATCAGAAGTTTCACATCAGGTGTTTTGTTACAGATATTACGACCAAAATTCATTAGTTCTAATCACACAAAAAACTGTCTGCATGTTAGGTGTGACAATGACTCATCCCTCAAGTCAGTCAGGCTCGACACCATTTCCCATAACCTTTACTTGCAGGGGTAAACAGGCAGCAACAAAAACAGAAATGGCAGGCAGTGCATCCAAACGGGCTGCCCTGAAAGAATGGCATCCTACACACCTCACCAACAGAAAGAAGGAAGGAAGGAAGGAAGCTGCTTTAGGATCAACATAACCTGATGTGCAAGATGACAGGACAATGAGGGAAAGCAAAGCAGCAACAGAAGATGACGACACCTGAAGAATGATGCTGGAAAGGAAAAAAGTGATCCATCCCAAAAGGGAAAGAGGAGCATTTTTGTTGAGATCAGGCAGAGAACAAACAGCAAAGCAAAAAATAGAGAGTAAATGCACCAGAAAGGAAAACGAAAGTATGCTTGCAAAAGGAAATGGGGAAAAATAAAATGCCACATCCTTTACTACAAAAGTAAATACATAAGTACATAAACGAAATTACTTCCAATCAACCGGTGAGAGAGTCATCTATACAAAGCAGATCCTGGAACAACAGAAATAAAGTTCTATAATCTCATCTCTTGGAGAGATTTATCCTGCCTCAAACAAGTGACTGAAACCAAGGAACGGGCGAGAGACCAAGCAGGCTTTCAGTTAGCTGCTTCCTCTTTGAGGATCTGAGCAGGCAGCTCCCTTGGCTTTAAAGCAAGTCACCCAAACTTCTCAGAAGCACATTCAAAAGATTTCTCCTTTTCCATAAACAGATTGCAACTAACAACTGTGAGGGAGAGCAGAGACAAGGAATATGAATTGTGCTCAGCAGGGATGAGGCGGGAGGAAGAGGATGTTTAATCAGCACCTCCCAGAGCTACTGACATGGAACTGCCCTACCTCTTCCTAACTGCGTTATTTCAAACTCACGTAGAACAATGCCCACTGCACTACAGATTCTCAGTACTTGACTAAAAAGGCCCAAACTAAAAGTTTAGTTACCAGGTTCACAGCCTTTATAAGCCATGTGCCAGCTACGTCATAACCTTCAGCAAAAGGCAGGTGCGCGCACACGTTAGGCCAGCCGTGGTGCCATCCCCCCGGCTGCACAGCGAGGGCCTGAGCAGCAAAGCGCGTTGCAGCCAACACCTCTGCTCCCAGGGAGGAACGGGGGCTCTGTGCCAAAAGGGGCAGGGCTGGGAGGCACCAGCAGTGTTATGGTGCCCCACGTCTGGCTAGGTACAAAGGAGACCCTCATGGGTAAAACGTTTGCAATCCATGCAGTGACAAAGGAATAATCGCAGGCAGACCGACCCCGTCCCTCTGAACACGGATACATAAACAAGCCACTGCACGGAAAACATGAGTGAATTCACTACAGAATTAATTACTACGCTGCAGCTTTCCACCTGAGGTTATTTCACTGCAGCTTGTTTTCCTTGTTTGTGCTCACAACGAACACGGAGTTGGCTATCACAAACCAGAGTTTCACTCAGCTATCCTGCGATGACTGGTCGTGCCCGTACCTACAGGTCCCTACTCCCGCTGTACACAAGGCTTCATGTTCTGTCATTGCCCTCAAAATACCTCATCATTAATCACATTTTTTTAAGCTGGGACACTGCACAGAGCCGTATTTGCCTACATCAGAGACCAATATTGCCTGAACCCGATTGTGGACACAATTGTGAGGTTATGAAGGCATTTCACTTTGGTCGAGCCATTTCCACATGGAATTAGAATTGCACGTACCAGTAAGAAATTCCCCTCTGCTGGCAAGCTCCCACCAGACCACACCAAAAGCTTGCAACAGAAGCAGCACAGTTAGCAGGCTGGAAGCCAGGCACGCTCAGCTCGCACACGCTCTCACGACGTCAGCAAGAAGAGAAGGCAACTCAGTCCCAACCTGCCAGTTTTTTCATCCTCTTCATCTGTAAAATGTTGCTGGTGCTCCTCACCCTGTTCTCTTTATCCTCTGCCCTTCCAGCAGGGACAGAAGCGAAGCCCGCAGGAGCTCTACAACCAGGTGCTTGTTTAACCATTCAATAAAACAAGACATCGTAACACAGCACTATGACAAGGTGCCTGTTGCTGCTGTCAACGAAAAAGCGCCCCGTGACTAAACTAGAGCGAGACTAAAACCTGCAACAGAGCTGGGGAGTGAACTGAAAGCCTCACGTAGTGGACAAGTCCTTCTGGCTGACTGTGTCTTCAGAAGTCAACACTCCACGATAGCTTCATTAGGCAATGCCTGCAAAGCACTCAGTGTAATGACAGGGATTAAAACATGACTTGCAAATTGATATGCTGGGGAAAACTGAAACTTTTGCCTGAAGGGACAAATTATCAGCAAAAATCATCTCTCTGTCTGATTTGCACTCTGTTTCCACTGTACATTCTCTGCCTTGGCTACCACTGTTTTTCAAACAGTGCCCCGAGTTTATTAGGCTTACGTGGTGACTATTTTGCCCATTTGTTTTTCCTCACCATCACCAAAAGACCTGGAACTCACCGGCCATTATCGACATAGTGTTAAAGAACAGAAATCTCTGAGACATTTTGGAGCCCCTGTCAGATCAGCAAGCAGGGTAACACTTCCACACAGCAAGGCAGGCAGGACCAGCTCCTGCACACCGGCTGGTAGCTGGAAGCCAACTGATCAGCACACACGTACCAGGCACCAGCAAAAACATGCTGTGCTCCTGATGAGCCAAAACAAATGCCTTCTCTGCCGGCAAGGAGGAAACTAAGGTCACTGAGTTACAGCACATATATAAATAAATGGACAAATCCTTAGGAAAGCAGGCATCATTAGTTGCACAGCTCAGGAGTCTGCGCCGTGTGTCCGCAAACTCCTCAACCTCTGCTTTAAAGCATTCCAGAGCTCTGCTTCCACCTACATTTGACCTCATTTCTTTACCCACCCTGTCTCACCCAACTTGCTTTAAAATCTCGACAACACACCCTTAGGAAACTTGTAATAGCGAGAGCTACATCTTGTGGAGTAAGGTCATTCTGTGTTTACACCTATGTACTTGCGTATCAAGAAGATACTTCATTTGTACTGTGGACATTCAGGCTGCAAAGCGAATTATAACCACAACCCGTGCATACTTTTATTGTACCAGTGGGCGTCCCTGCCAACTACTGCATACACAGAACCTACGCGTGACAGGCCCTAACACAAGTGGTGATGGATGGAATACGCCAAAACCCTCTAAAAGCATGAGGCCTGGAAGTCTTAGTAAGAGACAGGTGCCAAAGGTGCACAGTGAAGGTAATTCTAACATGAGAATTTCTTTCCAAACCATGGCCTGTAATGTGGTATAGTACCCTTGGCCTTCTTTGCAAGTTTTTGGCAGCAAGCTGGTAAAAGCTCTAAACAGACCCCATCAACGTTAACCTGATCCATGACGAAACCACCCCAATTCTACATCCTACAGAGAATTCAAAAAACATCCTCAGTTGCTGAGGGCTGACTACTTCCATTTTCTTAATTCTACTGCCATCTAACAGGCTTCAACAGGGAAGCCGCTAGCCCACCAATGCTTATGCTTTTCTGGGAGACAGGCAGGGACCAACCCACACACAGCATGGGACATCAGTATTCAGACACAATCTGGCTCAACACCGCTAGGCAGGAAGTAGCTTTAGATGAGAGAAGGAAATCTTTAGCAACAAATCTCTAAAAACATCATTCAATTGCTCTTAATCAAGAAGACAGTAAGCAGAGTGAGTAATTTTCTAACCTTTACATTCAGTTCAGAACAGACTGCTGCTTTAAGCAAGCAAGATTTAAGCCAACACGTTCAGAAGTGCTCAAGATCTCCAGAACTGACAATTTGGTTTTCTATTTCTGGCTGCTTACCCTGCTGCTCCTGTCTGTAAACATTTTGTAGGAGGATGTGAAATTCAACAGAGAGGACTCTGAACTATGAATGACTCCACAGTGGCACATTCTTAGAAGTGCGTGGTGCCTATGAGCTCACGCACGCTAACGTCACCACTCAGGGTCAGTTCCAGGCAGCTCCGGCACTACGTGGCTGCAGCTGAATGCCAGCTCGCTAATGAGAAAGTGCCCTTTCCCCAGCTCCCGTGGTAACCTGAAGACAGAACGGGGGAGGGAAAGGAAAAAAATGTCAATGTTTTAGGGAAACTGGGTTATTAGGACACCTGGTAATACCTTCAGTTCTTTGCCAGTCTTCAACTTCTAGTGAAACACCCACTGAACCTCTTATCTCATCAGCCCTAAGCATCGCGTTTACCATACTCATTTTGTCCAACTCGATGACTTGAAAACCTCCGCATGCATTGCGTAATTCACTCCGAATGCTTTTATTCTCGATTCCTCACTTGTGATGCAGGCATGCAAGAGGTATGACAACCTCTTCCATTTACTCCCTGGCCTGCATTAAGACCGTAAGCAGCTGCCCGAGGTAGTAAAATATAATATAGAAACCATCCTAAGGGCTTATCTACACAAGGCTGAGAAATGAGGAAATTAGATAAGATTAAATTGAGACACGTTACGCACAGGTATTCTTACATCAAATTGGATAGGCACCACTCGCCTTTAATATACCTTGACCTGATCAACCAAGGTCAATCAATGCACCTGCTTTACCTCCTCAGCAAGGAAAAGGTTGAGTTTATAATTACAATTAAAGAACAGAACTTGATTTACTTTTCCAAAGCAAAAGACAATAATCTTAATAATTGACTAGAACACTGTCTAATAAAAATATCAGAACTACTTATTTCATAAACGTGCTGTTCAAGAACTTCTCCCTACTTCAAGTCAAATATATATATATTTAGTTGATTCAACCATTTAGCTGTATCCTATTTAAAACTAGGAGAAGAACCTACTATGTCACATCACTAAGTGTCTGAGGAAAAAGGATGGATGTAGGTTTCCCCACAACCACGTTTTTTCCATCAGCTGAAGCACACATACAGGCCTGCCCATCCAAGAACAGACTGTAACAAGGGAATCAAAACTTCACCATCCCAGAGATGGTAAAATTGTGTCTTCTGTCTTACACAAGTGCACCTGAACAGATGGAGGAAAAAAAGCCATAAAAGGAACCAACATCTGTTTTTAAATAAAGATGCAATTTTACCCAACCTGCTAGTTTTAAGTCAAATAAGCTTTGTTTAATTAAAGGAGGAGACAAAAAATAATCACTTAATCTCTGAATTCCAAGTATAACCATCGTACCAATTTCAGTATGCCTTCTGGTTGGGATGTGTATCTGCCCCATCTGTATCACACCATGTATATAAAAGCAATACAAAAACGTACACCACGTGGCAAGGAAAGCCAAAACGGTACAAAACACAGCATCTTAGAAAACCTCGCGGTCTTTAGCCAACCAGAAGCATACGCACACAGGCAAGGAGGCTGAGAACTCCAGCGTTCCTATCTGTGAAATGAAACCAAGACAGAAAATGTGAGAAGCTACTGAAGCAACGCAAGGTGATTTTACCACAAACTCAAGCAAAGCACTGGGTTGTGGTTCCTCCCTCCGCCACCACCACCAAAAGGCAGAAAATGACTAGGCACACAGAGGCTTACAGGAGCTGGAACCTCCCCAGCATGAGGGCTCTGCCAACCACGCATCCTTCAAGAGAGCACGGTTTGGGAATACCTAGCGTAGACTCAGCATCTCCAAGTTCCCCCGCTGTAGCAAGGCTTGACCAAGACGATGTAACACCGGCACTGCTGAAGTACAGCACGTTTATACAAAAAATTTACAGACCGAAGCCTCTTCAAAAAGGGAAGACTTTCCACTACTTATGAATAAGGTGTTTGCTCTTTACACAGCCTCCAACTTTTATAAACTCTACTTTCAGCCTCCAAATATGTACTACCGCAGGGAAGCAACGTAACTTCTGCCAAAGAGAGCCCATTCCTGCTGGCTCCATGGCAGTGCGCAACACGCTGGACTCTCCCGTGTCACCCGAAGGCTTGCAGCCACTGCACAGCAACCCCACAAAGGAAAACTAAGGAGTCATCAGGCTGTAGGGCTGCTCTCTGAAGAAAAAAGTTCCACATCTGACTTCTGATCTAAGTCTTCCACATATAGAGAACAAGATTGAGAGACAGCTAGCCAACAGGGCAAACATGAGAATGGAAGTCGAGGTTTTAATCAACCATTAGATGCTGTACGTAGGTTTTTACAGAGAGGCTCAAAGAAAACCGTGCAACCCTCTGACAACTCCAAAGACAATGTCTTTAGAGCTGTTATTGCAATGCAAGGAACAAGTCTTAAATAGCAGCAAGGAGAAAATTCATCTCAATTCATGGGAAGAATGAAGTGCTTCATTATTTCAATATTCCAAACCTAACAGGAAGTTCTACTCCAGCAATAAACATGGTGAGCTTCTAAGGACAAGCTAAATATACTACAGATATTTTTAAAATTTAGAGAAGCAACATTTGTTAATCCACACATTTTAGCTAAGTATATAGCCATTTTTTTTTTACTGCTAAAGCAAGGTTTCAACCACTTTGCTGTGTAAATAAACTAGTGTTTCCTCAACAAATAACAGTGGCTTTCCCTAAGCACATTGCGTCTTCTTAGGACTAAGTGGATCTATTGTACACACAAAAGCAAAGGAGCCCTCTGACAGCCCTCTAAAAAGCCTAATACCCTGTGTCAGCCAAAAATCCCAACCATCTCAGCTGTTTAAGACAGTTTATGAAGTTCAAATGCGCTCAAGTACTTTGCTAGATGCACTGAAAGACCTGAGAGCCTTCATGCAGTAATTATGTTCATTATTTTAGACATCAAGATTTCAGACAAAACAATTTCTTTGTAGGGAATTCTGCAGGTAATTACTTTCAAAATGGGTATTTTTCCCAGTAAATTAAAATTCACCGTGTCAGGGACCAATGAGGATTGCATGAGGGCAACCCAGCCGTACTTCATTTGGGAAGAGAAGAAAATGGGACATCTTGAAAGCGGGCATTTTTATTGAAGCATCAGCCTCACGTTCAGAACAACGGATGGCAGTCACATTATATTTCAAGGAATTCTGAGCAGAAAAAAAAAATATGTTTTTTCTGCTAAACAAATTTTGAGCTCTGGATCACAGCCAAAAACAACAACTGTAACTAGGGTACGTACTGGAGGAAGCATGGAGGCAAAACCGAGGAGTTTGAGCATACACGGAGAAATATGAAAGCCAAGACCTGGAGGTAGAGGGACATAAGCTCCACGTCCTTTGTGCTGTTTCCAACTGAGAAAGCAGCTAGCTCATATATAATATATATAAAGATCTGCAAAATAAGCTGTTTATTTTATATTTTAAAATAATAGCTAATAAAACTCAAATTCATATTTCTTTACCTATGATTTTTACATAAAAATCAGATTGAGAGTCCAATCTGTCAGCAAGGAAAGGGTAAAGCCAATCTACAAAAATTAGGCCAAAATAAATATTTCAGTTCCTGGTGTGTAGATGAATATTTAATTTGAATCCACATGTTCATGAGACACAGATAAAAACAGAATTCCATTTTTTTGGACTCACCAGGGGGATATATGCTACCAATTAGAGGAAACCAAAGAGAGCCATAACGGGCCACACGTGATGTTTTACACCGTGTTTAACTGTGGTTATTTTGTGGCCTCCCTACAAGGTGGAACATCACCCCCAAACCTATCCAGCAGCCTACGTGCCTCAGCACCTCAGATTCCACTCACAGGTCTGGTGTGCTAGCTCAGCCCAAAGTTCAAACCAGACGGTTCTGCATCAAAAAGGCCGAGTATTTTGGTTCCACAGAAAATTAAAAAAAAAAAAAAGCCACAACAAACAAAGAAGCATTTAAATCAGAGTTTAGAAGTTCAACCTTGTGTACATCCGGTTATAAGCTGTATGTATGTGACAACACTGGAAGAGACTGACTGACACCTCATAGCCAGAAGACATGAGTTGCCGGGCTTTCAGGAAGTTGTTGCACGGTTGTGCCAAGGCTTGAGTGTGCTTCTTATAAACCCTGAAGTGATCGAGCTACCAAATACTGAGGAAGCTACTCCAAATGATCAAGTGCTTACTTTGTAAATACAGTTAATTTCACTTCTGGCTGCAAAAAGGCTTCAAAATAACGAAGAACAGCAGAAACTCCCTCAAACAGTATGTGAATGAAGTAACAAACTGTTATGAATGAAGTGACAAACTGTTACTTCATTTTTAAGTATCATAGCATCTTTTCATCTGCTATACACAAAGGGAAGACAAATGCTGGACTTCTTAACAGGAAGAAGAAAGTGTTATTTCCAGAGAACAGCCACACGTGTTCAGCTGGAACTCAATGTGCTTCTGGAGATAACTTGTGACAACGATGTCCTGGTAGTACCAGGTAGGATCAGAGAGAATCGTGCAGGCCTCCCTTTTGGCAATGGGCAACACGGTCCTCAGACCAGATAAAGCGTAAAGCTCAACTGACCAGGGACAATATAATCCACAGCAGTAATTAAGAAAAAAAAGTAAAGATTCCTTTAAAGGTGTGATTGTCCAGGCAAGAAACATCAGCCTTTAGCAAAAATGGCGGCTGCTTAAGAACCGTGGTGGAAGAGTCAAGAAGGAAGGAAAAACATGAAGAGAAACAAGTGGCACACCTCAACAGCACATTAAAAATAAATTACGATACACAGACACTTGCGCACGCTTTTATCAAAGTCAAACAGGACCTCAAATACAGAAGAGGCTACAGAGGATAGAAAGTCACCATCCAAATAAAAGCTGATCAGAGCCACCTGTACTTGGAAACATAGCAAAAACTGTGGTGACCATGTGTTACTACCTGATTAGATGCAATGCCTTGGCTAAATGGTGTGTTTCTCCTAGCGTGGGCATACGTGAGGGTGGACCCTCTCACTTGCAGAAGGCCTTAGGAAACAAATTTTGACAGTCAAATCCTGTTCGTTCAGCGCTAGCAGCCTGAACTTGTCTAAAATTCTTCCCTAACACTGAAATAAAAGCTGTGAAGAAAAGGTTTTGCTGTCAGTAGGTCAGGGACTTGAACAGTAATTCAAAACACTTGCGGCATTCTGACCAAGAACTTTTTTTTTTTCCTTTTGAATTTTCTACATAAAAACCTTGGAGAGAAGCAATTGAGATGAGCAGAAAAATAACTTTTCTATCCACACCTAAAATACAATGGTTTTGCTAAATGGCAAAAAATAAGTAAAGCAGCACTTAGACGACTGATATAGGAAAAAAAAATGAGAATACTGCTTGGAGGGGTGAAAAGGCACTTCAAAAACTTGAGCAAGTTTACCTATCTACGTTCATTATAAGGTTTATGGTTTTTTTTAAGGATCTTCTGCACAAAACTTGACATAGGCAGTTTCTCCCCATTAAAAAAAAATCAATGACTTTACTAGTACTCCCACTTTCTTTTCCAGTGTATTGACTTTATACATAAATACTTTAAAACACTGAATAAGTCTCTATGTTGTCACACTGATGGCTGGCACAAGACTTTATCAGCGTAACCCTGTTATTCCTGAACTCCACATAAATTTAACTGTACCTTAAGTTTCAGAAATTAGTATTTTAACCTCCAATATTTTCATATCAACTTGGTTCCCACTACATCTTATGATGTGGGACTAGCTACTACTCTCCCTCTTGTCCGACACTACATCCATCTCCCCTCTAAATTTTAAATAATCCAACTCCAAGCCAGGCTGTGACAGTTTAGAGCAATCTGAAACCTAAGTGAGAGACGTAACGTGTTGTGCAATACTCAGCCAGTCCCTGCACTTGGATTACAACGAGACCGTAGGTACTTATGGACTTTAAAATGAGAAGGGAAACCCCCTAAATAGTCTGTGAGCATGAGACGGTAAAAAACTTCAACAAATTGGAAAATAGAACTCAATATGGGATGAGTCTTACTATTTTTCCTCACCGAAAATGTCGTGGGGAGGCAGAGGGGGGAGTCATCATTATCATCTGGACAAAATGTTTTTTTTGGAACCAGCCTCAAGTCTTCGAGAGAGACTGGAAAACAAGTCTGCTGTTGTAGAAAGTTCCTATACTCAATGCAAGTCGAGACAACTCCACATCTGATAAAGTGATATGGCTGCCCTAGTTACTACTAACCACAGGAACGTCCCCTACATGTCCATGAACAACTAAATTAGTACGTTTCTATCCATTCATTTTAGCTTTATTCCTGCCATTTTAGTGGTCTGGGCAAGGGCACACAACTCTTCATTATTAAAAGCAAGCAAGGCTTTCTCTTCAAGCCACAACAAAGGAAGCCTCCAGCTCCATCTATGCCAGAACATCCCCCTTCAGCATGTTTTTTTTTTGTTGTTGGTTTTTTTTTGAGAGAGGGAGTTTTGTTGGTGGCATTTCAAAGTCATTGAAGACTCTCAGCTTTATCTTCTCTTACATATCTTCTTATAAGCAGAAGACTGAAAAGAATCTCTTAGTTCCCCAAGTCCAATTTCTTGCGAATCCTGAGACTGAGCTCAAAATATGTTTTTAAGGTATTTGTATCCTTATATTTTGGGGAAAATGAGAAAACAAGAACTGGAGAGTTAAGATTTTAAAAAACTGTATTTTTTAAGTGTTGTTTTTTTTTGCACAAGCACTGTACTCGAGGGGAATAAACATAATTAAGCTAATGCTTGCTCACTCCGCCCTTCAAGTACTTACATAGACAAAAGCAATGCAAGCATCCTCTCTGATCATTTCGCTACAGTGAAGGCAAACACCAGCAGTTTCACTTCCACATTTGCCTTTCCCCTGATAATCCCTGCTCGTGCTTCCCATTTGCGGAGCCCAAGAAACCAGACTGGTGTGCGGTACTGTGTGTGTGGCCCCAGCAGCAGCGGCGACTCCACTGGATTTCCCTGTCTCCGCTAGAACGCGCTACCCACAAGCACTTACCACGTCTTCAGCTATGCTGTTCAGATGTCCCAGTCATGCCAACACCCTTGTGCAACGCCTTGTCCGTGCACGTTTCCAATTGACAGGCTTTCGGCAGAATGATTTTCCATATTACCTGCAGTTTCCATGGCTTACAAGTTCATGGCCACCAAAGTGTTTCTGTAAGTTATTCTACTCTTGTGTTAGTAAGAGTAAGATGCAACTGGGGAGTGTTTAAGAAAAAAAAAAAGGGCAAGATGCACTGAAAAAAGAATATAAGCTTCACTGCTGTTCCTGAGGTTTTCTTGAATGACAATAATGGGAAGTCTCTTCCCACTGACAGGAATTTGCAAGGTGAACACCGAAGAATTTCACCTTCATGTACAGGCAAAGGAATTTTCCACTAAAACCAAGCAGTGCTTTTGGGTACACTGCATGCATTAATTACCACTTGCTGACAACACTGGACTGGGAGGTGCTGTTGACCCTCTGGATGGATGAGAATCCTTGCAGAAGGATCTAGACACACTGGAGTATTGGACAACCATCAACAGCATAAAATTCAGCATGGGTATGTATAGGGTTTTGCACCGGGAATGGAGTAAAGATGGTAAAAGGGCTGGATGCATGTCCTGTGAGGAGAGGCTGAGGACACCTGGGTTGCCCAGTCTGGAGAAAACGAGGCTGAGAGGCGACCCCACGGCTCTCTGCAGCTCCCCAAGGAGGGGAAGCGCAGAGGAGGTGCCGGCCTCTGCTCCTGTCACCGATGATGGGATGCACGGGAAGGGCACAACGCTGCACCAGGGCAGGGTCAGACTGGACATCAGGGAAAATTTCTTTCCCATGAGGGTGGTCAAACACTGGAGCAGGCTTCCTGGAGAGGTGGTTGATGCCCCATGGCTGCCAGGGTTCAAGAGGCACTTGGACAATGCCCTCAGTAATATGCTTTAACTTTTGGTTAGCCCTGAAGCGGTCAGGCAGTTGGACTCAAAGGTATTTGTAGGTCCCATTCAACTGAACCATTCTATTCAAAAACTTCCTGGCTGGATGAGCTCATCCGCACATCAATTTTAGTCCAAACCTGGAAACGTAGTCAATTTGCATATGTGTCTACCACCACCTCTTAAGAGCTTTGAAAGTCAATTATCCCCCCAAAAAGTTCTGAAGCATTTAAAAAACATCTAAGACATCAGTAAGATCTGAAACTTTAAATTACCATTGCCTTTTTTTTTTTCCCCAAGTTACATCACTGTGTTCTTTAAACCAGACCCATTTTCAAGCTTGCCCTTGCACTTACCCTTTACCTTCAAAAATCATGTAGGTTTTTTTTTGGTTGGTTGGTTTTTGTACTTGCAAAGCATACTTGCATACAACTAAAATCCCTAAAAATGTTAAGAGTAACATCAACTAGACTAAATTCTGGCATTACTAACAATAAACACAACATTTTCCAAAGAAATTCCACTTCAAGAGCTGTGGTTCCATATGACTCCAAGCAAAAATATAAACTATAACAAAGGTAAAGGAACAAGAAAGCGATGAAAGTGATACATGACCATTTAAACCAGTCTTTATAAATAAAGAGAAGTTCCTAATATCTTGACAGATACAGAAGATGAGGTATGAGTGCTTCCCTCTGATTTTTATTCTGCACAAGGAGGTTATTTCTGTAATACAAGTGCATTAACTTACAATTTCAGTTAGGTACCAACTATCTCATACTCACCTGCTGCACTCCTGCACTCAACAAGAAGCTCAGGGAAGGCAGTGGGTTTGGGAGGTGTTGTTTTTTGTTTTATTTCCTTGTGTTTTAAACCTTGTCAGTTTTCAGAAAACTCTATTAATCTGAACGTCTCCAATAAGGGAAAAAGATCACTTGGCTAGGCTGTACCATACTTCTTCCCTAGCGGCTGTTCCTGACGCCAGGTTACTCTGCCTTCTTGTCACCATCACAGCACTGAAGCTGAAGAATGTCAACAGAAGCGCCCCAGTCTCTCACGGCTATCAACAGGGAAGAGGAACAAATTTTCCACAATATCAAAGTTGTAAACTATTCCATCATTCTGATGATGACAGCTGCAGACCAAAAAAAAAGATCTGTACGCCCCTGAAAGCCTAAGCCATCTAAGAGACGGACAATTTTGTGCACGTCAAAGCCAGAGCAAAAGCTCTGCACAGCCTTAAGCAAACTGCTGCATAGAAATGGAGCACAGCAAGTCTCCAGCAAGCCCCTCTTACATCTAAACGTCTAATGCTTTCATCAGCCAAAGATTTAAGAGGTGAAAAAGTAAAAGGCATTCTGGAGTACTATTGTATCTTAGGAGGAGCCTGGCATAAGGCTTCAGGGTTATCACTTCTTCTCTCCCATTTGAGCAGATAAGAAAGAGTTGAATTTGACATCCGCCTGTTTTTGAATACTCAAAATCACTTCAAATAAGGAAGCAAGGCTTCAAAAGAATTTTTAAAAAGTAATTGTAGAAGTTACATTAGCAGTAATTCAGGATTTCAGTCTTGCAGTAGCCTCATATGTACACCGAAAGAAGTTTTGTGAAGTACAGAAAAGGAAATACTGCTTAGTACTACTCCTCAGAGTTTCAGCAGCAAATTGGAAACCACTTATCAGAGGAGATGATCATTTCTGCTCTGAAGCATCTCTAGTTCTCATGTGAGAACTCCAGTTTCACACATTCTTCTTACTTCCGTATCAGGAAGTTAGGTAAGTCAAGTAACCCCCCTAAAAACTTTAGGATTAACATGACAACGCTTTGATTTTCAAGGTCCACATCAAATCTTCCAGCTCTGAACAAGAGCACTAATAAAATTAGAAGTTATCTATCTACACTCCACATTCGCAGCAGACCAATAAATGCTTTTCTTTCTTGGCTCATATTCTATGCAACATCTGGTTTCTACACACGTTCTTCAGACACGTGCCCATTTATCAAACAGCAGCTCACGTGACTGCTGTGATTAGGAAGTTATGTATTAAGGGACAAATGTTCTTCAGGCACTGGCATTATACACCAAGATCATCTCCTTGAAGCTCTTCTGGGCAGACACCCCCTGACATAAGGCTGGACCTTACACAGCTACTCCAACGTGGTCCTGGGTCTACACTTGAAGCTCTGAGCAGTTCTTCACTTGCGCTGAGTTCTCTTGTGTTGAAGTAAAAACCACAGGATCAAAAATTGAAGAAAGAATTGTTTTTCTTAGGACCCATCCAAAGAAAGCCATGGGGATCCCCCACAGAAATTGTGTGGTTCTCAACTGCAGAACAGGGCTCACAAATTAAAGCAAGCTTGCATCTGAACAGCACTTATGTCAAACACAAAACTCAGAGGTGATTTAAACCTCACACTAAAATAACAGCCTCCCCAGGCAGACTAAGCCCTTCTAAACACAGTGCATTTACCTAAACACCAAGGCTAAGGAGGTTCTTTCAGAAATCAGAGCTACGTGCCAAGGGGAGGCCAAACCACTGCATCTAGTAAATTCCCAAACTGAAGCGAGCTCTCTGGGATGACCTAACCTGTAAGTCTGAAGGCTGTGGCACGTTTCACAGACCCTCATCACTTTTCACAGACCCACCAACTTCCAGCAAGCTGCCGGTAGCAATGGGCTATCCCATTCCAGGGGGGGAAAGAAACAAGAACAGGATCAGCGTGCTACAACTGAAATTCATCCCAAGACCATGCAGAACTAACCAGAATAGAACATAAAGCTGGAGGGGTACACAGGCTTTCTTAATTTAAACTTCTACGAACTTCTGGATCTAAACTACCTGGCAAATTTCTAAACCAGCCACTGCTGGGAATCCGACAGCCTTCCTAATCTATTCCAGTGCTCCCGTTGTTCTTAGAAGTTGAATCAACTAACTGAAAGCATGTTCGCTGCTTAAGGTTAAGCCCACAACTTGTTTCAGCTCCAGTGGAAAAGAGAACAGCTTAGTCTTTTCTTTCCAGCTAACATATTTAGAGGATGTTATCAAAAGAAAAATCCCTTCAATCTCTTGTAAAAGAAATCATCCTAAATGCTTTCAGCTTCCCCTGAGAGCACGTGTTCTCTATCCCTGATGATTCCCCTTCGCCCACAGACCGTTCCTGTCCCAGAACCCCACCAGAGCTGGGTGCTGCACTTCAACGCAGGCTTATTAGCACGCTATGAAGTGAGAAGGCTAACTTCATGCATTTCACGTGACATTTCTGTCAATACCCCCAGTAAAACATTTGCTGGTTTTGCAACACCAACCAACGCATGGCTACCGTGCCAACACCTACCTGCAGGTGCTTCTCCACAGATCTCCCTGCCTTCCCGGCCACCCCCCCAACCTGTTATCTGCACAGCTGAGCCTTCCCAAAACCTAACAGACCGTGTCTGCCCCTGCTAAACTGCACTGTATTCATGTACCACTGCTTTGTCCGTTTGTCAAGAACGTTTTGAACGTGTTCTCTGATGTCCTTGGTGCTCCTCTGAATGCAGTCTGCAAGTCTAGAAAGTCTACTAAGATCAGCTTGAAAAAAAAAACAGTACTACAGAAAACTCCGCAGAACCCCCTCGACCCACCCTCCTGGTTTGACCATGAGTCCGGTCTAACTTCAAAGGAACGTTTATTTCATAATTGTTACAGACCCCTGTTATACAACAAAAGCCTGAGTCTCTGCCAGGATATATAAAATCCTGAACACCATGGCAGTGAGCACAGCCAACAGAAAGCCTACGTTTCGCTTATAGGAACAGACATTGAGTCAGATCAAGGCCACGTCTGGTCTCCTTTCCTACCTTCGAGTGCAGCCATAAGCAAACACCTAGGAAGGAGGAACAACCTCTATAGGATGCAGACACACAAATATATATGTTATATATTATGTTTAAAGCACATCAGTAGCTTTATCTAGAAACAAACTGCTTTCCAGCTGCGCACCTTGTTGCCCGTGCCTAACATCAGTTTATGGGAACAGAGAGCTCCCAGCTGCCTAAAACCAAAAAAATGAAAATGATGCTGTGCCTGGATTACTGGAGGAAAAATTAACAGTCTTCCATAAAAGTACACATTTGAAGTTTTTAGCAGATGGTGCATTTTTAAGCAAGCACTTTCATGCTACGCAGTTGACTCCGTTTACCAGCACGTTCCATGGCTGATCCCCTTTTAAGAGGTTTCAGTTATGTGGTCTGCATATCCTCTTCTTCAAAGAGCAGCCGCGGGGTGGGTCACTCTGCAAGAATCTGAACTGCACCGTATTTTTTTTAAAAGAGCAGTTCCGAACAACTTCTAAAGGATTTCAGCTATTTCTCTTTTAGTAGCACAAAAGGCTATTTTCCTAAATACTATGCCAAGATGAAGTAGAAGTGATTCATAACTGCACCAGCCTCACTGCGTTCTACAGAAGAAAACACACTCTTGAACTTTCAGGAGCAGCTTCGAATACGTCACCATCGCTCAGCTCCATTTTTCACACCACTCGAGGAGTTACGTACCACGTACTCCACTGCAGGACAGCCAAGGGGGTACAGTTTACAAAGGAAGCCATTTCACGTATAATTCCGAAATTTGGCGGAATGCTGGTTATTATCGCCCTAGCTCTTTGAATTTTTAGTTAAAAACAGGGGGACTGGTGCTATGTGGTAGTTGCGTATTTAACATTTGATGACTTATTTTCCACTAAAGCACAAAAACTAGCAATGAATGGCGGAGCAACTTCCATACACGGAGTAATTCCATACAGCAGGCTTTGAGCAAGCGTTAAAAAACAGCAGCCGAATTATCACTACCTAACTCACTGCCTATTTTTTATATACTGATAGGATTGGGAATCAAAGCAAACCAGCGTTATAGATGCCCAGAGCACTTACTGGAATTCAAGGGATTTAACCAACAAATATCCAGGAATTCCATTGCATCTGCTCTAAGGGTCAGACGAAAGCTCATTTTTCTTCTTCTTGAGTAGACAAATTCCAAGCCCCTTTATTAACTAGTTTTCCTGACAAAATCCAGGACATTACCTGAATTTTTAGAAATATTTGCCTTTGTTCCACTATACTCGGAAATAAAAGGTCTTTCAAACACACTACAGTCAAAAAACTACATCCAGTCACAGTGCAAAACTGTGATACGTTATGCACAGCACAAAACCAACCTACCCAAAACTTAGAACAAAAAGGTCCACAGCATTGGTGCATTTCTGTCACAGTTACATGAGCAGAAACCTAACTTAAAATACTAACAGCCCTGTCAAATCCTCATACTTTTTCCACATCAGTGAAGCAATCTTACCGTGGCGTTACCATCGACGTAATGGTTGAAGCGCCTAGTGAAAGCGGTGACGTGAACTTTAATTTCATAGAAGACAAGTATAGCTACTACAGGGGTTAGTTTGTAATTAGTTTGGGATTTTTGCTTCCCTCCCTACACACATACCCAAATATATCCTGAAAAACCCATAGGTGTTGAATCCCAGCCCTGGGTACGTATTGTTACAGAATCACTAAACAGCACTGCAACTACTTGCAGAATTGTTTTTCCAGCCTCTCCCTATACCCAAAATCTTTTCAACCTGCCAAATGAAAATAAAATTCCATTTTAAAGTCATACAGTGACGATGTCCTTGAAAACTAATTCCTTATGAGTTTTAAGAAGACTCGATTTTATAGCCATGCACATACAGAAGAAACTTGACAACTTCTCAAAGCGAGGAATCCAATTTCCTATCTTATCAGTATGTTCTTTAAAAAATGGCTTGCTGACAACCCGAAAGCAAAATCTGCAAACAGGTGAGAAGCCTCCCATACTCGTAACCCTCAAAGGGAAAAAAAGACATTTGGAGTCATAGAAGACAGCGCATTAAGTTGCAATGCAGCTTCTTCCAGAGCTCCCTTAGCAGCATCGAAATTAAATGTTAATGCCAGTGGGATAGGACATTACCAAGTCTCAAAACATATCACGTGAGGTAAAATGCAAAACAGGTTCACTATTTCTGACAAAACAATTATTGTTCAAATATTAAAACGTTGCTCCCAAGTTTGGCCTAAAGAAATGTACTTAGTCAACCCAGATTTGGCAGGATGTTTTAAAGATAAAGGCTTAAAGCTGAAGCTCTAAAGCAAAACCTTCACACACGGTCTAGGCTTAAATTCCAGATCCCGGAAGCCTAAATCATCACGTCCCCTTCGTATAATGTTTCTGACAATGCAAACGTGTCCCTCTTCTCTCACCCTCTCTTTACTCTCAGAAAGAGATGTAAAAATGCATAAAGTTTTAAAAGGGGCTGTTCAACACACATGTGAAATGCAGTGGTCATCCTTGTCTTGATAGGAGCATCTCTGAAGTATCCTAATTATGAGAAGTTCTGGACGTGGCATAAACATACCTGCAGTATTCTCTTTGAGAGCTGTTGGCCCTCTACAACCAACATTTACAGTTGACAACCAAGTGCTCAAACATTACCAGGGCAGAAAGAATCTAGCGGATTATAGAAAATCCACAGGCTATTGCATAAAGCCAAAGCACTGACACCACACAAAAGGTGTTGTTTCTTGCCTCATGAATATCTGGCTTCTGTAAATATGAGGGCTACTTCATGCATATGGACTTGAGGTTTCTGTACCTGTCTCCAAAATCCCAGAAGCATTTCACATGTGCTACAGGCAAAAAAGCCACAATGCTTTTGCTGTCACAGATCCCAGCTACACCCTTTCCCACATCCAAAGGGAGTACCTCCAGAAGAAATGTTTTGGTCCACTGAAGTGAAGTCTATGAGGAAAACCAAGAGACTTGCAAACCTGGTGGTATTCACTACCCGAAGACGACCTTCTATCAAGCCTATTTCGTTTCTGAACCACTCCGATCGGATGACATAGAGAGAATTTGCAGAACTCGATTGTTCAGACACGTCAGGAATCCAACAAACCCGCACAACCGCCACCCCCACGCCGCTTGCGTAACAGCATCCACACGTCTCCAACATCGCTCACGCCGACCGCAGCGGGCAAGGAACAGCAAGCTCCAAGGTTATTGAGCTCAACCGAGAACAACTCCAGCTCCTTCACCTCTGGGAGCCATGGCCAAAGCACTCCCCAGCCTCCCACCACAAACACGACATGCTGTCCTGAAGCTCAGGACCCCGATTTCTGGAACAGCAAAGCTCAAACTTCATGCTTTTGGCTCAGGTACGTTCACCTGCTCATCCACCGAAACCAAACAAAAGACAGAAAAAAAGCCAACACCTAGCCTTTGCAGAATTTCCCCAAGACTCAAACCAACTCTGTAATCCGTTGTGGTTACTAATATACGTACTGCAAAAATCAACAATTTGGCGACACCTATTCCAAAGTCACTAAAGCGGAAATGTGATTACTAAGATTTCTCTATTTTTCAAGAGAAACACAGAAAAACTGTCAACTCGCAACTACTAGCCGGCGTTACGCTACCTACAGCGGCAGCTCCCAGACCCGCACACACGACTGTGAGCGAGGTTGCGAGACTGGAAGTGAAACGGCCAACAGATACGATCTTCTCACGGACAACATCATTTTCCGCTTCTGCAAGTTTCAATTGAGCAATTGCACAGGTAAAGAAAAACCATTCCAGAAGCCTTACAATTACTCACCTGCCAGAAAGTTTTCCTTCTCCCAGTAAAGCACAAAACATTCTTTCTGATGCTGATACCCAACCTCCCACAAACGCGTGGAAATTCATTTGTGGCCATAGGCTTCATTCATGGGGATACAGATCTGTGCCAAATGATTCACGTTTATTTGGCCAACGATCAAATATTCTGTTCATTTAGGCTGATGAATTTCTGTCCCCTTCCTCCCTCAGGGAAACCCACTCATACAGGTCAATTCATGGCGTTACCATTTTTTTAAAAATACTTAAACTACCTCAATCATGTGAGAGATGGGATACCAATAATAACATGGGTTCTGTGCAGCTGTTTGCAGCAGGGCGTGAATCAAGAAAACCAAGCAGATTGGCCCTATCAACCCCAACCGCATAGTTTTCCTCTTTCTGCACGGAAAGAAAATCGAGGTTTGCTCCGAAGCAGTCAAATTTTAGTTTATCTTTCCACAAAACATATTCTTGGCCTGCCTGAAAATTAAACAATTGCCTGCATTCCTGGCAAAAGATACTTCTTTGAACTACAGGGCTTGTAGCCGACAAGAATTATATTCCTACTAAAAAAGTCAAAACAGACGATGCTCTATAGTTGTGGCTGTAAGAAGACTGTCTTGGTTGGAAAAATTCAGCTGCTGCTTCCCTTCTGGTTATAACTTCGGAGCCAACACCCAACTCCTCTCCGTCTGAGCGCTCTGATCCAAAAGCCTGTCGCGACTTTTGGAGCTACACTCAGACACTCATCTTCACACGGGCAGAACTGGGGGGTATGCTGAAGTCCCACACACATCTCAGCCAGTGGCATCAGTCCGGAGTATCTTTCCTTCCTCGTCTGATCGGGATTCCTTCAGCAGGATGCAGACTTTCTCCTGTCAGGCACTGGACCGCTAACAGGTTTCTTCCAACCTGCCCAACTGCCTGAAGAGACACGTTGAGCAATGTAACTGTACCACTTCACATTCCTGCAATACGTGACGTCCAGGAGTTGCTTTCCAGGCTCAAACGCGGTCAACAAAAGCTACCTCAACCAAAAAACATTAGCAGCTCTCCAAGTAATGCAGCTCAACCTTGCCGTGACACCAGTGTAACACGGTAGCAGCCCACTGCTTTCAGCACTGCTACCACCTTGGTCATTATAACCTACAAAGCAGAAGACACTCGGCCCTGTTCACAACAAAGTTACAAAACTCTACTTTTTTTAGCCTCAAGTGCTCACTTACAAGCAAGATCGAGTGATTTCCTATGGCAGACACCGAGGCACCCTGCACCCCACAGTGCCCCTCCTCCAACTACGTTAATTCCACATTACTGATGCGCAAACCCAGCAGAATATCAAGAGCTCGATCGAGTGGAAGACACCTGGCAATGGACTTTGCTCCAGTTAATGGCAACTCACCCAGTGCAGGTGCCCGACGGGCACTTAAGCACAGAGAGCACCACCAATGCTGGCCCCTAAGCTGATGAGGGAGAGTCAGGAAGTATGGGTTCTGCTGCTTTGGAGAAGTGGCAGTGGTTTTGGGGAGGACAGGTACCATCCATTCAGCTGGTGGTGCTTGACTTTGAAAAGCTGTTGTACCACTGTCCTTTCTCCTGTTGTAAGAAAGGCGAGGGGGAGAATCTAAATTGCCTTAAATGCTTAGATCTGCTTCCTGTTTGCAAGGGATAAAAGCACAGAATGAACTGCTTTGCTTTATTTCCTTCTCAGAGCAACTCATCTGTGGCAAGAGCACCCAAAGAAGAGATTATTTGACAGCACCCACCATACAAAGTCACTGTCCACTTCTTTTAGAGGCACGTCAGAGTGACTTCAAGGTCTCCACATTTTTGCTAACTCTGAGGGCAATACAAAAAAGCTGTCGGTAGGATCTCCAACATACGGATTTCCACTGAGATTCTTGATTCCCTGAGACACGGCCACAACATTACAGAGTTACCACTGCTGGGGCGCATAGGACTGAGCTGAATGCGTGCTGGCTTACAGACTACACCCAGCCATCTCACCCTCCTTCTCCATAGCACAGCAAGCCAAAACCAACGCCAGCAGGAGGGAGTCTGAAGATCTGGTGAAGATAATTCTTCTATTTTGCTGTTACCAAATCTCATCTGCAAAAGGGTTCAGGTAGAGCTTCTCTTGAATGAGCTAGAGCAACTGGGGACACTTTGTCTGAGGGAGGCTGATGCTGCAGCCGCTACAAATAGGAAATGGGAACGGGTTTTGACCCGCACAGTACCAAATGGGGTAGAGCCTTCTTCACGTTTGAGGGGGTACCTCTTCTCGCCACCTCGTAAAAGCCGCAATTAGCATTTATTTTCAACATGCATAAAGGGGAATCTGTACGTGCAGCTTACTGAAGGAACTGCTGACAACATTAATTCTGGATTTTATACGGACCTGGGCGAAAGAAAATTGGAGAGAGCTGTTTGCAGGGCTTTTTAGCTTTCAGTAAGCTCCTTTTCATTGCTGCTGCGCTTCAGAAGTTTGTCTGCCTCTCGAAGCTGCGCTGGGCTGATGCTGGCTGAATCCAGGAAGCAGCCAAGTGCCTCCACCAGCCACAAGAAGTTCTGCAGGAGATGGCCACCTTGGCACTTCCCACGCTAGCTACAGCCAACTAAGAGTCCTCAGAGAAAAGACTTCATCAAAAATGGAGGAAAGAAGTCCAGAAAAACGTACAGCGAGCAAGCCCATAGAAATTTCTGGAAACCTCAAGATAGCAGACCTTCCAATTTAAAAGAGGACTCGAGAAAACATTGAAAACAAAGACTCCAGCAGCTCCAACAACGAGGCTGCACGCGTTCTCCAACCACCTTGCGTATTATCGGCTCACGCGTTCAAATAGCCAAGGGATTTGGCATCGAGTCAATTCAGAAAACGCTAGAGCCGTGCGCAGCTCCGAGCTCCAGCTGGGGGAGAAAAGCCCTCAGACAAAGCAGACACGGGCACCTTGGAGGCCTTTAGACCAGGAAGAGTACGGCGCTGCATTGTTACGACGCTGGGCATCAGTACTGGAAACCCATTGATGTTTTCTCTCAAATAGCACTTACAGATGTAGCCCATCAAAATTAGGGAGCTCTTGGAGCAGTAGAGGAAAAGCCTTCAACCTGAGGAGGTTCAGTGATCTATGTCAAGGAACTACTTTTCTCATCTGCCACAGAAATGATCCAAGTTCAAAAACCTTTACTGCATGATGCCTACAAGACCCGACCAAGTTAAGGGAGGAAGGGACCTAACTTCCAGAACCAGGGCAGGCAGGGAACATATTTAAGCGGTATGGGTTTCTACATCTGCGTAAGTAGGTGAACAAGGTGGTTAAAGCATTGCTAAAAACCAGAACGGGCTAATCAGGTGATAATACAAGAGGGGATCACCTCCAGGAAACGGAGTAAGGAAGAATGAACGTGCAGGTCGGTGACAGAACAATAAAAGGTTGAGGATAGCTCCCAGTACGTCTCAGAGGAAAAAATAAAATCAAGCCTTGAAGTAAGACCTGGGTGACACGGCAGAAGAATTAGCAAAATTATCATTTGACAGGTTCCAATGGCAGACCTCATCTTCTTACTAGGTATTTTTCTGCTCAACTACCACTAATAACAGGGATAAAGAGAAAACAGTTTGCCAGCGTTAGAAGTAAGTACAGCAGAGAGCTGTTTTGTACCTTTTCGGACTGCAAGGCATGGCTTTGGGTCACCGTAGTGTGAGATACTCCCCTGCAGCACACGTGGCCATTAACTGATCCCAGTTAGTCCATTCTTTCATCATCATTATTATTATTTATTTCTGGCACGAGGAAAGCCGTTCACCCAGCAGCAGCCAGAAAGCTGGACAGGGCTAGGCTCAGCAAAGGGCAGACAACAGCTCTCAGCAGGCTCCTGGAAGGGAGTGATCTTCCTCTCTCCAGCAAGGAGAGCAGGATGGGCGGCTTCCAGTTTCAGAAAGCCATTAGGCAGAAACTGCTATCAAAGCAGCAGAGAGGGCCCTACCCTAACGGAGTTGAGAAACAGAAGGTAGCGCCGTCACTACGCCAGGTCCGTCGGCCCCGCTCCTTCCCTCCCGCTGAGGTCGCCCGGGGTGCTCTTTTCCAGCCTGCCTGAGGCTCTTCCTCCAGATGGACCTGGACATCACGCGGCGTTATTAAGCGCTGCATTCCACCTCAAAGGCCGTCAAACCTTTACCTAGCGGCTTCCAGGCACGGCAACCAACTCCCAGACTTTACCCCTTCGAGAACCACTTTTTAAGGAGCCCTTATCCTAATGAGGGATGCATCAACTCATGTGCCAGCAGAGGTACCGCGTGCGAACACGGCACCGGAGGGGCTACCACCCTACTGGGCTTCTGGATGGTAGCACAGTACAAAAACAGTGAATCTAAAAAGAAAAGAAAAAAAAAAATCAACAAAAGGCGAGTCTGGCACCGGCGTAACATTCTTCCAGAGAGTCCAAAATGAGTTATTACAAGATTGGCCTTTAGATTTTGCAACCAAGATTGTGTACAGCACGAGAGCTAGCTAAAGCAAATAGAAGCGCCTTCCTCACCCTCTACGTTAACAGATTCTGCACAACCCATTACCAAGCCGTGACACACACACGCACAGAGCAAAAAGCTCTTCGCAGCAAGCGTGAGCCACGACGTTGTTTACTGCAGACCAACAGCGTTACGAGTCCTGTTGTCTGGGAGGGCTTGGTGTTACTTAAAACACTTTCCAGAGGAGGAGAAAAAAATAAATCAATTCCACAGTCATTAGACGAAAAATCCTCAAACTGCAAACTTTGGGCTTCTATTTTTACACGGATATTTTTGGTCATGTGTTGCATGACTACCCTTTATTTCTCGGGATTATTTTTGTCCCATTCGGGAAACAACGTGCGCCTGGAAGCAACGCGGGAACAACTAGGTGAAGAACAAAAGAAACCCTTAAGCCCGCGCGCCTCTGCTCCCATGCCACGAGCAGGTAGATGGTATCAGCACAGGGAAAACTGGGAGCCCTTCGGCTTGGATATTCATCGCCTGATTTTGAAGGTCAGGAATTCCGGTGGAATTGTAACCGTTAAGACGTTGAGATGACAGCTCACATCTCACAAGCGGGATCTTTGTTACACCGCGCGCTTCCCACGGGCACGTGGGTTGTGCGCGCGGAAAACCTGCGAGCCCGGCAACAAAGAGCAGCTACTTGGGAACTACTTCATCCCTACACCGGGGTGGAAAAGAATGGTGGAATGGTTTCAAAACCACCTAAATAGAAATACAGAAAAACGAACTCAGACCTCAAAGCGACTCTCAAGGGTGGCATGGCTTGAGAGAAAGGCAGGCCACGGTGTTCCCTCTCTGAGAGGGGCGTTAAAATCCTTGTAGCCAGCACCTACTGCAGAGCAACGAGAGCAGCGTGCACGAGAAGTCATCCTTCCCAACAGCCAGAGGAGAAGCAGCTGTCGAGAATCCCCTTTCATTCAAGGCTCAGGCTTTCTTATCAACTTGTGAGAACAAAGTCTAATAAATTACGCAGGGCGCGAGATGAAAAGCCCGCTCATTCTTTTCTCCCCGGCCCAGCAGAGCGATCGCCCTACCATTGTACTCCTCCTCGGCAACACGAGATCCAGAAAGCCACGACTTCTATCGACCCTTTCACCCCATCGGTGGAGTCCCTCCTTCCTTCCTAGATAACTGTTGCCGGGCCCAGCCAGCAGCAGCAGGAGCTGGAGAGGCACCAGAGCGAGAGTGACTTCATCGTTTAATTTCACCCCTACTCCAGGCTTACAAATTAAAACAACAAGGCTGACATCGAGCAGGTCAGCTTTGGCTTCCTGGTGACCTGGAGAAGGCCTGCACCAAGACAGGGGTACCAAAGTCGTCTGCAAGGCTCGGAATACAAAGCTCCATCAATTTTCACCTGCTTTACAAGGAATCTTTTGTCCTAGCCTTCGGTCAGAAGGGCTCAAAACGTCATTAAGTCTCAGGCTGGAAATACACGGTGAAACGCAGGAGCCCAGCAAACTCCCTGTTCACCACAGGATTGATTTTTTTTTTTCCTCCAAGCACTCAACAGCGGTAAGAGACGGATGGCTACATCATGCCGTAAGGTGCTACTAAAACTCATGGCAACCAGAACAATATTCCTCTTTTCTGGCAACCTGCTGCTGTCCTCTCACAAAGAGAGGGGAAAAAAATAATAATAAAAAAAAAAAGTTTTAACTTCCTGGACCGTCTTCCACGGGTGGATTAATTGAAAATACGAAGTGCATTTCCCACGGAGCCCTGGTACGTGGTTCTCCTGCTTTGTTCTGACATTTTTTTCCAGACAGCAGAAGGACCAGGAGCACATGACTAGAGCGACTGGGGGGGTTATTGCAAGTGCGTGTGCTTTATGCTACGGCCTTTGTTTCTCCCTCCGTGTTATACACTTGGGATCGAATCATATTTGCAAACTTGTTAGTCTGCATCAGTTAGCACTCCCTTCGCAAGGCGAGCATCTGTCTAGTCTCTGACCTCGAATAAACGGGAAAGGAGCATCGGTGACCTTTCAAGAAATCAAGCTGCAGAGCCTGAATAAGACAAATTTAGTTTCCGAGCATGACAGGGCTGGGTCTCGCTTGAATTAGGCGGCCACCTGCAGAAATCCCGGCCAACAAAACCTGCTCCTCATTCCGCACGCACAGAAAGTAAATCAATAAATTAAAATGGAGTCACCCGCGGCTTTTCCCCACGCAAATGAAGAGCCCAAACAGGCGCTAATGTGGGAGCTGATCGAACCTACACCCTCACGCCGCTAACTGCGCTCCATGTTTTTTTGGAAGCGCTGCAGGCACTCTGATCATGCAGGTCCAAGGTAGGCTACGGCCCCCGAGCTCTCTTCAAGGCTTCACCCGCAGCGGAAGACATTTCAGCGCGGAGAAGCCCATCAGCCACCCCGACCTGTCAGAAAGCCCGCCATCGCGCGGGGCTCTGGCACGACACGCGTCGAACAATGTGAAACACACATGCACACGCACAGCGCTGTCAGGTGTGGCTACACGCAAGTGTCGAATGGATCGATCGGACGGCAACGCGCGGCAAGCCTCCCGGCTCCCATAAAGACCCTACCCTCCCCTGCCACCAGGAAACGGAAAATATTCTGTGAAAACCAGGCTGGCAGCACCAACCGGCGACAATTCAGCCCTTCGTATGCACGTATTCAAATGAGGAGTCAAGAAATTTCCTATTATAACCATAGGGCTCATCTTCGGCGACCCGGAGCAGGGCCTTTTTCCATTCACCCCGTGGATCTGCCGCGATGCAATTAATCCCCATCCAACAGCCGATCCCCCAGGCCGGGTGGGGGGCTACGAAGGATGGGCACGCACCCGCCACTCCGCCAATTCCCAACGTGCCCGTGCAGCATAAAGCCTAGGCCTCGTTCCGAACAATATTCCCCCGACCAGCAAGCTGGGAAAGGCGGCACCGAGCTGGAAATAAGCCCTCGGTATACTCACACGCGGCGATAAGGATGTTCTTGTTCCGTCTATCGAGCGTTTTTACCGCTGCCTGAATCGCCGAAGAGGCACCTTTTGTAACCCCCTTCCCCCCAACCCCCCCCCCCCTTTTTTTTTTTTTTTTAATGGGCTGGACTAGGAGGTGCTCACACCCGATCGGGGGGCGTGGGGGGAGAGGGGAGCCCAAAATCTCTTTGGGGGGGGGGGGGGGGGAGGGAAAAAGGGAGGGGGGGGGGAGGAATATACACAGACACACGCAGAGAGAGAGACACAAAACCCCGGCCCTGGGAGCCCGCTTCACAAAGGGAAGGGCTGCCAGCGGGCAGAGGGGCCGAGGCCGGGGCCAGGGCGGCTTTTCTGGGAGCCGGGCGCCCACCCCGAAGGCAGGCTGAGGGGCTTCAGGGAGGGCCGGGGGGTGCCGGAGCCCTCCCTTCCCCCCCCCCCTCACCCCCCCCGATACTCACGGCTGACTTTCATGCTGCCGAAGGCCGAGGGCTGCTGCACCGGCTTGCAGCTCTCCGCGAAGGACGTGGTCCTGGGCCGCCCGGACATGGTCTCCCGCTGCGGCTGCGCCCCGCCGCCCTCTGCCCGGCTGCTGCTGCTGCTCTTCCTCCTCCTCCTCCTCCTCCTCCTCGGCCTCTCCCGGCGCTCAGGCGGCTCGGGGCGAGCCCTGCCTCATCAACCGCGGCCCCTCGCGGGGGGGGGGGGGGCCCTTCCCCTGGCGCTGCTGCCGGCCTCGCGGCCCCGCTGTCGGTCGCTCTGTCGGTCGCTCTGCGTGTCCGCCCGCCCGCCGGCCCTCTCACAGCGCCATCCCCTCCCCGCAGCGCCCTGGCTGCCGGAGCCGCCCCCGCCCGCCGCGGGGCTGCGCTAGGCCTCGCTGCCCCCACCCTCAGCGCCAGTCACATGGGGCGGAGGCTCGGGACGGCCTCGTCTCCTCTTCCCCCTTCCCTTTTTTTTTTTTTTTTCCTCCTTTCCCCTCTTATTATTATTATTTTTTCCTCCTCCTCTTCCTTCCCCCTCTCCTCGCCTTCCCCCCTGCCCTCTGCGGGAGGCAGCGCGGGCAGCGGGGACTACTTCTCCCCCCCTCTCTCCCTCCCTCGGCGGAGGGATCCTTCGGCGGGAGGTGAGGCGGTCGCGAAGCGAAGGGAATCCGGCGGAGGCGGCGGAGGGATCCGCGGCGGGCGGAGCGGTGATGCGGCCGGCGGCGGGGCCTCTCCCTCGCTGCGCTCCCCTCACAGCGGCGCTGAGGCGGCGGCGGCGGCCGGGCGGCTCCTCATTGCCCCCGCACGGGCGCCTGGCGGCGGCTCAGCCTGCGCAGGCTGCAGCGCGGGCGCCGGCCGGCGGCGGCGGGGCGGGCCATGGCGGCGGCTCCTTCCTCAGAGCGCTGGTGCTCGCTGCTGCTTCTCAGAGCCCCCCCCCTCCGTCCCCGCTGCTGAAGCCGCGCAGCCGCCTATGCCCGTCGCCGCCCTACGCTGCGCAACGGCCGTAGGCGCCGTCTGTGAATAGGCAGCCGAAGGGCCCGACGCGCTCGCTGCCCCCCCCCTCACGGAAACAGCCGAGCCTCCTCGGGGCCAATCCCGAGGCCGCTCCGGGGATGGCTGTGGCGGCTCGTAGCCAATCGCGAGGCCCCGACGGGCGCGGCCGAGTCTCCCCGAAGCGAGGCAGGGACCCAATCGCAAAGCGCCGCCGCCGCCCTAGCAGCGCGGTCGGGCAGCCAATGGGAGGCGGCCGCCTCTTCCGGGAGGAGCCGAAAGGAGCCGAAGCGACGCAGCCAATCAGCGGGCGCGCTGCCTCGGTTACACGGCCCTGGGACGGCTTCGAGCCGCAGCCCGAGGCGGAGGGCGGGCGCGGGCAGCGATTGGCTGCCGCGGCGGCGCGCTGCGATTGGCTCAGCGCGATGAGGCGGCCCGAAGACGCCAGCCAGCTGTCTGCCTCTGACCAATCCCCGGGCCGCACCGGCGGGCAGCGCCCGCTCCCATTGGGCGGGAGGGGGCGGGGGGCGGGGCCTGCGGGCCACGCTTCGCCGCGGTGGGGCCTCGCGCGCGCCGCCTCGCTCACCTTTATGACCTCACCGGCTGCGCAGGGCGGGGCCGGCGGGGAGCGCGCATGCGCAGTGCGGCGGGGCGGGACCGGCGCCGCCCTGAGGCCGGGGCCGTGGCAATAGGGGGGTGACCGGGGCCGGGACCCCCTAAGGAGCCGATATGGCCGCCGCAGCTCCCTGAGAGCAGCCGCCAAGCGGCCCAGGAGCCGTTAATGCCCGTTTGAGGCAATCCCCCCGGCCTGTCGCCTCAGGGCGGGGCAGCCCCCGGTGCAGCCGTTACAGCCGTTAAAACCATTACCTGAGCCGTTAACAGCCGTTAAAACCGTTGCAGCCGTTAGGGCCCGGTGCCCCCGTTTGCCCCTGACCCGTTCCGCGGGGTCCCCCCCTCGGTGACCTTGTGGCCGTCGGGGGCCGCTGCCCTGGGGGTGTGCGGTCCTACCCCCCCCCCCGTGGAAGCACAAAGGTTTAATAATTCCTGTGAAAAACGCAAGGTTTCGTTCATGTCAGCGTAAAATGAAAGGGCTTAAACGGATTGCAAGCGTTGGATGAGGTGGTGTGGCTGTGGAAATGAGACGGCGAGGTGGCTTTTTAAAAAGCACGGCTGTGTAGCGCCTGCGATCGC
This sequence comes from Heteronetta atricapilla, assembly GCA_011075105.1. Classification (NCBI taxonomy): domain Eukaryota; kingdom Metazoa; phylum Chordata; class Aves; order Anseriformes; family Anatidae; genus Heteronetta; species Heteronetta atricapilla. Next base: position 84,464,593 of record CM021731.1, on the reverse strand, counting down.
CCTGTGAGGAGCAGAGGGGACAGGCACAGGGTGAGAAACCTACTGCAGAACCCGGCCCGAGTGAAGGGGGGACAACGGCTCACAAGGTTCCTTCAGTTCAGCCCTCCCTAGCAGAGTATAGGAAACACAGCTTTTATTAGAGCCGCTAAAACAGCCTTCGTATCCAGGTCTTGGTGCCACCACGAGTCGATTTTGCTTGGCCCTGGCCGGCGTCCAGGCCGTTCTTGTGACTTCTGGAAGAGCCTGTACTTCTCCAGGGTTCCTAAATATCCGTGGGGGCAACTCGTCTGGCAGAGCAGGAGCTGGAGAACTGCTCCCGGCCGTGACCTCCGTAACGTTACTCAGCAGCCCTCTGCAAAAGTTGAGTACTGCTTGCTTATGCCATTTAAAGGAAAAAAGAAAAAAGAAAAAAAAAAGTTCTCACCAGAGTAGTTTACACCACAAACAAAGTAACTTGGACTAGCAGCAGCACTTTTTGCCAGCGCTAGAGTCTAAGAGCTGCTGCTTTCTTTTCAGGGCATCAAAATATTGCCTATTTATCCTTTTTTTTCTTCTTGTGTCCCATTCCAAGCTACACTGCTATGTGAGCCATGAAAGATCTGGCCAAAGGCAGCTAAGATTTACCCCGTACAACCGCTTTGTTCCGAAGCAGAAAACCAACTCAGCCTCTCAAAACGGTCCTGCTCGGCACTGCACTCACCCCGGGGCGCTTGATCTTCTGGAAACCTTTTCCCCGCCTGATAAATGATGAATGATTTTACCTACTACAAAGGACTTTGCATTGTTTAAGGTCTGACTCATTGTGCAGCTGGGAATCTGGAAGCTGTGTGCTGCGCCCTAGCAGGGGCTGAGCAGCCTGAAGTGACAGCAACCACGCCGCACGCGTCATGTTGGATTTGCTCTGATTCACCGCTTTATCAAACATCCCTGAGATACAATCTCAATAAACCGCCAACCACCAGAAGGACATTTTTGCCTCTTTGGGTAAAACAACCTTCCTCTACCTGAAATGCATCACCAGACATTCCAGTCGTCTTGTAGAGTTGCGCTTGAAATTGGATTTCTTTTTTTGGCCTCAAGCGCTTGATGCCAACACCAATCAAATCTTCTTATTTTCTGATGAAGTTCTTTCTAAAAGCTACATAAATGGTGGCACCGACTTAAGAGAGATGGCTGAGCGCTGTGACGTGACGCAGTGTATGGATGGCCTGAAAAATAGCATGGGCAGGGGGAACTCTTTGTGATACCAGTGAATACAAATCACCCCAATGCGTAATTTATCCTGATGGTGTCCGTTTGAGAAATGTCCTTTATGATGAGTCTGCAGGATGATAATACCAATGGAGAGCCAACTTCATTTGCGTACAGAGAACAAGGCTAACTCAGGAAAACAGCCTCATGCTTACGCTCCTCTGTGAGGCTTAGCCTTTTGCTATTGTCCCCCAGTTCCCTCGCAGGTACCAAAACAATCCATATCAACCCCAAAACGCCCAGCTACTGGCACTCCTGCTTTTCTAAATGCCAGTCCTGTCCATCCACTTGGGGAATGCACGCTGCAGATCTCCCAGCTGCTCTGCTTCCCATCGCGCAATCCTGCCTGGATTTCCAAGTAATAATTAACCAACGAACTCTCCAAAACCTGTCCGTTTCAATCACAGCGTCTTCTCTGCTACTAGAAAACCTCACAAGTATACTTAAAGGAGGGCTATTAATTCGTTTGAAGGGACAGAAAGCTATTAACCACCTCCAATTTCTGTTAGTCTTTTCATAGATTATTTCCCTAGCTAGGGCCACTGGCAGAAAACCCATTAGCATATAAGAAGGGCATCTGTTAAGCTTCCCCCCCTCAATGTCAAAAATGCACCAAATTAAACTCATTTGAGGAAATCATGAGTGAGCTGGTTGCTTTTTTAGGCTGAAAAATTCTCTTTTGACAACATTGCAAAGTTTGTATTTATTTTTGGCCTCTTGGCTGAAGAAATGACCTCCCTTTAGACTCCGCAAACATAAATAGAATTGACACTTTAATGATCAGTTTTCACAGGCAAGAATAATCCAGTATCCCAGGCATTAATATTGTTCCAAATCTGGATGCAAAGGACGGCTTTACAGCTTCTGTGATTCAAAATTAAAGCGTCGCTGTCACATCCAAGATCTTGGGGAGGGTGCCTGAAAATAAGAAGCATCTGATGGGAATTTCTGAAGTGTTATCTCTCTGAAATGCCATAAGGTGGCAGTGAATTAGAAAATTGGTGCTATTTCTGGGTAGAACAAAGCTTTTAAAAGCTCCGTAGCGGTGGTGAGGAAGCTTTATTTTTATTTGTTTGTCTGGGGGCTTGCATTTGTCTGCTTACATTTCAGGTATCACCCTGAAGGTCAAATCCAATCGCCTTAATACACCGAATAGGTCTGCTCCAACATGCGCGAGCAGTAAGTAGACATGCTCCTGCACAGGGAGCTCCCGGTTTTCTTTCTCCTTTGCTTCCTCTCTGGGTAATCAGCAGGAAGATTTTCTGTTGCCTTTTTGTTTGCTTACCTTGCAGCTATTACTGGGTCACTCCAACATAAGCCATGGCAAGGAGGGCAGGAGGGTAGCGTATTGTGCCTCAGTTAGGCTGATAAGGAGGATCGTGCAAGGCTGCTGTGAACTTTGATACAGCAGCGCATCACGCTAAGATTAATGGATCTACCAGTTTGGGATCTAATTCCTTAATATTGCCAAGGGAATTAGCCAAGAAACAACACCGCGAGGGACTGTAATGGCTTGTCTCATGGTTAATTGGCATGGGCAGACTCAATGGCTGTGGTTGAACTTTAACTTTTCCTTTTTTTTTTTTTTCCCAGTGGAAAATCAGAGATTGTAACAGTAACAAATTTACTGACTGCTCAGGCGTTAATGATTAGACAATAAATCCTGAAAAGTGGTTTTGATTTTTGTCCCAGAACAAAATCCGCACGAATCTATGTTCAGAATGCACCAATTGCGTTTATTTGTCTGAGCGGGACAGAAGTTTTTAATCCTGAGAACCCAGCATTTTGCAACGGTTTCCTGTCACAAAACATGTCGCCACCGACAATTGCTTCAGAGAACAGCTGATGTTTTGCTGATCCGGATGTGCGTGGGCGCACCTAGGCCTTGCAGGACGCCAGGTAGGTTCGCCAGAACCGACAGAGCCCGGTGGCCCGAGCAGTTTAATGCAGCAGGAGCTGCGAACAACTTCCACTTCCCAATTTTTCAGTGCATCAGAAGAAGCCAAGACAGCCAGTGCAGGTTCATGGGGACGTTGCGACACAGCAAACATCAGTGACTCACTCATCAGGCTAAAATGCACACGTCTATGGAAGTCCTCCCCTCTGATGGTCTGGAGAGGTTTATGGTGGCTCCTGCCCACTGGCTCTTGAGAGAGACCTCAGGTTTCACACCGCACCGGGAGAGCATGTTACTAAGCCTGACGGCTTCCCTCGCTCCAGCATTTGTCAGGCCACACCTCGTTCATAAATCACCCTGGAAAAACAGCGCCCAGAGCCAGAGACGCCGTGTCAGTGTCGCGGTCCTTTGACAAGCCTTCCAGATATCTGTGCTCCCAAAAGCAAAAACGATGACCGTTCCTGCAGGACTCTGGAAAGGTTTAAATCTCTAAAATTGTTGGGCTCTTCTGTGAGTATCATCTATCTCCCTCACATCAGATTCACTCGAGCAGCCCAAGACAGCCATCTATCTGCTTTCTGTTGTACTTCCCAGTGCTCCCAGCAGGCCTGTCTGCTTCTGCAAAGGGGATACCAAGGAGCAGATGGGTCACTCTCTCAGCAAGAACTTAAAACAATCCCCATGGGGCTGTGTTTACAATGGTCCCCATACCTTACCGTGTCTCTCTCTAGTACAATCTCAGTGGAAGGGCCCATGCATGTCCCACGTTCACTATTTCCGCACCTCCCCAGTCGACTTTCAACCGGTCTGTCCAAATAAAAAGAGTTAAAGCCAGCCTGATCCCGGAGGCCATCAGTCCCTTCCAGAAAATCTTGTAGGTCTAGAAAGCCTTGGCTTTCAACAGCCAACAAAGGAGATTTTTCTCCACTTCCCCCTTCAAGCAGCTGGGGGATGTTGCACCAATGTAATGAGACTTGCTGTGCCTTGTCACAAACACAAGAAGGGGATTCACCTGTCCCTACTGAAAGAGTTTTCAGAAATTAAGCACCACTTGCAGTGCAAGGTGCCAACAAAAGGAGAAAGGCCCTCGGGAGTAGGTGTCTGCATCCTGAAAGAAGCGAAGAAAGCCATGTCACGCCTGGCACAGCCTGCCTGGGATGCTGGCCTCGCCGCAAGGGCTCCCTGCAGGCTGAGATCACCATCCATGGCAGCAATGAAATGCTCATCCAGCCTTGCTGTAGCATCTGCTCTTACTCTAGCTGAAAATAACTGCATGGGCACGGGTCTCCCCGGGGGAGAAAGGAGAAGATGGCTCTTGGTGGGTTACAGCCACGCTTGATATCCACGAGGCAGTCTGTGGGAAGTATGAGGCACTCGTGTCTGCAGAGGGCCGATTGCTTTGCAGTCTGCTTTGAGCATAGCAATATCCAACGTCCAGCAAAATGATTGAGAAGGGCCATAAGAACTTGGTCATGCCTCAGCCGCAGCAGCAGTGAACCTGCTGTGTTGTTACCTGGGGCCTGGGGTCTTTAGTTCGCAGCCCGGAATTTACGGTGGTGATTCTCCTCAGTTTTGTCCTGTTTTAAGAGCTGACAGAATAGAAAGTCAGCGGAACCCGTGAGACAATGCGTAGGTAATTACGAAGTGGCCAAAAGTGTAACAGTATTTTCATTTTGCTCACTGAGTTTTTGCCAAGCAATCTAATTAATTTAATGATGCCTGTCCCTGGCTGCTCGCTAATCACCATCACACACTACTTCCTTCATATTTGGCTTGCAAACGGTTACTAATTGTTGCTGCGCCTTGCATTGTACATCTGGTGATGACAGCTGCCATGGCCCTGAGATGGAGAGACAGCTGTTTTTAAAAGGAGACTTCCCTCCCAGAACTCTAAAACATCTGGAAAAGTGTGACATTGAAACTGAGTTGCCGAATATGAAAACTTACCAGATATGTGCACAGGCTAAAGGGAAGGGGTCTGCAGACACAAAGCTTAAAAGTAGGCACTGCAATCGGGATGGAAGAGACTCGCTACTGTGCCTTTAAAGCATGAGTCCTGGATGTTTGCCATAAAAAAATGCCTATTTCCCCTAATTCCCTGTTGACCACTTGGCGTGGCAAAATCTTTTACACTCTGCACAACAGAGCACACCTCCTAATTTGATCAAACTAACAACTCGTATTACTTTTGCTTCAGCGTGCCAGACATAATTAAAAAACCTTTCTGCGAGAAAGGGTTTGGGATCAGGCAGCAAGAACTAGCTGGCTGCAGACAAGAAACCAGTAGCACGAAAGCACCAAAAAGCCTTAGAAATCCATGGAAACAATTGCAATCCTTAAAAAATATAATAATAATAATAATAATAAAATCAGAATCTCATTTCCTCCTGAACATGTTGTGACTGTGATTGTTACAAGCAACCTATTTTTTTCCCCCTCCGTGTTTGTTTAGTGTATTTAAGAGCACGAGCGTACAGGCCATTGTTTTGCCAGTGGTCAGCAATGCTTATCTCCTGATCTCGCCCAACGCTATCGCTGGCAGGCTGCTCTGCAGTCCTTGGATTAGCACTCGTCTTGGACTCTGTGAGAGGCTGCAAAGCAGCAGCAGCAAAGCTGGACTCAACAGGCAGCAGTGAGCAGGCACGTAAGGACACAGGGAGGAAATGGCTGAGCTCAAACAAGGTTAGCGCGATTGGAGCGGCAGTCACTCCAAATGAGCCCTGAGAAAGAAGCCTACATGCAGGAAAAAAAAGCTGGTAAGATTAACAACACCTTCTTATAAAGGAGTCATTTCAGGACAACTGACATAAGGGAAGTGCTACATTTATTTATTTTTAATTGGACTGGATTCAAGCCCTATCAAGCTGATGATGCCATGCCGAGTTCACAGGGACTTTCTCATTGCCTCATAGGTGCAAAGGGACAATGCAATTAACGGGAGAGATGGCACTTTTAAAAGCAGGAGAAGGAAGTCTTTTTAAATGAAGAAGTTGTGCTTGTTGGGAATTTTTTTTCCTAGTCACTGGAAGGTGAGCGATGCCTCCGGGAGATGATTCGAGTTCTCAAGTGGGGTTGCCCTGGAACTTCACCTGGAGGAGCTTCTCTTTTCTCCACGTATATGGAAGCACCCTAAAAACACTTGCCTTGTGCGGAGGGCTTGGGGTGTGAATCCACCCATATGATGACAGGAAGATAGCTGTTTTTCTAACAAGGCTTTGGAATCACTGGTGCAAGATACCACTGACACAGAGAAGCTGGTACAATCTGGGCAACTGCCTGGATAATACTGACCTCTGAAGGAGGTAATGCTAAAACCTTATTGTTGCTGTTGTTGTTGTTGTTGTTTTTGTTTTGGTAGGTGATGTGAAATCTGCTGTTTGAACTCAACCTTCTAACTCTATAGAGATGGATAAATACCCACCTTCCAGTATGGAAAGGTTTGCAAAAGACTCTGAAACACCTTGCCCTGACCATGATCAGGAACAAGGTATTGGACTACAAACCAGGGCCTGAGCTATTTAATGTTCAAGGATCCCCTCCTCCATGCTCATGAGTGATTCATGTTGACAAGAAGGAAATCAAGTAAGGGTGACAGGAGGGCTGCGTGGACAAACAAGGAGCCCCTGACTAAATTCTGACATGAAAAGGAGGTGTACAGAAGGTGGAAGCAGGGGATGGTGACTCAAGAAGAAGTCTTTACTGGTTACACTGTTCTTTAGAAATCCCAGGCCTCTGAGATCGGGCCCCACAAGCGCAGAGATAGCTGGCTAATGTAATTGCAAGGCCACTCGTTGACAGATCATGGTGTTCAGAAGTTTCTGAGGCCTGGAGGCAAGCAAATGTCACTCCTATCTTCAGGAAGGGCGAGAAGGAGGATCTGGGGAACTACAGGCCGGCCTGCCTCATCTCCGTTCATGAAAAGGTGATGGAGCACCAAATCATGGAAGCCTTTTCCAGTCACATGAAGAGCAGAAGGTGATTGGAAGTAGTCATCATGGAGTTACAAAGGCGAAATCGGGCTTAATCCACCTGAGAGCCTTCTACAAGGAGATGACTGGCTTGGTGGATCGTTGGAGAACGGTGCATGTCATCTACCTCAGGTTTAATAAACCTTTTTACACCTTCTCCTGTAACACCTCTATAGACAAGCCAATGAAGTATAGGCTAGATTAGTGGACAGTGAGGTAGACCAAAAACAGGCTGAATGTCCAGGCCCAGAGCATCGTGATAAGTGGCACAAAGTCCAGCTGGAGGCCAGTCGTTAGTGGCATATCATGGGGGTCAGTATTAGTTCTTTTACTGTTTAACATCTTCAGTCATGATCTGAATGATGGGGCAGAGTACACCTTTGGCAAGTTTGTACATTATACAAAGCTGTGAGGAGTGGCGGATACACCAGAGGTACGTGTTGCTATTCAGAGGGAACTCAACAGGCTGGGGAACTGGGCAGAGAGGAATCTCATGAAGTTCAACAAAGGGAAGCGCACAGTCCTGCCTGCACCTGAGGAGGAGCAGTCCCATGCGCCAGTACATGCTGGGTACCAGCAGCCTGGAAGAAAGCTCTGCAGAGAAGGACCTGGATGTTCTCATGGTCATCAATCTGGTCATGAGCTAGCAGTGTTTCCTCGTGGCAAAGAAGGCCGGCGACATCCTGGGCAGTGTTAGGCAAAGCATTGCCAGCAGGTTGAGGGAGATGATCCTTCCCCCCTACTCAGCTCTGGGGAGGCCACACCTGGAGCACCGTGTCCCCCCAGTGGAAGACATGGGCTTACTGGGGCAAGGCCACAAGGCCACAAAGATCATGAAGGGAGTGGAGCACCTCTGTAGTGAGGAAAGACTGCGAGAGCTGGGACTGCTCAGCCTGGAGACAGGAAGGCTCAGGAAGGATCTTATCTGTGTGTATAAGTATCTGGTGGAAGGGAATGAAGAAGCAAAGCCAAGCTCTTCTTGGTGCCCACTGACAGAAGCAGTGGGTGATCTCTGGAGGCTACTTCCAGCCTCAATGATCCTGTGATCCACTACAGCAGTTCCTGGGGCACCACATGCTGTCAGCTCTTACAAATTTTGTTAAACCTGATTTTTTCCTTGAGGTAATTCCAGGCATTATGAATATAATTAATTGTAGAGGGTAGACATGCCTCTGAGGACGAGGATGGCTATGGAGAAATGTAAACTCAGTGAAATAGTCAGATGAACTGCACTTAAACAAAACACAAGAATTGGGGATCGTTGCTCATGGCTGAGACTTGGTACATGCGCTTTCAGTGGAATAAGCAAAGTGTGGGCAGACGGAGGCTGACAGAGCACACAGGGCAAGGTCAGATGAGAAGTGGGAGATGAGTGACTTATGACAGCCAGTGCTGAGCACCGCACATAAGAATTTCAGTTGGATTTCCCAGTCTGTGGCAACCGGTGCAATGTGGGCCGGGCTGTCTGTATGATGGAGGTGGTAAAATTAAAGCACTAGCACTGTACCAAGACAAGGCGCCAAGCAGCAGCAATTAAATCGGAGGCAATATTTTCAAGCTGAGCACCCAGAAAACAGAGAAAATGCAATTAATGACCGCCTGGGAGAAGTCTGACTTAAATGACCACCCAGGAACTCTGAAGCAGAGGCAGTTCTCCAGGGCAGCAGTCAGCAAGCTGAGCCACAAGCCTGTCCTTTCTCCAGCTGTGTTCCCAGTCTCCTCCGCAGCACAGTCCTGGCTTATTTTATGCACTGAGCCAGGATCCCATTAAGAAAACGTATGTGATCATGCCATTAACATCTGTCTCGCAAGAAAAGATAAGAGAAACATTTGTCGAAAATGGTCTAGGAATAATTGGTCCTGCCTTGGGACAAAGAGATGCGCTGGAATGCCCAGATGGCTCCTTAAGGTCCTTTCAAGGTCCATTTTCCAAAAAATTGTACATGCCATAGAAAACCACATTAAGTTTTCATAAACTGTTTTAATTCCAGCCTTCCCTAAGTCCTGATTTCTTGATTTTAGAGACTTTTTGGCACAGATTACAGCTCTTTTTTAGGATCATGGTTGATTGGTTTGAAAACAAACTCAACCTAGCAAGGATGCCATGATACGGACATTCACAGGTTCAAAAGTGTGTAAGTTAGATCCACCACTGGGACCTCTTGCAGGGACTGGAAGAGTAAGTCTTGGTCACTGTGCTCTCTCCAGCTGATCAGGGTAAGGGTGACTATAGTAAGAGGTCATTTTGCTGCTGGACAGTCTTGGGGGCTCACTTGTCAAACCCACATGCTGGCAAGCTGATGAGATGAGAGACTCAAGATGACTGAGTTTCCTACCAAACTCTGCTGAGCAACATATGCCAGCAGGAGCTTTTTATCTTTTTCTGTCCATGTTATCTCCTACCCTATTTTTCCCAGGCACTACTTGCTACCTTATTTTTTTGCCCAACAGCTGCTCCTAGCCCCTGAAACCTTGGTGGTTTAATCCTACGCTCCATTCTCGCTCAGAAAATGAAGCTCTCCGTCCTCCCTCCTCCACCCCAGTCACACCATCTCTCCCTCCTCCCCCAGATATTCCAGCTCCAGTCACAACAGGTTCTTCAAACAGATTTACCCTTGTCCTGCCATGACTGGCTTTCACATCCACTTCTTCTGCCTTTTTGCTTCAGCTCCAGCATGGTGGTAACCACACAGGTGAGAGAAGCACCACTTCGCTCCCAGCTCAGTGCCCTATCCCATAGTGATGACTGCAACGACTTGCAGGTGGAGCGTGCTTGGCCACCACCTGGAGAAAGCCCAGCAGCTGCACGGAGATGGATCAAATCTGCTCAGCTTGGTCTTTCAAGGGATGACTTGGAGATGGCTTTCCGTCTGGTAAACACTAAGACCCATAAAAATGTCAAGAGACATAAACGCTAGATTTCCAGTTTTTGTGGTAGGAGGCAGATGAAGTGTCTCAGACACACACACACACACACACACACACAAATAAAAAACTCAAAATGCATCTTTGTTAGATTTGGTCTTGGGAATGTCCTGAATCACATTCACTTTAGCTCTTCCAGATCATTCTGCATGAAAAAAAAAAAATGGTGTAATGATTAGATTTTAAGAAAACGATAAGCAAGAGAATCCAAGACATTTTAACAGGGAATGCAGCCTTAGTATTCATAGGGATACTGAGATGATGCAGTAATAAAGTATTTCACCTTCTTTCACTTTTGTTTTTCTCCTTTCCCTTCTCACCAATTATCAAAAATCTGCTAATTGCTTCATACTCCGAGCCTCTAACATTTCACTCTTCATTGGAGACCTTATTGCTGCAGGACAAAGTCCTCATTATCTGGAACATTTCCTAAATTAATTGATTCCACTGGTTACTGCAGAGTCATAAAAACAGTGGTATTAAACTGGGGACAAAAGTCACAGGCAGAGGTAAAGTAGCAACACGCTTGAGCAGCTAAAGTGGTCTGAGCACCGTCCTTCCCAGCGCAGTGTCATGGACTTTTATTAAACAGATCACTTTGTTTTGCAAAGATGATATTCAGGCTTATTAAATTAATTGATGTTATCCTGGGCTTGGGCACACTTGCCAAATTGCTGAGAAATGCCACCAGATTTATCTCACAGGTGGAAGTTCCTGTGCTCTATCCAACAGAAATGGCCTTCAGGAAGACAGCTACTGCTGCCTAAATGACATGAGCAAATCCATGTCTTATATCTGTGTTGGTCAGCCCAGCATTCAGGTAGATTGCAAACTTGCAAAAAAACAATGAGACAGTGGAAAATTTGCTGTAATGAAAGCATGTCTCTCAATACTCCCAGACACGTTGCAGCAGAACAAAGCTGTGACCTGTTCTTTCATCTGCCACCCTAAGGGCAGGAAGATCTTTAAAAGTCAATGCCTCATTTCTGACTGTGCATTAGAGCAGCCTAGACTGGTCACAGAGGGAAATTATTTTCTAACATCCTGTTAAGAGACAAAAACTCAGTTGCTCAGCTGTTAGCCACACGGAGCTTGGCACCAATCTCGAAACCCAGTGAACAATTTTTGAAACAGTATTGTTCCTAGACTTCTATCTGCACCGGAAGGTAGGTGGTCAGTGCAAAACCTACCTTATCTCCTGCTGCTTCTTCAAGGTTGATGGCTGTCTGGACCAGGAGGAGGACAGCCCAATTCTGCTAAGTAAATAGGCTCCTGCTGTGTCCAGCATCGAGGCATTGTTCCCTCCTTGTAGGACGGTGCCCCCAGGCAGCCCAGGTTCTGATTGCATAGCACTCATTTTTCCCAGGGGAAAGCTGCAAAAGGATTTTTTTTTATTTTTTTAAGCACTTTAGTAGATTTATCTCACTTGCTTTTGGTGTTGTTTCTAATGTTGTCATTATCTAGAATTTCCACTTAGTGGTAAAAATCTTAGGCTTGCTTCAGCAGACGCTTGTATTTCTGATGGGGAGATGAATTTGTAGCTCTTCCTAATCTGTGATTGTCAAATTCCAATTAATCCCTGGTGTTGGGGGTGATTCCGAGAAATTGGTATGTTTCCTCTTTGTGTAAGGACACAAATATATGCAAGAGCAGGCACAGAAACATGACTTGATTCACTAAAACCAGCTGTTTGAAGAAATCATCCAAATACAGCAAATACTGGTTACTCAACGGCAACATCAGACTCCACTGCGAATACCCTGGTCTGCTGCCTGAACTGCTTCCCCACCACCCATGGCCTCTTACTCATGTTTTCCAGAGGATGTCTGGGATTTGCACTGAGGTCCAAGCCTTGCTGGCTAAGAAAGGCACCAGGGCTGGGAGCACCGGCTCTCATTTTCCTGTTCCTTGATCGAGTGACCCATCTCTCAGGCCCTCCTCGTGAAACACTCAAAGGCTTTCATTTATTTATTTATTTATTTATTTATTCATTGCAAATATATATTTAAAAAGCCTGAATATATCTCAGGGAGGTGGCCTTGCATTCGCTTGGATGACAGGTGAATGAGACAGTGGGAGAGAAGAGAGGCTGGGATTTTTCTCTCTCTCACAGCAGCCAGTTGAACAGGTGAGGCTCTTTACTCCCAGGCCTTCCCCAGGGGAAATTAGACCCCGCGTCGTCCTCAGGTACTCCATGTTGTTGCTGGGTTTGTCAGCTTTAAAGGCTAAATTTGGATCCTTTCAAGCAGCTGTTCCTGGAGGGAACAGAGACTGAGAGGTTCTGCATCATAGGGCAGATTTCAGCCCAAAGGTTTCACACAGGGGCATTAGGAAACGTTAGGAGAACTAGGGAAAAGACCACTCCGTCAGGGAGCTGCAAAAAATGGGTTAAAGGAGCATGGGAGCACCACATGTATTTTTCTTACCAGTATGAAAAATGCTGTAATAGCGAGAAAATGAGCTGATACGGACAAAAGAATAACCCACCATCAAATGAAAGATTCACCTGTCAGAGGAAAAGTCTTTATCCAGCACCTGTATTTGGGAACTGTTTGTAGAAACACAGCTGCTCTCAAACAAGGGCTTGAATTCGCTGTAACCGTGTACAGTGTACCCCACTGCTCACGGCCCTGCCTAGCAGCGCTGTAAATTCAAGGTGTGATTGCATCAGCCAATGCTATCCTTGCCGTTCTCTCTGGTTTGAAATATCGCCCTGCTCATTTGGGTTAGATACGAGATGTAATTGCCTGGAAACCAGCACACACCTCCAGGAGGGTGCCCTGCTGGCTGTATTCACCTCATTCAGTAAAATGTGTGTGACGTTCCTGCATTGAATCACATCATCAGGACACTCTGTGTGATGTGCCTTTGTTCTCCTCTCCTGTGGGCATCTTGGGGGATACCAGGGGTTTCCTAAGGAACTGCGGGTCCTATGGATGTCCTAAGTGATGGGAAGCTCCGACAAGCAAAGGCTCTTCAGGGTTTCTGCACTGGCCGGGCACGGGTTCACCTCTCAGCCTGCAGGAGATGTGATGGAAGGAAACATCAGACCATGAGGGATGAGCAGGCCTTGCCCTGTGAGGGTACTGAAGTACTGCTGCTAAACACCGCACCCGATGAGTACTGGGAACCACTGGCTTTCAGATAAAACATTCAGTTCCCTCTGACCCCCAGGACAGTTGCCTTTCCAATATCCTAAGTACCAGTGAATATTTCTATTTGTCTGCTTTTTGAGAGTGTGGTCCCATTCTTGCACTTCACAAGCTCCTTCAAGTAGGCCTCGGAGGTCTTTTGTCTGAGTAGGCCAGTGATCCTGGGAAGAAAGGGCCGCGCTCTCCGTCAGCACGAAAGAGAGTAGGTTAAAGAAGGAAGAACAGCTCTTGACAAGTAGACGGCACTGGCATGAGAACAAGTAGATAAAAATAGGCTATGAAAAGATGTGGGCTGGAAATCCGAAATAAGTTTCCTCCCCGTCAGAGTGAGGCTCTGGAATAACCTGCCAAGAAAACTCCCAGTGACTCCCAGGATGGACCGTGATGAATTAACAGGGGGAACTTCATGACTCACTGCCTGTCATAGCCAGGGAATACGACGATGACTAGGAGATCCCTCCTAGCCCCGCATTCCTGCTGATATGGTAACAGGAGGCTGTGTACGGTGCAGTAAATGCTGAACCACTGGGCACTTTTTGTGGCTGGGTGCAATGTATCTTGCAACAGTTCTGTCTGCAAGAACCTCCAGGAATAAATAATAAATAAATAAATAAATAAACGAGTAAATAAATAAATAAAATATAATCCTTCTGTAAAAGATAGCACCCTGAGACAGAAGAAAACCAACTCAGCTACAGACAGGGGAGAGGTGGAAGCGTGGGCATGAAAGCAAGAGCCCTCGCTGTGAGCACTGAGAGGTGTGTGCTTGGAGGTGAGCGTGCTCCAGAGGCTTTGATCCACAACTTCAGTTCAGGAAAGACACTTAGAGCTGTGTTTGCACGCCCTGTGCACTCACGCTGCCATGTGTGTGGGGAGATTGTTTCTACAGTGCACGATCATAAAATATAGCAGGAGGTTATTTAACATCTACTGCTAAAACAGCCACATTTCTCCTACTTTCTCAGGACCCATAGGGTTTGTTGTTTGTTTGTTTTTCTGTCCCCCAATGACAAGACCACTTTCTGCAGCACAAGACTGTGACCAGGGTGCAGCTTGCACTGATGAGTTTGATGCCTCACAGCTGGACCCCTAGAGCTTTGCTGTCCCGGCTTTAAGTGCAGACTTTGGGGTAACAGCAGCAGCTGGAGGAGTACCTAGAGGTAGAGGCCAAGGAGGAGGCACACATGAAGAACTGGATGAGAGACTGGCCAGGTATCTGGGCTCAGGAGAGCAACGTTGCTCAGGAGGAGAGCAGTTCATTGCAGCCCTCATGGCTGTTGGGCTTTAGGACAACTCTTATGGAGCTTCTTCCAGACTTGTAGAGGTCCCTTATTGATGTGGGCACTCCCTCACCTCCCCAAAACCTGCAACCCACATCATCTAGAGACCCAGAGCCACCAACTGCTGCTCCCCACACTGCCACGTCCCACAGCTAGCAATGCTCTTTCTTATCTCTGTGAGCCGGGGAGAGGCCCTTCACAGGCCATCTGGGGAGCATCTCCTGTCACACTGTACATGGCAGGGCTCAAGCACACTGGCTGAGGTGGCTTCGTCATCTCCTCCTGTGGGTCTGTTTGCAGACAGTAGCTGGGAGGTGCAGGGCCAGAAGGGAAAGAATGAGTTGGAGATGCAGCTCACAAAGCTGGAAACATTCAGAGAACCTCATTGCTCGTATGGGATGTTGCTATTACAGGCCCCCCAAGGTGAGAGACAGCTCTCTTTGAGCTATCTCTGTAGCCAACAGCAAGAAAATACAGATTGGGGCACTCATGGTCCTGCTGCCACAGCTCTTAGGGGCTGCCTTTCTGCCATGGCAGAATGTGCACCCCTGCCCCTACAGCTGTTCACAAACCTCGGGCTCCGGGCAAAGCCCAAATTAAGCTGTGTTGAATTGTGTGATGGGGAAAGAAGGGCTCCTCCAAAGGGTGTACAAGGAGCTGTTGGGGAACCAAGCACCTGATTTAGTGCCTAAGGCTGATGGCTACAGATAAGGTGCAGGAATGCCCTTTTGCCAGATGCAACGCTAATGGCAATAAAAGGCAGCCCACCATCTCGCTGTTCTCTCACATGGAGGCCTGGTCCACTATGTGGTGCTCTGGCTCTTCCCACCTGGATCCAACGCGTGCTCCTTGCTAGGCACAGGACGAGGCTGGAGCTGGGAGCCGCCTAAAGCACCGGTGGGGGCTCCTGTGTGCACACAAGTGTGCACGTATGCATGGCGTCAGCCTTCTGTGTGTACGTGGAAAGTATGTGCGTCCACATGGCATGTGGCTTTCCTCTGTGGCTGCTCGTGACCAGACAGAGCAAAGAAATTGCCCCAAATTCCAACGGAGAGCTTCCAAACAAACCACTGGTTCAAAGTCCCCCGGAGGATTTTTCTGCATTCACCAGTAGATTTTAAGTTAATTTTTATATCAGCTGCTTCCAGATGGCTTAGCGTTTGATCGTTCCCCGTGACCACGCTGCCACCTCTCCTAGCCCCAGAGCACACTCTCACCAGGCCTAAGGAGGACAGGAGACCCCCTCACATCCCACCCTCAGGGGGTCCTGCAGCAGACAGAGCCCCCTTCTTGCTGCATCCCACCCAGCAGGCACCAAACCCCAGGACACCAAACCCCACTGCTTCGCTCTCCTCCTCTGCAGGGGAGGCACCGGCGGTCAGGAACGGGTGGCAGCCCCAGCCCTTTGCCCACCACCTGCCCGCTGTGGTCAGCATCCATCCGGCCCCGCAGCTGGGGAAGGGGACACCTGTGCCCCCCAGGACATGGGATTTGGGAATTGGGATCACCCTCTGGAGAGTTTCCGTATGGGGAACAAGGAGGGGCGGTGGGGATGTTGTTCTCCTTAAGGGGATGGGGTTTGGCGATTTGCCCTAGGAATGCAGGATTCAGCAAATCCGGAGAAGAAGTGCTGGGGAAGAAAAGGCGGTGCTGGTGAGGGGATACAACAGTGAGATATCTGACCTTCATAAAGGATAATGAGAGGGATGTGCATCATCCGTATCTGGGCTGGGGGTGCCTCTGTTACCACCCCTTTCAGCAAAGGCATCCTGCCTCCAAAGGGGTCTCCGTGGGCTGTGCTTCAGGTTTCAGAGCCCCTCGCTTTTCCTGTGAAGGCAGCTACACGCTGAAACGCCTCCACAAAGATCCCAACAACAGCGGCACTCCGCTTTTACTGCTTTTGATATTCCTCAGACCAAAAAATAAAATAAAATTAAACAGACCGTATTAATTTAAACAAACCTAAAACATTCCAGGCTACTTCATCCACCACAAAGGCATACGGAAGGGCACACAAGCTGCAGGAAAAAAAAAAAAAAAAAAGAGAGAGAGAGAGAGAGAGAAAAAAAAAAAACCTTTTCAGATCCTCTTTAAGATTGCTTGCTTGTCCTTTCCTTCAGCGCCAACCTGAGTCTAACCTACGACCGTGCAACCGAGCTGCACAAAAAGCGAGGCCGCCACCTCCAGAGATGTCACCTTTGG
This sequence comes from Heteronetta atricapilla, assembly GCA_011075105.1. Lineage (NCBI taxonomy): Eukaryota > Metazoa > Chordata > Aves > Anseriformes > Anatidae > Heteronetta > Heteronetta atricapilla. The sequence goes on along the minus strand of CM021731.1, from coordinate 84,447,918 downwards.
ACTCCACGCTCATGCTCAGACACTGCCAAGCCTCAGCAGAGCCTCCCGCGTGCCCTCAGCTGTGAGGCTGTGGCTTTGCCACAGCTGCGAGTGCTCCTGCTGTCACCGTCCCAGAGGGATGCATTTCTTTTGCATCGCCGTGGATGCTCTCACAGAGCGTGCTTTGGGAGGAAAGGGGCACTTGCCTTTGGGGCGGGGGTGTTCGCGGTCACACAAACGTGGGTTTCAGATCTTCTTTGAAGTTCACAACAGGCTGAGCCCTGCCCTGGGGCTCCAGCCAGCGTCCCACAGCCCCACCGGGCTCTGTGTCCGTGTCCGTGTCCGTGCTACTGCTGCTGCTGCCCAGGGAGCCGCGGGGGCTGTGCAGGCAGGCCTGGCAGCAGGGCCGGTGGCAGCAGGGAAACATCTCCTCGGAGCTGCTGCTGGAGTCCGAGTCCGGGTAATGGTACAGCGAGTGCAGGGCGGGACGAGCCGGCATCCCGGGGGCACCCCGCTGCCGCCAGTCCCGTGGGGAAGCATCGTGGTGAACCTCTGGGCCCGTGCCGCTCGCCTCCCAGCCCTGGGGCTCCGGCCATCCCTCGGTGGGGATGGATGGAGAGGATGGTGCTGGATAATGGAGCCCTCCACCAGTTCCCTCACCTTCCCTCCTCGCTGCGAGGCGTGCTGGCTCCCCGCAGCCCCACGTGCCCGTCCTGCTGAGCGCTGAGCTGGCCACGCACCGGGGGCGAGGGGACGGGGACACGGGGAAGCCGGTAGAGGCAGGGGGCAGCGGGACATGCCGCCTCCGCCTCGTCAGGTAGGGGCTGAGGGGATTGCGGGCGGCTGGGTAGCCCTCCTGTGCCCCCCACATCCCCAGCCCACGTGCAGGGAAGGCCGGGCTGCAGGTCCTGCCGTCCAGGCTCAGATCTTGCAAGATTTCCTGCAGCTTCTCGCTGCTCACGTAGCTGACCTTGGGGGGACGCTCTCTGGATGCAGCAGCTGAGACGTCCTGGCCAGGCTCCAGAGAATGCCCCTTTCCTGCAAGCATCCCATGTTCCTGGGCACCTTTTGGGCTGTGTTCGGGGTTGTCCCCCATGTCAAAAAGCGGCGCCGGAGAGCAATCAGGCTCCTCCGGCAGCACATTCTCATGGCTCATGTGTTTCCAGAGATCCTGAGCATCGCCCCTGAAAGGCACCGGACTGTGCGGTGATGCACGCAGCAACTGAGGACGCTGCTGCCCGTCCTGCTCTGGATCCGGGGGGCAGTGGTCCCCGGGCACATCCCCACCGGCTGCAGCACAGCCATGCTGCTGGCCGTGCCGCCCCGTGCTGCGGGTGCAGGGAGCCGGCACCGCGGGGCCGCAGCCGCCCTCTGCAGACATCAGCCTCATCAGCTTCTCCTTGGCGTTGTTCACTTGCTCCTGCAGACTCTCGATCACGGCGTTTTTCTGCAGCGAACACACAAACGTGTCAAGGGCGGGTAGGTAAATGCTGAGGATTCAAAAGTGGAGGGGGCAAAAACGAGTCGCCCTCCTCTGTGCAGAGAGGAGCTCCCAGACAGCCTGCAAAAGCCAGGTGGGGACACGTGGGACCTCCTCCTCCCCAGGGCCTACAGACATGGGGGACACTGGCTCCCCGAGTGCAGGCGAGGGAGCAGGGGCTGGGGGCTTCCCTGAGAGGGAGCAGCTCCCCTCTAAATTCACCTTATATTTGAGCAGGCTGTGGAAACCAGGCTTTTTGCTCTCCTCCTTGCACTTATATATATGTATATACATATGTATTTGGAAAAATCAGGCCCTCTGCTTTATGCCCAGATTTTGGCACTTCAGGATGAGGATGCAATGGGATGCAACGACGGGATGAAACAAACCAGCTCCTCCCCTCCAGAAGGGAGACCGGGGTGTAGCAAAGGGCTTCCCACCCCTCCAAGCCTTGGCACGCAAAGGGCAGGGGGTGAAGAAGCCACCGAGACCCCATGGCCACGGCATCGGGGCCGGCAGAGCCCCCTACCTCCGTCAGCAGCCGCTTCATGGAGTTTTTCTCCCCTATCAGCTGGTAGAGCTGCTCCTCGCTGTACACCGAGTGGCAGCTCCGGCTCGGGCTGGTGAAATATTTTGCCATGTGGCTCAGGGTTTGGCTTTCTTCTTCAAAGGCCTTCCACTGCCTGAGCTGTGGGGCACAAGGAGCTGTTACCGGTGCGCTGCGTGCGGAGGGAGGCAGCCGCCGCTCGCTCGGGGAGAAGGAGACAAAGGGACGGAGCGAGGGAGACAAAGGCGGGGTGTGACGGATGAGCGCAGGGACAGGCGGCCAGGGAGGCAGCGAAGCGGTGCTCTGAGCATCCCACATGTCTGAGCCCTGCCCGGTCCCTGGCTTGGCTTTTAACACGGAGAGAGCTGTGCTGCAACCTTCAGGCGTGCTGTACAACCCCCCACCCCTGCCCCTGACTCTGGAACAAAGAGAGCATCACACACGCTGCCTAGTCCCCGAATCGGCGGTGACAAGGCGTAAACCAGCAGCACTTAGTATCTGTTTTCTTATCTCTCGCCTTGCACAGCCCGGCTCCTGCTGCTCATCGATCTCAGAAGAGCAATAGAAGAGCAAGCCCATTAGGAAAAAACAAGCCGATGAATTAAAAGATCCGAGTTAAATAAAATGCTCAAAGCCCCCAGGCTGCACGGAGGAAGAGCAGAGGCAGAAGGCAAGATGGGCTGGTGCAGCGCAGCTCGGCTGCGCCTCCGCCCCTGCGGAGAGATCCCCAGCGGGCTTGGTGCTCGCCCCAGGAGGGCTCCCAAGGGGTGGTAGCCCACTGGGTTGGGACTCTGTGGTTGCACCAACCAACCCCAGAAGGATTGCCAAGGTAGGCAGGGACCTCTGGAGATCATCTATCTTGTCCCCCCTGCTCAGACAGGTGCAGCAGGGGCGTGCTGCCCATGGCTGCATACAGCTGGCTTGTGAGCACCTCTCCACATGGAGACACCATAGCCTCTCTGGGAAACCCCTGCCATTGTCTGGCCACCTTCACAGCAAGAAAAACAAAACAAAACAAAACAAAAACAGCCCTTTTTTCTGATGTTTAAACAGAATTTCCTGTGTTTCAGGCTGTGTCCATTGTCTCCTGCCCCATCACTGGACGCCGCTGAGAAGAGCCTGGCTCCCCCTTCCCTCCTCCTCCCCACCAGGTATTTATGCATGTGGGTGAGCTCCCCCGAGCCCTCTCTTGCACAGCTCTGCTCTTTCCTCTGTTTCACCTCTTCCTCCTTTCCTCACCTCATTTCCTTGAGCCCTAACATGCCTCCAAACATAAATCTGAGTAAACAACTGCTTCCTCTCGCTGTGACAATGGGAGCATTTTTCTCACTACCGTCACGGTCAGATGGACCGGGCTCCTCCTGGAGGACGTGGGAAGCAGAAGAGCCGAGCTGGGTCACAAAAGGCTTCCTCAAAGCACTGCCGAGCTTCCTCCTCTGAGAGTGCACGTGGGGTATGAGGTGAGGACACGGGGGGACCTGCCGAGGGCTGTGGGCAGGGAAACTCAGCCCCCAGAGACTCAAGGGACTTGCTTGGGGAAGCAGAACCACCGGGTTTTGGAGGATGAGCTGTGCAGGTGAGCCCGAAGATTTGTGGAAAGCAGCAGGAAATACAGGTGTTAAACCCCCAAAACGTGCCTGTTTCCAGGCTGCTCTGTGGGCAGAGCTGGCAGCGTACCTGCGGGACGAAGATGAAGCAGTTGATCGTGGTCGTACACACGAAGATGCCCCCGGAGGTGAAACCAAACAGCAAGTTGTGCCAAGCGCGGAAGAAACGGTGAACTAAGAAGACGGCGCCGGCCACCAGGAAAATGAGGTTGACCCCCACGACGAGCGTCAGGGACTGGTTGACCGGCGGGGAGCTGACGTTGTCGGTCAGGCCGGCCAGGTACGTCCCGTAGAGCAGCAGCACGCTCTGCAAGCAGAAGACGAGGCCTGCCTTCAGAAGGGAGATGGGCAGAGCGGGGATAATTACAGCCTGACACTCGGTGCCATCCTAATTAATGCCCTTTGATCTCTCGTGTGGCGGGCGCTGCGCGGCGAGAGCCCAGCAGGCCGCCGCAGGCCGGGGGATGCTTCGTCAGCAGCGGCGGGGCGGGAGGGCAGGGCTGGTGGCACTGGCAGGACCTGCGGGGCGCCAGGCCATGCCACGGGGCAGGGCACGGCCAGGAGAGGCAGGGAGAGGAGGGAAAGCTTCCTCTGTGGTGGAGCAGGAACGGCAAAGACGGAGGGGAGAGGAAAATCCCCACGGGGACACAGCGGTGGGGGGACACTCTGCAATAACACGCCGCTGACGGGGCAGAAAGGAGGCTGAGAAGGGCATTCAGAAGGAAAAAGCGAGACAGAAAAAGCAGGGGGTTAGGCTGGAGGGAAGAGGATGTCCTTGGTGCCTCTTCAAATAGAAATCCAGGAAACTCCCCAGTTCAATTCTTTTCCCTTCCCCGTTTCCTGCCTGACGCCAGCAGTGGTGGAAGGGGCTGAAGAAGGGCTCTGCGCACAGCTTTCCTCTCCCCAGGTCACACTGGCAGGAAACACCAAGTATTTTTTGCCCTCCTCTGTTAGCACAGGGCACGGTTTGCTTTCAGGATCCTTTGGAAATGCCATCTAGCAAATTCCCTGCTCATGCAAGGACCCAGATACTGGGCACACGACTCCTACATTATCCCTGTGGTACCTAGCAAGTGCAGCTGTCAGCCTTTTACTACCCATAAATATAAAATTGTTATTTGGGCATCAGGCAGTCCTTTCTTATGACCAGTGGCACACGTTCTGTAGACCCTTCTGGACTCCTCTGTGCAGGGACTGCTTGCTGACCACTGCTGGGGTTGTGGCTGGAGGCACTCTGACAGGCAGGGGAGGTTCACATCCTTGGACGCTGCCAACACTCCCGACGTCAGGGCACCATGAGCTCTCATGGGAGAACTGCGATAGTGAGACCTGGGAACTAGGCTGACGCCCAAATCTGCTCCATAGGACCTGCGCTGGGTAACCACATTCACCTCCAAACACAGGGCCCAAAGGCAAGCCAAGTGCTAAGCGAGAAAGTAACAGCACCAAAGTCCCGTTTAATATTCATATAGTCTACCAGGGACACAGACAAAAACACTGCCAGCTGGTGAATTAGGACTTTAAATAAGCACAGGACTTAGTTTTGTTGTTGTTTTGAATCTTGAGCAGAGGCCTGTGCTCCTAATTCAATGGATGACCTTGGCAAGGCATTTCAGTCCGTTGCTCCGTGCCAGTAAAACCAGGATAATGCACTGAGTGGCTTCACAAAGAGCTGAGCACAGTAATGCCTTGGAAAATAAGAAGTGTGGCGTACACGCAGAGACAGAGCCTACCCTCCCATTAGTGTAAATCCAGATTAACTCCAGAGAAACCACTAAAGCCATGCCTCTGTGACACCCGGTAGATAGGATCAGGGTCAGGTTCAAGGCAATGCTAATGAGGAGCACCTGTGACTGGGAATGTTTTGTTGTGAATGAGAGGAACAAAAAGAGTTTGGAGGAGCTTCAGGCAAAAGCATTACTCACTTAAGCCCTGAAGAAACCTAACACAAGCCGTGGACACAGTCAGGGATGGAGACGTAGCACCGAAAGTGGCTGCCCAGGGAAGGGCTGAAATCCCCAGCACCAAAGGCCTTTTGAGGACAGACCAGGCTAATGCCTTTAAAATGAAGTGGAGGGGGGAGAAGGACTTGGCAGTGTCCTGAGGTCTCTTTCTGCTCTTATTCCTATGGTTCTTGGTAGATGGTCAATGACTATTACATTACGGTGAGTCAGAAAGGAACTGCTTGTGTTGCATGCGGGGACAGAGCCATTTGCAAAGGAAGGCTGTGATCTCACAAGGTTCATCAAAATCAGCTTGCTGAAACGCTTCCAACCTCTGCCAACCCAGAGACACATGAGACCACGGATAATTACAGCTATAATTATACCTATATAGTTACATCAGTATAACTAACTCTCCTGGAATATGAATGGCCACATGCAACGTTACGCCAGTGAAAGTGTATTTCAGTGGTATAATTAAGCTGATAAACATCCTGTGAAGGTAGACACCACGCACTTGTCGTCAGCACCTCCTTGGTTTGGAGTCAGACGACTCAGGGTCTGAGCTGCACAGTGCATCACCAGGGCAGACGCCGAACCGAAGCTTCGTGGAAAAAGTGAGCTTTGGAAAACATTAAGACACAAGTTTTAAGGAGGGGGAGATAGATGAGGCACAGGTGGTTACAGGCCAGGAACTGGAGGGAGAGCACGTGCGTGGTGTGTGCAGAAGAGACAGTGAGGCAGGGAGAAACTGGCTAACAGGGCTTTTACAAGGGAATGCAAGAAAACATCAAGATGGGAAGAAATAGAGCTGGAAGGCTTTCAAGATGAACAGGAGCAGTTGGGACCTGCAGTGCACACATGGCTCGGGAGAGCAGAGAAACGACAAGTGTTGCTGAACAGTTATGGCTGTGAGACTGGGAGGAGGTGAGATACAACGCAAGAATCAATAGAGAGGTTACGTACCTTAAACCCTAAAATGAGAACGAGCCAGAGATCGGAATAAAGAGATGCACAGGACTGCATCCGGCTCACTGAACAGGTCATGCCTTTCTCTGTCGCCTAGGAGGCAATGGGAAGGCAGAAGTGAAGGCTGCTGTCCCCGTCCGGGAGCAGGGACAGACCGACGGGCGACAGGTCTACAAATCCGAGCAGGTCTCCTCTGTAAACTCCTAAAGGGAAATGCCAAATCTGGTGCTGCTGGGGCAGGCAGTTAAATCAGGAATATTTTGGTATTCTGCATGCAATGGGGCTGGTTAAGCCCTTTTCTAACTCATCTGTGGATGCTGTGGTCCTCTCCTGTGCCACCCAGGTGACCTGCACACACTAGTCAAGACCATTCCCTAGACCCCACTGCTTGGCCAGCCAAAGCTCTGCAACCACCTATCCCATTCCAGCTTTGGCTGCAGGGACCTGGAAGTCTTGCAGCTGATCCTCATCTCTGTAGTAGGCCACAGACATAAAGCCAGCCTGGAGAAACCCAAGGGCTTCGTGGCTTTTCTGACCGTCTTGTTTTTAAACAGCACCTCCAAAAGCCTGACCATCCACCAGCATTGCCCCCAGAGATCAGACAGGACGCAGCACAGTGCTGCACCACCTCTCCTCATCCCTTTACCCGCACTGAGACGCTGAGGCTTCGGAAACACTGGACCGGATCGGAGAAGACCCACGTCAAGAGCAATACAGCATCTGCCAACACCAACGCTGCCACCATCGCCAGCAACTGGAGGTCTTTGATGATCTGCAAACACGCAGGAAGTGTTACAGTCGGGGGCAAATAGGCACCAAAAACCTCCACTCCCCTGGGTCTCCTCCTAGCTGTCTCTTCCAAGGGATGTGCTCAGCCTCATACTTCCCCATGGGGTGGAGTCCAACAGCTTACCTACATCCCACCACCTACATCTTTGTCTCCAGACTCTTGGAGACCCAGCCAGGCTTGGGACCAGGTACGAGCCCTCCCTGACTGCATGGCTAGCCGGGAAATGCCATGGCAGGGGACGGCACTTCCAGAAAAAGAGTATCACCCATTACTCCCACACCACAGAGCGAACAAATTGGGGATGGAAAAAATAAAAAAGAAAAAAAAGCTGATAGGATTATAATTTTGTGAGTTTAACAGACTCTGGTGCCTGAGGAATGAGAATCCTCACTTGCACTCTACCCCTCTGCAAAACCTTTTGTCTCACCTCTTCTCCAAGACCTACTCTTTCCACTGTTGAAAGTGGCCCCTGAAAGCTGCCGGGCACATCAGCTGTTCTAGACTGGCTCGGGACTGTCTGGTGTCCATCCCGTCCTGGAGGCTGGCTACTCACCACCCGCTTGTCCGGCACCCGCTGGGTGAACACCCTGTAGAGCCGCCAGCTCTTCCCCAGGACAGGGCCCAGCACCAGGGAGGTCCCCACGCACAGCAGGCAGAGCCGCACCTGCGGGACGAGGTGGAAATGGGGGCACCGGGGGTAAGGAGGCCAGGAGGTGGTGCACCCATCTCCCAGCCATGTCCGCACACACATCTGGGTGTGAAGGCACCCCTCCCGGCCGTGCCCTACTCACCTGGATAAGCGTTTCCACCGAGTCTCTGGACGGCAGGCTCTGCTCCTGAATCCCAAAGAGGTAAGCACTAGTGTAAGTCAAGCCGCTGCCCAGCAGGGTCACAACGTTCAGGTTGGGGCTGGACATCTTCACGATCCTCCGGGAGACAAAGCAGGGAAGGCGGTGATGGTTACTGCGCGCGGTGGCCTGGCAGGGTCCCTTGCAGTGACGGTGGTGGCCACAGGGCACGGTCCCAGCCCCCCTACTTTAAACAGTGGTCCTTTTGCCAAACCCCGACACTCCTGGCAGGCAGCAGGACCTCCACCAAGTGCAGGCTCAAACACAGGAAGCTGCCGTTAACATTCAGGTTAAAGATTTTAACCTGAACACCCATAACTTTACTGTCTTCAGGAAGAGGGGAACTATTTCCTTTCGGGGCCCTTGAGCTCCTCCCTGGTTCTTGCCTCCTCCAAAGCCACGCAGAGCCCGGAGACCAACCCGTCTCTCCTCCTCCCTGCCTTCCTCCCCATGCCCCAGCCCCGGTGGACATCATCCACCAGCTCACTCAAACAGGCCTCCTCCGTGCCCCCAGCTTCAGTGCTGCAGTGCAAGTAAATAACGCATGTTCCTTACGATGGCCACCAAACTCAGCACTGCTCTGATGAAACCAGCAGTGGCCCCACAGCAGCGGGAAAACAGGCGTGTTGTTGAGAGCTCGGTGGCTTTGCTCCTGGAGCTGCTCAAAGCGATGCTCTCAAGACCACGGGGCTCTTTTTCTCCTCACCTCTGCTGATGGGTTGTTGAGCAGCACCCTCGAGGTGACACCACGTGCTGCTTCTCCAGACGTGAGAAGCCGCGGCAGCCCCTTCACACACATCCTTACCTGTTTTTCCTGAAGCGAATCGTGAAGACCAGAAAGAAGAGGGCTAGCAGGACTCCTCCGGTCAGGAACGTCCACACGACGCCCAGGAGAGCAGCAGAGAAAGACGGGGAGCTCTTCCCGCTGCGGTCAGAAGGCGTCTGAGGAAGGCAAAAGGGGTGAGGAGGACATTTCTGGGGCTCCCAGGAAAGGAGGTCTCTACACTGCCATGCCTGCTCGATCGGAAGGACATGAAACCACATCTCTCAAACCTCTCTCCCTGAGCAGACACCCCTGCCTGAGACCAAGACCTGCCAGCAGGGCTAGCGGGAGGTGTGTAGACAGGACACACTCCGCCACACATCTCTGGGAAGAAGGGGAGGGCACCTTTGGCTAGCCACCCCTACCCTCACCCCCGTCTTGCGGCAACGCACCCAGCTGGGCTCCATCTGTCTCCCAGCTCTTTGGAAACTGACTTGGTCCTAGGGGGACGTCAGCTGCAGAGGGTTCAGGGCAGCTCCGTGTCACCACCACAGGGTCAGGGACAGTCTGTGGGACCCCGGCTCCAGGCAGCTCAAGAGCTGTCGGGGCGCAGCGTGAGCTGGCACCACGCTGGGCCCAGGGCTGCCCAGCCATGAAAAACCCCGGCCGGGAAAGCAAGGCAGCCAAGAGCACGGAGATCCCTGGGGAGATGTTCTCCTGCCCCCTGCTGCCCACCTCATCCTCCCTCTCCCCATCTCCCAGGTGGGGTGGCACCGGTCTTTTGGCTCTCCAGGAAAAGGAGGACCACAGCAGACGGTACAGGTACAGGTCTGCGACTACGTCAGGTCGATGGAGCGCTTCGTCTGCCGCTGAGCAGAGTAAATCCTGGCCCTGGCAGGTGGAATATTAATTGTAGCAAAGCTGCCGGAGCCCAGGGAGCCGAGCAGCTTACGGCCTCCTAATTAAAAACCCGCGTTCGTGCAGAGCCCGGCAGAGAGCGAGGCGGCCGAGCCCCGCTGCTCCCCCCAGCAGCCTCACGCGGAGCCAAGCGCAAGCACGCGCATCCGTCCCTGTGTCGCTTCTGCTGGCCTGGTGCTGGGGGCAGGTGCCATTTACTACAGATGATGGCTTTTAATTAAACGCTGCTCCATTAATATTTGAAAAGCCCTTTGAAGTGCCAGGGGTTGGGAAAGGCCAGGGGCAGAGAAGGGCATCCCAGGCCCTCTCCTAAGCGGCTCTGAGCCCGGGAGCGCTGTCGTGGCTGCACCCTCGCCTTCTGGCTGCCCACTGGGTGCCAGGCGCTTTTTGGAGGCGGCCCCAGGAGGGCACAGCAAGCGGCCTCTGGCTGGAGGGCGTCGCTTCGCTGCCAGCCCCCCCGTGCCCCTCTCCATCCCTCCGCCCACAGCCCCTTCCGCGGAGGACCCCTCGTGCTCCCCCACCTCCGTACGTACGACTGTGATGGCGCAGAGCTCCCGCAGCGTCCTCTGCTGCTGCTCCTGGCTGCCGAAAGCGGGGCCGCCATCGCAGAGGTCGGAGCAGTTGAATCCCGGCTCCATAGCACATCCTCAGCCTTCATCCAGAGCCGGGCCGGGGAGCGGTCACCTCCCCGCCTCCCTCGGGGCGTCCTCCGCCACGCGGCGACTCAGCGTGGGGCGCGGGTCCCCGCGCAGCACGGTGGCATCCCGAGACCCTTCGGGGTGCCCTGCAGACCAACACACGAGGGGGTCACGGTGGCCACCAGCCCCCTGCTGCAGAGACAAAGCCGGGCACGTGCCCCTCCTGGCAGCCCGGCACCCGTGCGCTCCCCCCGCGTGCCACCGTTGCCCCCGCTCCCCTTGTTGCTCCTCTTTTTGGTGAGGGTTTTAGTAGGCTTCATTACCATTTTAGACATGAGGTCATACTTATCCTCAAGCATCCCAGCCCAATTACCATTGTCACCGGTTTTAATTAGCTTCCAATACACGGCCATAAGCGAGGCTCCCGCCGCCAGGAGCTGGAGAGGACGTGCGAGAGCTCCCTGCCTGACTGCTGGTAGCAACGGGAGGGGGCAAAATATTTATCCGAGCATCCCCCCGGGGCTGACCCCAGCAGGTGAAGCCCTGTACACCCCCCAAAACGCCACCCCACCGATGCTGGGCCTCCTGCCTCCTCGGGAAGCACCACACATGGCCAATAAGCCCCTCCTTGGGAGAAGCTGCCATCACGACGTGCACAAATAGAGGCTAGATCCAGAGGAAGGGTGGTCCTCGGGACCTGCTCCGTAACTTGCCCTGCTCCACCTGGGGTAATCAAGACCCAAGTGCCGGAGATGCTGCAGGCATCCTTCTCAGCTCCTGTGAGCTGATGCCCAGCGTTAGAGGAGCCGCTCGCAGGTCCCAGCCCCAGCACATCGGGGCCGGCGCTCATCCGAAGTCAGGGGAGTCCCCGCGGGAAGCTGCCCCCTGGGAACGCTGGCACGCGATTACGCGAACGGCTCCCGCGCAATTTTGATTAAAAAAGCTGTCCGCCGAGGACAATTAGCGCTCATTAGCATGCGATAAAGCAAGCCGTAGCGCGGACATTGCCAAAACGCAACAGGCGCTTCCCCTCCGGCTCCTGCCTCTAATTGGGGCCGGCCGAAAGGTCCCGCCGCAGGCTGCCTCGGCGACCCCGAGCACGGCCCGGTGGCCGCCTCTCCCCCCACGGCCCCAGGCCCACCGGGCTGATGGATCACCGTCAGCGACTGCTGGCCACGGCCGGGCACCAGCGTGCAGGTGGACGAGACCCGGCAAATCCTTTTTGAAAAAGGAGAGGAAAAAAAAAAAAGAAGAAGAAAACTTAAAGAAGCTGAAAAATCGATGCAAAACGCACGAGCAGAATGAACGTTTCGCCCCGACCGATTCTTTCTGATCTAGCTTTGAAGGAGAGACTTCTTCCCCCCAAAAACGAGGCGACGTCACAGCTCGGTGACTCAAAAGGGGGAAAACCGAAGAAGGCAATTTGCAGACAAAAGCACCGTTATACTCAGAAGCGAGCTGTTTTTTTCGGAAGCCCTGCGGTCCTCTTTGGCCGCATCGGCCTTGACAGAAAGGGTGCGGGCACCGCTCGGCAGCGGGGGGTGCTGCAGAAGGACCTCCGCTGGGGAGAGCTGCCACCACCGACGGGAGATGTGGTTCCGCCGGTGGGGACAGCCCCATCCAGACGCGATGCCAACCCCACACCTAAACCACCAAGTCGTCCCGAGAACTATTCCAGCAGGACGAAGCCGCGAGATGGGGTTTTGCAATTCAGACAACGCTGGCTCTTCCGAGAAGGTTTGCGCTGTTCCCTTCTGCTGTTCTTGCCCAACAAGATCCCTTCCTGTTTGACCTGAGAAACCTGCAGCATTGCCAACCCCAAGGCGATCAAAAAAATAAATAAAAAAATCACAAGCTAGGCTTACCGCAACGCCCCCCCAGCACAGCTATGTAAAAACCGCCAGTTAAAGCACACAGGGGACCTGAAGCTCATTTTTAATTTGTATTTAAAACTTCAGCATCTAAGTTTTCACGCTTTCCCCTGCAAAGACTGACAAAGGAAAGAAAGCCAAGAAGCTCAGGCCGTCATGCAGCCTGGGTTACCAGCCCTCAGCCCCTGGTGGCTCCTGCATCGTGTCTTCTTCCCACCCAGACACAGGGTGCTGCCGTGGGCACTGTCCCCGGCCAGGTCCCCTCCGTGGCCACCTCCAGGCTCCGGTGGTAACCTGGCTGCACACCGAGGTGGGAGATGCTGGGTGCGCTGCTCCCTTCTGCCGGCGTGCAGGCAGCAGGCTGGGTGCCTCCAAAACCTGACATTTAGGCTTTACCCAAGCCAGTTGCAGTCCTGAGGCATCCTTCCCCTTTCTGATAGCATCTCCCAGGCTGGCGAGGGCACTTGTTTCTGACTGCCGATCCTGCTGATCACCCCAGGGCTGTGTGTCTGCCGGACACGGACACGTAGCCCTGCCGCCGGCCTTCCCCTCTCCCCGTGGCTTGCCCACGCACCCACTCTCCACCCACGACTGCGGAACGGTGCTGGGTGTGTTCACACCTGCAAGCACCGCTTGCAGTTGCTGAGGCATGAAAACTTTTTCAGCGGAGGCTAAGTACCTGCCCCGCTCTTTTCGGTTCTGTGGTTTCCATCCCGAATTTAAAGGAACCTCTACGCAAAATGGATAAATTAAAATTAATGTTGTTTTTTTTTTTCAAAGCTCCACGTGGTCCTGCGAGGACTCGACTCCCCAGCCTCCCACCTGGGAGCTGATAAGGCTTTTACTGCTCTCGCCTTAATTGCTGTACGACGACGGGCACGCGAGGGGCAGAGGCGGACGGACGGACTTTCAGGCTGGAGATGCTCAGGGGAAGGAAAACCGCCTTGTCCCGGGCCGTTTCCACCATTTCGCCGCCGCCGCTTCCCATTCCGCCCCCAGCACGGCGCTCGGAGGCAGGGCCCAGCCCCGAGCAGCTCCGCAGGTGGCGGCGGCCACCGGCTCCATCGGCTCCCTGCCTCCGAGGCGCTCGCACCGGCCCGGCCGCAACGTGCTCGGCAGCTTGGCGGGGAGGCGCAGCCTGCAATTTTCCCCCCTCTTAACTGTACCGGGTAACAAAGGCCGATCATTTAGGGTGCTGATTTACAAGAGCGATCCAGCCTGTGGTTGAGGTGTGCACGGCTTAATTAAAATAGAGGTTCGCTGCTCGCTGCAGCTGCTCGCGGCCGAGCTGTCGAGCACAGGGAGGGGGGGAAGAGGCCGCGGAGGGGATATTTTCATAAAGTTGCGTTTCGGATGGAGGCCGTGCCCTCGAGAGCTCTCCATTTCAGGAGCTGGCAGAGAGGCACGGCTGCTCCTTCGTGCAACCAGACACCGGCCCCTCGCAGCCGCGCGAGCCCTGATACACCTGTGCCTTCGCAGGCTGGGGTGGGACGGCAGCACTACAGAGCCAGACCACCACAACCCAGGGGACGGCTGCTAACCCTGAAAAGCCCAACATCACTTCTATTTGTATATGTTGTGGTTTTCTTTTTTTCCCTTTTAAATCTCTGGAAACCAGCCAACAGGCCGTGTCCCTGGAGGAGGAGGCAGAACGGTCTCCGGTGACCTGGTTCTGGATATTTCCCCCCCGGGAGCTGGGGCCAGAGCCGAGGCTGTGGTAGCTGGAGGAGCTGCCCCCAGCTCGCCCCGCTGCAGGAGATGAACACCGCGGTCCCTCGCTCTGAAGCAGCTGCCCCAACACAGGGCCAGGGCCGTGAGGGCTGCCACGAGGCTCGCCTCATCCACGGCGCCCTGGCACCGAGCGGGTGAGGCGATGCCTTGGGGCCGGCACACGAAGGACACGTAAAAGAGATGCAAAAAGGCTGCAACTCAACACTGGCTGCGTCCGGGCGACGGCTGCCGGTTACCAGGGATCCAGTTTCCCGGGTCTCCTCCGAGCAGCTGTGGGGCAGTGGAAAACCCAGGTCTTGGCTCCAGCAGCCCCCAGAAGAGCCTGGACGGGGCGAGACACACCGGCCCTGGTGGGCATCCCACCCTGAGCAAAGGCTGCAGGAGCGTGGCATCCCCACAGCCCCTCTGTGATCGCAGCCTTTCCTCCCCCTGCTCCTTCCAGCCACGTTAAAGCCCCGCAGCTTGCTCGGGGCCCCGCAGCTGACCGGCCCCGCATCCCCCGGGGGCCGGCAGCGCAGGGGCAGGGGCAGGGCAGCGGGGGCTCGGCTTCTCCCCCCCGACCACCCCGAGGAAAGCCCCCGGACCCACCTGTAAGCCCCCGACCCGCTCTCCCGGCACGGCTGGGCACGGCTGGGCACGGCTCGGCACGGCTCAACGCGGCTCGGCACGGCTCGGAGGCGGGCTGCGGGGAGGGGCCGGGGCTGCCGCGCTCCACCCGCCCGGCTCGGCTCGCCTCGGCTCCTCCAAGCCCCAGAACCGGCCGGGGATGGGCAGCGAGGCCCCGTGGCCAGCAGCAGCCGGGGAATCTCCCTGCGTGCCCCCCGTACAGCCCCGCCGCCCGCTCTCAGCAACCCCCCGCCGCCCCTTGCCCTCCTCCGTGCCCCCCGGCCTCATTAACTTCTTGGCCTCTGCCCGCCCCGTTTTACCACTTCTCTTCCCCGGCTTCTCTCGCCAAAATCTCGGCTCCCCTGCCAGCACCAAAGTTTCTGTCCCAGCCCGGAGCACGGTGCCAGGCGCCGCTGGAAAGCGCTGCTCGCGGACAGGCGCTGGGCCACGCAGGTTTTCGCTCTCCCTCGGCGCTTCTGTTTACCTCATTAGCTGCCTCCGCCAGGCCTTGGCATCAGCCGCGCTAATTTTTTCACTCCTGCTGCTTCCCAAAGCCGCAGAGCTGTGGACTGGGCACGGCCTCGCTCTGCACAGGAGCGGGGAGGTTCGCAGGGCCCGGCTGCGCCGCTCGGTGCTGTCCTAAGGGCCGGGACCCGCCAGTTCCCCAGCCTGCAAGGAGCTGTGTCAGGTCCCCAGCGCCCCAACCGTGGCCACCAGCCCCAGCAGCACCTCCCAGCCCCCCAGGAAAACACCCTTGGAAATCTTTGGTAGACCCAGGTGCTCTGCTTAGACCCTGCCCAGCTCCAGCGGCCCGAAAGCTGGGGACCCCAACGTTGGCTAACGCCGTGTTACGGCCCCAGAAGTGGCTCCCCGGTTTGCAGAGCGTTCCCAGCTCACAGTGAGTAACATAGGAGCCCGCAGCCTCCCCGTGCCTCTGGAAATCCGGTCACTTCTCAGGCACGCAGACTGGATTTGCCAATCCGGTCTCCGCCTCCGTAAAACCGGGATGATGAACTGAAACGCCTCACGCAGGGAGGCGAGCGCGATCCTGACGGTCCGCACAGGAGCAGGGGGGCAGCGCGTTATTTCTGGTTCCTCTCCTGCCTAGCAGGGAGCGCTCAGCCGGTCACAGTGACTCATGCTTGATAATAACGAGCTCCTCGTAAGCGGTGATGATAGGAAATCAGCGCTTTGTGCACGTTTTGCCCTCACTCCCGGGCTTAGCTCTCACAAACCAAAGCTCTGGAGTGGGGACGTTTCCGCTGCCACCCGCCTCGTCTCTCGCTCCTTGCCCAACAGGAGCAGGACCGTGGCTGTTTTCCACGCCTCGGCCTGGCTCAGTCTCCATCCTCTTCTCAATATCTCATGGAAAAGTGAGACTGTGGAGCTACCCGGGGGTGTTTCAGTGCCTGATACCAAAGATAAGTCACCTCTTCACCGCTCCCTGGGCTCTTCACCCCCAGCACCTCACCCACTGTCCCTCCCTTTTTACCTGCCACGCTCCCTGGAGCCTTCCTGGGTGTCACCAAGGCACAGCACCTCCTTCTGGCGACCTGACCCGTCCTCTTTGCTCCAAGGTGTGCCCGACCATGATTTAATATTGACTTTAAGATGACAGTTTAAAAAAGCGGGCCTTGAGCTGGGTTTTGTGCAGTGAGACCCCCTCCTTGCCAGCTGCCATCCAGCAGCACCTCTCGGGCAAGTTGCAGAGTTTCGGCCCGTTTTCCACACGTGGGATTTTTGTATTTTCTTCAGTTTGGGGAAAGTTAGCCTCTTCGAAAAGCCAGATTGCTATCTGACTACCGATGATTGCCCTGACTTTGCTGATGGTGATTGCAATCAGGCAACTAACTGCTTCTGGTGCAGGGACGAACCCTTTATCCACCACGACGAAACGTGAAAGGTGTGCGCCGGGTGGGTACCTCCTCCGTAGGGAAATTACGATCCGGCACCCTTGGAAACCCTCAAGAGCCTTCGCTGTGGCCTGCAGGCAGTCTCCACAGATGTGTCCCAGAATTAAATCCTCTATGCAAATACCATTTTCTTTTCACACATGGCAAATAAGCCTGTAGAGAGACATCCATCCTGGGCCTCGTTTGACGAGGCAGTCAGTTGTCCTCGCAGGCATGCACGCAGTACTCCCTCTTGGGCTTTACTAATTAGCGCGCTGATCTACATCCAGCCTGCTCTGAATTACCCGTGGCTCTAAAACAGGTAACGTTGCCATTAACATAAAGCACCACCTTTATCTCTTTCACTCGCTATCTCCTTTCTCAGCATGCGGCAGCCAGCAATTGTAATGTCTCAGCTGCAGAAAGCATTTGGCCACGCTTAGGCAGCACCCGTTTTGTGCCGTTTATTCTCATAAGTGAGATTTTTTTTCCCCACACTTTTTCCTCTTACTGCCTAAGTTTCTTATTCTGGAATTTAAATGATTGGTTTTTTTTTTTCTTTTCATGTACTCAGCCCACTTGAGTTTGGGCTCCTTGAGTTTGAATGGTTGAGGTTTTTGCCCATTGCAAGACCCTCTTGGTGGGGTTAGTTGAACATTTCCCGCTGTTTCCAGCCGGTCTCCAGGCCAAGGGGCTGGGTGCTGGACCTTGGGCAGCTCCATCCTCACGAACCAGGGCTGAGCGAACCCCAGAGCACAGCCTCTCAGCAAACACCAGCCACAGCTTTCACCTGCAGGAGCTCCTGTCTCCTTCCAGCTCACAGGAGCAGGACCTTGGTGGTGCTGCTTGGATGTTCTCCTTCTCCGAGGTTCCTGAAACCTCAAACCCTCCCTTGTTATTGCCACACCGTCCTGCTGGGTGTGTGACCTTTCAGAAATTGTCTCGTAACAGAAGGTGCCCACTGTAATTGCGTGCCTCGTTAAGGCACCTGGGGACACGTGTGGACCACTCTTGCAAACTGAGCCCAAGAGCTGCACTCGGGGCAGTTCCCTGCTGCTTGCTCCATTCCTCCCAGCGCATCCTGGAAGACTGTCCATTCAGCTGGTCAGTCTGTGCCAGGAAAGGTTAGCTGAGGCTGAGGACAGCAGCATGGACTAGGTCACCTCTTGGCATTCCCATTCATACCTATCTTCTGTGCTTCTGTGAACTGCTTTAGGGTGATTTTTTTTAACTCACGCCTGCCATAGCAAAATATTAGGCCGGTTTGTGCTGCCCCATCCAGCACAGGGGAAGGACACAGCACTGCATCTGCTGAGGTTGGAAGTAATGTCTCAGAAAGATGATCCCACAGACTGTGTCTGGTTGATGTGGATTTGCTAGGTGTTCACCATTGCTAGGTGAACACGCCAAGACCCTAGGAGTGCTCCAGGTGAGGACAGGACTAAGCAAAAGTGGGGAGAAACAGAGGAATCCAAGGGAAAACTTTTAAGGACAGGGTAGAAGAAAAGTGCCTGCTAGTGACACGAGACCTACATCCTCTTGTAAGCAGAAGCCACAGCACTTAAAGAAGCCCAAGGCAGGAATATCAGCTGCAGCATGGTTTCCACCATGCCCAGAACTCAAGCTCACTCCCACCGGTGGAAACTGGTTTGCTAGCAACACCCCGCTCGCCCTGCCCGTTTCCTATGCAAAGTAATCCGAGATTCACCCGACGGGAGGTCAGAAAGTTACAGGAGCCTTGGGCCCGAGACATCGCCGCCTTGCAGCCGCGCTTTGGCTCTTTCCCCACAAGCAATGAGCTGGTGCTTGCAGTGGAACAGCCGGCGTGCTTCAGCTGCCCCCGTCCTTTCTGCTCCTCCCGTTAAAAGCAGGACGATGAGGGTGTTAAAAACTCCCTGAAGACTTTCTGCACCCTGCCGGTGGCAGGGCTGGCTGGGGATCAGCCCGTCTGCGGATGGGGCAGAGGGGCTGGGTCTGCCGCAAAGGGAGGGCGGCTGGCTGGAGCTCTATCGGATGTGGGACGGAGGCCTGTTGGTTTCCCACACCCTTTCCTAATTATTATTTTTTGGGGGAAGGCACCAGGAGGAACGCACGAGATTAAGAATTAGGTAGCGTGTCAGGTAAAACAGAGGCAGGGCAGGGTTTCTAAGAGGCCAGCAGGTCAGCGCCACGCAGCTGCGTAGCGGTGCGGTGGAGGAGGCACCAAGCGCTTGCCTGGCTCTGGCAAGCGAGGATCTCCACACGGGTACGGTCCCAGGAATGTGCGGCGAACGACTGCCTCACCTTTGACATCAATGCCAATTTTTCGAATGTCCATTTTTTGACTAACGTCCTCTGAAGGTTGGTGGTGCTTCAGCGAAAGACCACGCGGGAGCTGGGCCCCACACCGACACTTTGGCGGGCAGAGCTCCTGAGGAATCCGGCCGGGGCTTGCACAAGCCCAGTGCGTGCCGACACAGGATACCGGGAGTTTGGCTAATTTTAGGTAGGCGACCGGTCATGCCAGATGTACCCAATAAACCCGCCTGCTCTTTCCTTTAATGCAGTCTCGGTGTATTATTTTTATTAAAGGTTTAGCACGGCCTGGAACCCAGGGGAAGCGCTCAGCTGCTTTGATGCTAATCTGAACCACCAAAGCTTTCAAGGTTCGCCCCGTGCTGCCAGCAACACCCAACCCCAGCGGCGATTAGTGGTCTCCTGGGAGGTATCTCAGCCTCCTAGGATGTGACGGGGAAACAATGAAGTCTGCAGTGGCGCTGCGTTTCGGCTGTGCCCGCCTGCTAAATAACAGGTGGTAAATGATAGTTTCCTTCAATTGTAGCAGCTCATGACTGCTGGTGGAGTCACACAATGATCTCACCTCGGCTATTCACCGTGTTCTTTCTTCTACCTGGCACTGTGAAGGTGTTTTTCTTTCTAACAATGGGGAAGAAAAACAAAAACAAAAACAAAACCCTTTCTATTAACACAGATCTAAACAAACAGCCAGTGCACAGCAGAAGCATCCCGTGTTTCTGGCTCTGGCTGCCACATCTGAAGCACTTTGCTTATTACGTTTCGCTTATTACAGGCCTTTTCAGGTGGTCCTTGGCCACAGCACGGGGTCTGGGACTCGCCCTGTCTGCTAAGAAGGGATGGCAGCACGAGGACTGAACGGGAGAAGGAGCACGATGGGGTCCCAGAAATTATCCCTTTTGTGTAAGGGAGAACAATGAGAGAAGAAAGGGAGCGCTGCGTGCAGGCAGGTGGGAGCAATGGTTGGCTAGTAGGCCTGAATCAGTCTGCTGAAGCCACGCGAAGCCCCAGCTTTCACAAGGACACTGCCGTTGGCTTCAGGGACAAAGGCAGAATGGGTACGGGAAACAGGGCCAGGAAATTTTGCCCACATTTTGAGCGGATACAAGCGTCAAAATTTAATAAACTTGGCTTCAGGGAAGGAACCGGCACTGGTGGGAAGGTGGAAAAAGTGGACGGGTATCTCTGAAGGGACGGGCACCTGGAGCCACGCGCCTGGCAGGCGGTGCTTTTAAGAAATCTGTCAGGTCAGGAGCAGATCAGGATGTCAGAAGAGCAGCAAGTGCAGAGAGGGCGAGCAGCAAGGAGGGGGAAAGGCAGCTGCCCCAGGGAGGGCTGCGGTGCAGTTCCTCCACGCCCAGCCTCGGGCCCACGCTTTGCAGTTTATTCCTTTATGGCATCAACACGAGATCTTGGGTGATGACATTATCTGGGGGGTGGGGAAGACAAACATATCCCGGAGGAAGAAGAGGTTGAACTCCAGGACCTGAGCACCAGCTACTGAGTGACGTGAAATGCTGCTGGTTGTATGGAGCGTGCTCTAAGCCAGGGCACAGCTCTGCTGCAGGCCAGGAGTTTGCAGCTGAAGGTAGAAGAGAAAGTGGAGCAGGAACTGGAGGAGAGACAGCCGTGACACAAAAAGGCAAATGCAGCCCTGGCACGCAAGTTGCCAATTATCCCTTGCTCTTTGCAAGAGCCGGCACAAAAAAAAAATTACATGCAGTAAAACTATTGTTTAAAATGTGGCTTTGCTGCAGCTTTCTGTGGGTGCACAACACCCAACTGAACAACTGCTTCAGCACACCTTGACAGCGGCGGGCGTTGATCTAAATACATCCGCATTTTACACCTAAAATGTAAGTCACGTGGCAGATTTTCCACGTCCTTTAAAGTTATTTTGAGTCAGGGCTGCGTGCCTCAAAATCAAGGATCGCCAGCGCAGGATTCACACGAGATAAGTACACTGGCCACTCTGTTGCTACTAAGAAACTTGAAGCAGCTACAGCAGATTGCTTTCCCCAAACTCTAGAAACCGAGGTGGGAAAATGTTTTACAACCCACGGCAGCTTTGGCTGCGAGAGGTTGCTGCTATTTAGGAGCATTAAAATCACTGACTTCATAGAGCTGCACGCACCAGCCCTGATGTTGTAAACTCCTCAGTCTCTGTGAAGGTTTTGAAAGCCATTCATCGTGGCTTTAAAACTAAAAGAAACACACCCTTTTTTTTTTTTGTTCTTCCTTAAGAAAAGGAGCCTTTGAAAAGGCTCATGAATAGATGTTTACCAATGAAATTTGCATAGAGAAGAAAATTATGACTGGATAAAAGATCACGAAGACATTTGTCAGCTTTTTTCACCCTGGAGAATTACAAAAAAAAAAAAAAAAAGTTAATGGCAAAAGCAACGTGACTTTCAGGCTTGAAAATGCTGTTTCTGTAAAAGGAAAGGGGCGAAGAGAAAGTTCTTGCTGACATGGTCGGGCTGCCACGTAAAATGCAAGTCAGGTGGAAACCTCTGTGATCTTCGGGCACATTACTGCAAGGAGAATACCTGGGCAACAGAGGATATTTTTTTTTTCTTTATCATCCTACACAATAGTGCCAGTGTCAACAGTTCCTCATCAAACTCACCAACTCAGCTTCTGCAATGGTTGGTTAGTCCCAAGGGTGCCCCAGGTTTCTGGCAAGTAGGCTTGGGAAAATACACTGGCACCTGGAGTGGTAGCAAAAGATGACCAGAGCAGCCTTATTTTCAAATGTCATGTGAGCCTTCTTGTTGCCAGGCTATTATTCTGGACTTCAGGAATTAATGTACTGCGTGAACAAAGCCACCACAGACCCATGTCCACCTCCTGTGGTTGCCTTGACCAGGACTACAACTATTACAGTCGTCTGAAGAGCCTCTGGAAGAAGGGAAAGGTTTTCCACGGGTGATGAGCCAGCCATTAGCTTTGAGATTTGCTGGGTCATGATGCCCTTGAATCTCCTCACCTCTATCCATAGGCAACACCGTGGTATTTAAATAGTGTCAGACCAGAGCAGCTACGCCTCATTTTTGGTCACGGCAAAGTGTCATCAGGCTTCACCTTTGTCCCCAGCAGCTGGGCAACCTCTTTCTTCAAGAAATGAGCTTTTGGATGCAAAAGCTCAACTGCATAATGGCAAAGCCACGTGGCACTTCGTGAGCCTAGGAGGCACCTCGCATAGGCTACATGCATCTTGTCTGCGGGCACGCTGCTCACAGCCAGGGCTCTGCTTCCACATCCTCACTAGCAGCAGGCCAGCTCCCAGGAGAGCCTGTTTTTGGGACAGCCACACAGACCGCCAGCAGTAATTACAGCAACTGCCCCTGCCCTCAGACATTGCACATTCATTTTTCCATGCCGAGGAGGGCAAGCCCAGCTAATCCTCTGCTGTGCAAGCGGCATTGCACGGGGCATTTGCATGCAGCTGGTGCAGGTAAACAAGGACGAGCCCGGCTTGTCCTTCCCTCTGCCCTCTTTCCGGGGGGAGCTCACCAGCCGCAGCTGGCTGCATGAAACGGGGAGCCCAGGCACGGGAATGCACCTCACCCGGGCTTTGCCAGCCCGTTATTAACGCAGCCCAAGTTTATAGCAGTAAATCAGAGCAGAAGCAGACTTTTATGCTCCACACAAACAGGGTGAAATGCCCCTGGCCCTTTATCAGGAGATGAAGGCACTCCTGGATCTGTTCCACAGCAGATTTTCCCCTTGTGGCCGGCCATAGAGACCTCAGGGCTCAGGGATGAAAACACCCGCTGCTGTAACAAGCCCAGCAGCCGACCGTGGAAGGTTTTCACCTCCTAAGGCCATACCTCTCCCCTCCACATGCACACCAAACAAAGCTTGCTTTCCTAGAAGCACAACGAAATGTCTGCGGGCAGGGTGCTCGGAGAGCTGCCCTTGGGACCGGGCAGCGGCACCAGCTCCAGCCAGGCTTTTTGGGCTGCCCTTTCCCTACAAACCACCATGGAGGGTTATCTTCGGACAGGTTTCTGAAACTGCAAAGCAGCCAGATGGGGTTGCAAGCTGTGAAAACCAAAAATAGTTTCAAACTTTCCTGGACTGTTTCAAAGCGTGTTTCAACCAGCCCAGTCACATGGCTCTCTTGCAAGGCCTTTCATGATTGTATCTCTGGGTAGGAGACTCGCTGCTGCTTTAAAGGAAGAAAAAAAAAGAAACAAACAAAAAAGAACACAGTTTAACCCCAGCTATCTGAAGAGAATAACTAGGGAACGTAGCTTTGGAAAATCACGCCGCCGTGTCTGAAGATAAAAACGCTGCGGCGAGCCGCTCGGCTCTTCCAGGCCGCCCTTCGCTGCCTCTCCCGGCTGTGGTTCCGGAGGCTGTTTGGTTGCATACATGCTGTACACGCTTCAGAATCCTCCAGCCAGCCCCCTTCAGCGGCGTTGCACGGAACAGAAAGCAAAGCGCTTTCATCAGCTCGCCGAAGCCTTTGGGTAGGTTTTACGAGCAGAGGGCTGAGCTTGCAGAGCCCCCCAGGCCCTTCTCTAAGAGCAGGGGAACATGAGGAAAAACAAAGTGCTGCCCTGAGCTGCTCAAAGGATCCACTACAGCAAGACTTGAGGCTGGCAGGGACCTGCTTACTTGGCAGGAAGGGTATTTCCAAAGCCAGACCTCTCCCACCTCCAAAAAGTACCTGGTGTCCTCGAAGCAAAGGGCCTTTGTCAAGGGAAGCACAAGGCCCCTTACTTCTCATGGCCACCTCTGCTCCCGTTCCTGTGGTCTGCCTCAAAACAAAACACAATCCTGCACCTGGCATACAGGTCCCTCTACCAGCAGCAGCTGCTTGTGCCCCTGCTTGTGCAAAGGGTGATGTGCCAACCTGCTGGGCTCCAGCTTGTGGGTTGGAAGCAGGACTCAGGGGCTCTGCCACGGATTCCCTTCCCATCTTCTTAGAAGGTCCTTGGCTGCTGTTTGACCTCTTCATCAAAACTCTCCACTTCACTGAGCAGTGGGAGAGGGAACCACCAGGGAACGTAGAGCTCTGCTTCTTGAAGTGCATGTCGCAGCATCAACGTAACGTTCCTCTTTAGATCTGAGCAACTCTATGTGAGACTAAAATGCCAATCTGACATTCTGAGCACCTGCTTCAGGTATCTACGTACCTCCTGTCTTACTTCTCATCGCATTCCTGCTAAAAGCAAAGGAAGTTTGAGAGCCACGATTCATTCCTTGAGATCAGAAGAAGGACAACCAGTCTCAAGAAGACACTGGACATTTGGAGACTCCGGCACTAGAAGGAGATAACAGCATCAAAACACAGAGAGGTTATGGGCTCTCCATCCTTGGAGGTTTATAAGACAACTATAGACAAACCCACCATGACCTGAACTAGTGCTGGCAACAGGGACCACCAGAGTCTCGATTTAACCAATACTTCCGTGGTTACAGAACAGGTATTAAGGTACTGAGAAGGATACCTTCGTATTAGTTTCAAAAAGATGCAAGAATATTCCCAGCTTGGTTGTTACAGGCAAGGTCACTGGATTCCTCAAGGGTTTAAGCTATTTTACATGGAGCTGCTGCACCATTTGAGAGGTTTTCATTACATACGAAGTTGACCCATGTCTGAGGTAGTTCGTGATGAAGTTAATATTAAATATTTATTGTTTTTACGGTCTGATTTTCCAATATGCCACGTTTCTGCACTAACCTCTGGTAATTGCACTGCAGGATCTGAGACTTACTGGCAATACATCACAAAAAATCTATTAAGGATGTAGAGGGAAACATGGGATTACACAAGAAATGGGAAGACAGTTAACACGATCAGAAAACTAACATTCACAAAAATCATTTACAGGTTTCTGAGTCCACATATTAAGAAGAGTGAAACAGTTCAAGAACTTCAAAGCTGATGTTTCAAATTGCTGGAAAACTCTACCACGCACGGCCTGCTCTTGTTCTTACATTTATCTTGCCCATGAATTACTGCTACCTTTAAACTCTGGAGCAAATTTTGGCAAATGCTATACCAGAAGTAAAACAGAGTCCTGCCTGTAACATTCTCTGTTCTGTAAAAAATGGGCCCCACAGGCCAAGAGTTTCGGCAGTCCCTCTGGAAGTCTCACCAACTCTTGGTTTTACATAGCACAGGACAAATCTAACCTGTTCTCAGGCCGCGTGTAGCCCCATTTTTAATGTTTACGGTTCTGGAAGTGTTCTGCTCGCAGCAATACCAGGCATCGAGATGTTGGCAAATAATGGACACACACAACTGTAGAAATAACATTTTTGGTTTAGTGTGTACAGTTTGTTTTACAGCTCATAATGAAACACTGTTAGAGATATTCTACATTCAGACATTCCTAGCAAAGTACACTTCTAAAAACATAAGGCACTTTAAGACTTCCTAAAACAAATGCTCGTGATAAAAATTCAATGAGAGGACTAGATGAGAACCTTTCTAGCCTTGATATTCAGGTCAGTAAAAGATCAATCCTCTAGTAAGGCAGGCAAATGAAATAATCAATAGAGAGGCTTCCAAGATAGAGTTACTGCTGTATTAGTGTGCATTCTGAAGTAGTCTGTTTGGAGTATCTTCAGTTGGGGGTGGTGGTGGCGGCGGCAGAAATTCATCTGCCTGGTGTGAATAAGATGCATTAAAAACAGTTCTTTGAACTGGTTAACAAAGACACAGCGCAGGGATTAAGTTTCATTACTTTCATTGGATTAAATTCCTTCCATTCATTATCGCCAACAAGAGTAAGGAACAAAAAGGAGCTGGTTCTCCCCTCCCTCCCCCCTACTCCCATTATAATTCAGCACAAGATTTCAAAGACTCAAAATGACCAGGACAGAAGCCCATGAAAAACTGCATCTGGCCACTTCAGAGTATGTTTAAATATTCATTACTGACTTCCTCAAGTCTCACCTCTTATTAAAGAATAACAAACATAAAAGAATTGGCAACTGTATAAATTGCTTCCAGTCAAATTGATATTTTGCTTCTTTTTAGTGTGATCCCACTGTTCGCATTAAGTACCTGCATTCAGAAACACACCATCAGCTCCTCTTGGCAAGGAGGTGGCGGGACAGGGGAACAATGCCAGCAGGGCCCTGGACCCTGCGGGGAAGAGGGAATGAGCAACTTTGCTTCACACACTTGTGTCTCAGTTTAAGAACACTTTCAAAAGCCAGACATGCTGGGCTGCTGTAGCAACAAGGGGACTGATACCAAAACACTGACTGAAGATTTCAGCTGGAGGCGCATCTGAAGGAACTGAAGTCCGCTGTTTAAAACCGACAAAAGGAGCTACGAGCCAGGCTGCTGGCAAAACCACTGCCTACTTCTCGGGCTCTCCAGGAAGGGGACGATAGGAGCCTACCATCCATCAGCACAGCTTCAAGTTTTGTCTTGTCCAGTACATTTTTCCAGTCCTTGGGGGCTAAAATTGCTGAAAATCTTGACTCCTGGTGGGGCTCGGTTTGTTAGCCACTATAGTGCCAACCTGTATCTCCAGTCCTCTCATATCCACTTTCAAGGGGAAAAGAAACCAACCAACCATTTGTATTTCTTACGGGTCCCTGATTGTTGTAAATTCTGACTTACTTGAATTGCACTTTAAAGCCCAGCAGCACAAGGAAAAAATCATTAGCTATATTCACGAATATATATATATATAAATTTTTAAGAGACATTTTATCAAGTCTAAAATGCATAGATATCCACTGCATAAGCAGTCAAGTTTTGACCTGGCTAAAGTAAAGCAGCTACTAAAAACGATTAGCCTATTAGTGTTATTAGAATGGGGGCAGAGATGGGTTGCTTGTTTGTTAGGCAAGAGAATGCAGCTAAGGAAGGAGCTAAATCAGAGCCATACACACACACACAGGTATTACTGCATGAATAGGAACTGTGGCAGCAAAGCAGCTGCGAGTTCTAACTTTGTGAAATGAAAAATACATCACTTTGAGACAGCTCCTGCTCAGGAGAGGCAGGCAGTATGTCATGGCCCTGAGCTCAAAAGATCTTGAGATCTCAACTCGTGTGGTTCACTTCCACTGGCAAAAGAGACAAGCTCCAGATCACGCAGTAGTTGCTCACTACTGTTAAAACTAGCAGTGAATTTAAAGTTGTGGCTCTGCCATCAGTTTACTGTCCTTCAGCATTTGTAAGCCAAGTTCACTCAAGTCAGGAAGAAGCATCTGGAAGAAGAGATGAAGAAAAAAAAAAGCATAGGCCACTCACTGATCCCAATTTAACTAACAGCACGCAGTCAGCTTCTCTCAAAAACTGTAGGTTCTTCTTTCCAAGCAAACCTCACAGAATCTGCTAAAGTGATACCCAGTCGTGTTGTACTTGTACCTTTCTGTGTCTTAAAATACCCTGTTAAAAGTGATTTGGAAAGGCACAGAGCATGTGTCATTTAATTTCTTCTGCATTTGTGTGTTGCGGGAATCATTAGAGTAAGCTGTAATAATTAATAACTGAAGAGGTGCTATTTTACAACCAGATAATTTCCTTCAAATTCTAGTTCTCTGCAAAGGAACCCCGGGAAGCGAACAGTGCTGCCAAGGAAATGCAGGGCGAGAAGTTAAACCTGCACACCGAGTCCGACTGGAATGTACAAAGTTTCACAGACCTTGCTCTTCAGGTCACACTAAAAGAAAAATTCTAGCTTAATAATCATTAATTAAAAAAAAAAATCACTAAAGCTAGTTACGAGGATTAGAATTATCAAAGTGCTTTAATAAAGTGTCAAGCATAATTAAACAGGACCATTAACCCAGAGCTGCCATAAGATATCCGAAGAGGCACGTGTTTTCCAAACGCAAGAGAGGAGCACAGGTTTTCAGTTTCCCCCTTAGGACCAAAGCGGGTTAAGTAAAGTTGTGCTTGTTCATTCAGTTTCTTAACACAAAATATTTGCTCTGCTCGTGCATTCAAAGGCATAGTTGGATTTGCTGTACTGAAACGGCAACAAAAGGACTGTCTGCTGTGAAATATTAATAAAGGGGCAGCCCTCAACGAGCAGAAAACGCAACAGCCCCGTAAGTAATCTATAAATACCTGTCCATTTCAGTTACGTTTTTAACAGATATTTCTTTGTACTTAATTCTGAACAATTTTCTGCAGCTTTCCTATAAACATGGTATAGGATGCCGTGTTACGTGAACCATCCATCAGACTGCCAGATTTATTATAACAAGAGCAAATGCAAACAAATAAATAAGGAAGAGGCTTCAAAACCACCTCCAGCAAGATGCTCAGACGAGATGCCTTGTATTCTTCCTACTGGCTTTTCCTCTCACGTTATAAGTAAGAAAAAAAAAAACACAAAAAGCATTCTCCACAGCACGTCTGTCAGTACTTCCAGTTCACTAAACTTCTGTCTGCCGTAAACAGATGAATTTAAGGACAGAAAGTAACCCAGTACCAAGCATAGCAGAGCTACCTTCAGCAGGGGGATGTAGCTGTGTCAGAACAGAAAATGTCAATCAAGACCTTTCCTGCAATTCAGATATAAAAGCAGATTTGTTCAAGCAAGCTGAGACTCAAGAACACGCTACAGAGCATCACGTGTGGTCCCATGCACAGGCACATACGGCCACAGGTCCCAGCTAACACCAGGTCTCAACAGAAGAACTCATCTGTCTTCTGAAGGCACCAAAAAGACAGCAACGCTCCAGGTGTAATGGGATGAGGCAGAGGGAAGGAAACAAGGAATGCAGTTAGAAGGAAACACGGAGGGCAGCTTAGTGTAACGAGGGAGAAAAACGGGTGGCTCAGTTCTATGTCTGTAACATCTACAAAAGCACAGAGACCCTATGCCTCTAGGCAAAGGAACAGTGGCCAGAGTTGAGCAAATCTTCTCCTGAACAACAACAGAGAAGCCAGTCCCATTTTTGGTGGATGGGTGCAAAATCTGTAACTGAAATCAAAGGAGACAACAAAGAATCAAAACGTGATACAGAACGCTGGGGTCCGCGTGTACTCACATGGCATGATTAGCCTGTTTCTGATTTACCACAGTGTTAAGAGATCTGGACAGCCTCCTCTGCTCTGCAGGATGACTCAAGTCCAGAGAAGTGTCGTGTACTAAACGCTTCTCAATCTGCCAGTCGGAACAAATCCCCCTCCCCAGCCTGCACGAGGGGAGCTCCCCAGGCAGCAGACGTTTCTAACAACCCCAGGCACCCCACAGGCAGCACGCCACCGAGTTAGTTCTAAGTAGCACTGCACCAAGCAAGCGGAGGCTCGCTAAGGTGTTCTGTCCCCTACAAGGACGTGAGGACAGTTTCTCGTGAGCCCCTTCAGGCCAGAGACTCACGCTTCGCCATTCCATTATTGCTTTTCAAAGACGTTTTCCTTCTAGTCTTCCCGCTTCGTTCCCCGTTATCCCAGAAGGACTTTCTGCATCCTGCGCGCAGCCACACTGGCTTCATCCTCAGAGTCAGACTCGCTCTGGGAAGTAGAGCTCTGGGAGGCCGAGCTGCAGGGCGAGGAGCACTCTGGGGAGCACAGGTAGTGCATCAGCGGGATGCGGTACTTCCCACAGAAGTCAACAAACTTGATCTGTCTGACGCAGCTGTCAAAGTAGACACCTGTAAGGGCAGAGGGCACAGTAACGACACGTCAGGCCACGTGAGGAGACATATGTAAGCTCTGCAAGGTGGCTGCATCTGGTGCAAATGCCTCAAATGAGGATTTGGCACAGCACTGGATGGGGAAGGAGAAGGGATACTGGGGACAGAAGGGAACAGAGCATTTATGGAATTGCAAACCGTGAAATTTCTTTTCTTGGTAAAATAAATAACAGTAGTCCTGTAAAAATGTATTTAGTAGGTGCTTAAGAAAGACAAATTCTATATGAAAAGACGTAGGACAGCTACTTTCAAAGAATGAGACAGTTTCTTCTAACCATTAAGGAGCAACCTCAGGCTGGGAATTTGCAAGCCTCTCCTTAAATGCTGATTTAATTCACTCGCCCTATTTTCAAAATTTGTAAAACCTCCTCTCCGAGCTAGCAACATTGTGTCCACAAATAGACCCTCTCTCTTTCATGGCTCCACTTCTCTTCTGCTTGAGTGAAGTCACCATGCTGAGTTTGGATGCTGTTTTCCATGGCAACGGTGTTGCTGTAACGCACAATTACGTTCTCCTCCTGTCACAGGGAGTGATTTTAGACACTGACATTTTCAGAAGTTTCCAGCAGTGTTTTAAGTCCTGGCTGGTTTGGAGCAATCTTTTCTCCTGCAGTGTCAGAGCAACGCTGCAGTACTGTGCTAGTTTATAAGGACGAGTGAGAAAAGAGCAAAAACAATCCACTATTATTCCAAACTGTGCAAAGCTCTAAAAAAGGGAGCCTTTATTGCTTTTCCAACACAAGTTCCAGCCCTTCCACCTTTGCTTACGAAGCTTGCTTTGATATTGTCCTACAAGGAGATAAGATAACGGACTGCATTATGGCTGCAAAGTAGATATTAATTAATGATTTTCCTTAATCTCCTCAACGCCAAACACACAGATCATTTACTCTGGATAAAGATTAAGCATTAAGCCAAATTAAGCTCAAGGATTCCAGGCTTATCTACAAAGTCCTCTCCATACAGGTACTACACGCTAGTTATCCCAAGCAAGAGCTAAATAAGTTGCTCTTGGTAACAGCCAAGCCCTACAGCCTCCCTACCCTTTTTCCATCTGGAAACGAAGCTTGCTGTTCAGCAGTCCAATTACAAATGCT
The DNA here is from genome assembly GCA_011075105.1 of Heteronetta atricapilla. NCBI lineage: Eukaryota > Metazoa > Chordata > Aves > Anseriformes > Anatidae > Heteronetta > Heteronetta atricapilla. Next base: position 84,417,312 of record CM021731.1, on the reverse strand, counting down.
TGCTAAAGTTCTCCTGTCCCTTACTCAGTCTGCGCTATGTCGGGGCAGGCGGGTAAGACGCTTCCGAACATAAAAGCACGGTGGAGCGCTGGGATGTGCTGCAAAGATTTCTGGCAGAAACGATGCCAGGATGTCAGATTCCCATGTAAAGGAAGTCAGTCAGCGCTACAGCTTTAAACGCTGCTCCTCAGTTAAGAGGAGAGAGTACAACAGCTTCCTTAAAGACAAGTTTCGGGAGAGCTGGAGCCGCTGAATTACAGCCAGAATTTGGGTGCCACGACATGTCTGACCTGGCTGAACTGCTAAAGGCACGGCAAGTCAGAGGGAAAAGAAAACCCACCAGGCAAAAAGCAGAGGAAGCAGAGCAGTGAAGGTGAACCTACCGCCACATTTAGGGTTGGGGCAGTTGCTGGCCAAGCTCAGGTACCGGACAAGATTCTCCGGGAGATCGCTGGGAGCGTAGGGAACGTTGCGGGTTTTAATCGTGCGTCCAGCCAGCTCCTGAAGGCTCGGGGGATTGTAGGTCAGGTCACGCACAAACCGAACGACCAGCGGGTTCCCACGCAAGCTCAGCTCTTCCAGGTGCACCAGGTTAAGGATCTCTCGAGGGAGGTAAGTCAGGAGGTTATTGTGCAGGCTAAGAGAACGCAGGGAATGCAGCCTGAGGATGGAGATGGAAACCCAGTCAGGATGTGCAAGCAGAATCATTCCACAACTGCATTACACACAGACCTAAATACTCCTCCTTCCTCCTGCCAAACTCTTTCTTTTGTTTTTTCTTCTTTTTACAGCATAAATCCACGCTATAAGAGACTCGGTTACTCAAGCACACACAATGCCATTCAAAACTTGGCTTGGCTCCTGAATGCCTGTTAAAGAAATAGCCTTAAACGTGCTGCTGTGCCCCACAATCCCCACACACCCTCAGAACAGGAGAACAGAACTAAAGTATACAAACTGGGTGCTTTCAGTGGGAGATAATGCTTCCTCGTACCCCGTGTAAGCATCAAAAACAGTTTAAAGCAGTACTTTGAATAAGTCACCTGCTCTCACTCATGCATTAAAGACAAATGCTGGTAGGCAGCCAGCTCTGCAAAGCCCCGCGCTTTCATTGCTGGCGGCTGTGTCCCCTTGTGCTGTGATGCCACCAGATCCCAAAAGCTTAGCAAGGTCAGGCCAGGCTAGCACCTGCATGGGTGACAAGCAGTAACTTGGCTTTCAGAGGCGGCGTTCTCCTCTCTGAGAGCACAGAGCAACGTTCCAGCACAGGGCCCAAGGATGCTCTGAAGCCAGTACAAGACACCTGGAGTCATTAAACATTGCGCCTCGGGAACAATCCCGCCACGCAATCAAATCCCGACTCAGAAAACTCCCTGCTGGCATCCAACTGCTTTGGGGTTACAGCTACACAGTGAATGCTTCACCCCCCGTCTTAGGCTACCCATACAGAGTTTGCGGTGTCCTCTCTTCCCCATTATGCAAGAGATAAAGCAGTAGCTCATCCTCTAGAGCTGTGACACAGGATTTAATGAATGCTACAGCTTTCTGAGATCCTAGAGTAAGAAACGCCGAGGGAACGCAGATGATGGCACAGCATAAAAGCACAGACACACATACAAGAAAGCTTTGGGTAAAATGAAACAATCCAAGCATTCATCCCTGAGAACACAGCAGCACGGCAGCTATTTTTTCCTGAGTTGCCCAGGTCTTTCTCAGGGCTTCCCGTACAAATCTATGAATTCACTTTACAGCGTGCACTTGGTGACATTTTTTTTTCCATAGTACTTTGATTGAGATTTCCGTGTTACACATCTGTGGCCATGCACGGATGGTGCAAAGGATTACCACTAAGGATCTTCCTGTTGAAGCCCAGCCAGATTAAAACACTGAAAGAGTAATAGGTCCTCCCACTTGCTTTTCTCCGCACAAAGCAGGAGTTCAAAGAGTTAATTACAGCTGTGGCTGATGACGGTAAATACTCACTGTGCCAGCTGAGGTGGAATGCTCTGGATCTTGTTGTCACACAGAACGAGATAACTTAGAGAAGGCAGGTTTGCTAATTCAGGTGGAATTGAAGTAATGAAATTCCCTCCAAGGTACAGAAATTCCAAACTGAAAAAGAGAAGAGAAGACACCGGGTTATTTCATTAAGGTCATCGCCAGTTTCATTTAACGGCAGATCTTCTCATCTCTGCATTTCTTCAAGCGAGCTCTCAGCTGACTATGTATGAGATAATTTGCTGTGGGAGAAGAAAAAGCTGTTACACGTCATAACTACAACAAAGCTGCTGTTTTGTTCTCAACATATAAGGTTGAGATTTACCTCTGGTCTCCTGCAGTCACCACTACACCTGCAGAAAGGCGCTGAACACCTCAGTATTACTCCTCCAACCCCACAGGCAAAGCTCCTGCTTGTGCATCCAAGGAAGAGCAGCCTGCACACGCACGGTCTGCAGCAGTAATGCTGCTCCTGCTGCAGCTCGTGGGAGCTCTCAGTTTCAACGTGAGCAAAGCGATTTTCTTCCTGAAAATCCCACTGGTGTTGCCCCTACGGAAGGGGTACTCACTTTTTATGGTGCCATTTGACTCCTCAGTGACTAACTGTAACCTTTAGACCGAAGTCGGAGGCATCCCGTCCTGCTTTGATACGGCTCACTGACCCTACAGCTGCAACAGGACACTACGCCACACACACACACGTGCAATTTTTCAGGCAGACTGGTGGTGTACCAATATCCAGGAGTCCAAAGCTACCAGAGACATTAGCTGGGCTTAACTGCAGCTTGGATCTAAGAATTAAAAAAGAAAAGACAATGAAACACCTGATGTACATCCTACCAAGACTCAGTGGATGAGAGACAGACCCGAGGAGAGGCACTAGAGCCCTCCTAGCAGGTGGAGTATCCAGCATTCACTGTGCCCTTCTTCGAAATAAAAACCAAAAGGTTGACAAGCAATTGGCCATTGACATCTCTTCTACATCTTTGCTACAAGGTGCCACGTAACAGAGTCACACTGTTTTCCTCTCCTATCCTCAGGTGTTGTCTGGAAGAGGAGCAAAGGAAGATTCAGTCTGGCCTGGAGGGGACCCCTATCTCGGTCCAGACAATTTTTTTCCCCATACCTTTAAAATATGTATCCCACGGTTCTGCCCGCAGAAGGCTGCAATGCTCACCTGCCTCAAGCTCTCTGGTAAGAAAAGTGGGTACAAAATTAAGTTTGAAACCTAAGGCTCAGAAATGGCTTAATTTGACCATAAGAAACTTGCTTCGACTGATGTGGGACAGCACATTTGGAGGTTATTCCAACCATGCAAGAAAGTACATGGGGAGGAAGGAAAAAAAAAAAAAAGAAATAATAAAATAAAACCACCACTCAAAAGTAGCCTTTTTTCTACAGGGAAAAACTGTAGGTGAGGAGTGGGGGTTGGAGTAAGGCTGCCGTGCTGGGAGCACGTCAAGAGGAGATTATTTTTAATTAAATTTTGATCCCATAACAAAGCCCAGAATTTTAACCAAAATTCCTCCTTCAACATCCATTGTTTTCCAAAGTTGGAATTAGGCTGCTTGGCTCTCATTAGGAATTTGCTGCTGACGATACAATTCCTTTGCATATTTTAACTCTGTGCCATTGCTGGCGCTCGTACTGAAAAAGTGTTGGGCAAGGGAATTTCAATAATGTGGATTTCAATGTTTAAATAAGCTTTAGATGTGTACAAGTCTCCATTTCCTAGGAAAAGTGAATAATTAACTCTTTGTCCTCTGTGTTTGAAGACAATACAATTAACAACGCATACTAGCAGGGAAGGGGAAAAGGGCAGCAAAATATGCGGCGAATGGTTTCAAAATCCCCTTCAAGCCACCAAATACATAAATTTCCAGATCAGCTTACAGCACAAGCTCAGTGTGCAAAACCACTGCCAACTGCTTACAGCTTTCAAATCCATTCTGTTTAAAGTCTGTGCAATGAGAGCGCTCATCACGAGCCAAGCTGTAAAGCCCCAGCATCAGGCTACAAACTGTCCCGAACTGAAAATCCACTGAATAATGTAATTCCTTTATGACAACAAAGGGTTCTCAAAAATTTTCTTTTTACCTGTCTTCTGTGTCACTGTTTAGACGTCTGTAGATCAGTAACTCACTGGGCTCAGCCTGGCATGCACGATTTAGAATTCCAACACCAATTTGAGGTATGAATTAAGTGGTTGATGTATGTTAAAGAAATAAAAGGCACAAGGAGGAAGTTTTAAGACAATAAATAAACATTTTAAATGCAGCAAAGATGTCCTCACAGCTTCCACTGGAACACAGCTGAGTAGGAAGAAGAAACCCATGACCCCTCCATCCCCGTGCCCGGAAATACATTTGCTAGAAAGAAGGACCCAGCCTCGCCTGAACCAAGTGGAGGAATTCCTAGCAGCCCTTCCTGAACCAAACTGAAGCGCCAAGGCTTGTTTGAGCGCAGCTAATCGGGACGAGGACTTCAAGGAGACACAGCCGCGTCGTAATCGGTGCTGACCGCCCGGCGGGGGTCACAGGACAGGAGCCATCCCTTCTGAACAAGACCAGGTCGAGGAGCTCGCCTGGCCCAGAGCACCCAGGCAGCAAAACCCCCACGGAGCCACAACCAGCTCTGCTCTCCTCGCGGAAGAGATGAGGCAGTGCCCGGCGTTTGCTGCAGCTTTTCATGGCAGGCCCGTAACAGGGAGAGAGCACCGAGCTCAGTGGCTGCTTTAGGTAACCCTTCACATCCAGCTCGGGCCCCATTTTCCTGACAATCATTAATCCGCGTGGTCACTGAACCAGCCAGCTAAGGTCTCGTGCATCGCTGTGTACACAGAGGGAGGAGAGCTGGAATTTTTCTGTACTTTCAAAAGTCAGTCCGGGAGCTTAGAAAAGCCAGAGAGCAACCAGCCCCAGAGGAATGTAAGTTAATTCCCATTTCTGAAGCTAGAATGAGCGCGGTACTTCCAGCCTACCACGCAGGATCTGGCCGAACAAGTTGCAAGAGGGGCACAAACGCCCACGATCATTGCACCACGGCTGCAGCACGAGATCTTCCTCTATGAGACTTCGGAGAATCAACGCGGGATGGGTGCACGATGCCAGGGAACAGCAGATGCCAGGCTTGTCCCACCTCCGTTCCCTTCTCCTCTAATTACAAGGAGCACAGACTCTTCCCTCTACATGGCTGGTACTTGGTTTGAAGTCCATGAGGTTCTCTGATCTTCACTCCTCCTGCGTCTTTGGAGAAAGCTGGCCACTGAGCTCGAGAAGTGATTTCAGGAGCAGGAATGTATGAAGATAAACAATGCTCGTGTGTGTAGGCACACGTGTCAGATCTCAGCTCCTTGGGAAGAGGTAGGCTAAGGGCCAGCTAAGGACCTCGGAGGGGAGCAGCATCTAATCCCACGTAACGGGCGCACAAAATGACTGCAGACACCTGGCATACAGCCATCTCAGGGAAAAACAAAAAAAAAGAGCTGACAGAGCAACTAACGGAGGCAGACACTTTCTCTCCCAGCTTTAAGCAACGTTCAGCAATGCACTAAGAGAAAGCTACAGCCCCTTTCAGCCTCACCCAGGTGGCCCGACACGGGCAGGGCTAGTTAGGAGCTGCTGCCGAGCAGCAGCTGGCACTCGGAGCCCATCACGTGCTGCTCCTCTCTCGCAGGGGATTTCGCTCCACCAGGCTACAAGGTGGCAGCGTAAATCCCTTTACATAAGGGAGGGGAGCAGGGAAATGCTCCCACAGCTAGGAAATGATGCAGGTGGTGGCAGCAAAGCATACTTACGACACGCCAAGAGACTGTACGTTCTTGCTGGAATATGTCCGTGGTGTTTCCAGGTCATCCTGTACCACAAACAACCCAAAAAGCCCCCAAACACTCAGTAAATAAGAGCCTGCTCCGAGCACCAGAGCTATTTTTAACGCCTATCAATTACCACAACTCTCCCATAGTCATGCTTCAGGAGGAGAATATCTTCTGGCACAGAAGATACTCAAAATTTCAACCCATCCGGTTTCCCGATAGATGCTCCTTCGGATAAAACTTAACAGCTGACATCAAACAGATGCATCTTAATAGGAAATCTAAAAAAGAAACAACGACCCTGACATAGCTCCGGGTGTTTTTAGGATAAACTTTTTTTTCGGCGAGAAATTTCCCTGGCAGTTTTGAGGCTCATGCAAGGGAGGGCTTTAAAAGCAGCCCACGCTGCGCTCCTGTTCACCCTGTTCCGCGATGTGCTAATTCCTGAGAGGACGGCACAGCCTTTGCTGACATGCAAATTTAAGATCAAACAGCTGTCTGAAAACTATTTGCAAAACGTTTGAAGAGGGGAAGAGAAAGGGAGGCAGCGAGCAGATTTCCTAATGCTGTATCTTTATCAAAGCTTCATTTGCTGTTTTTCCCACACGGTAACAGCCGCTCTTAAGTGCGTGCTTGTCTAACATGCTGAATAAAAGCAAATAGTCTGGTTTTCATTGCATCTAAGCCTTTGCACAAAACTTGGATGAATCCAGTTAGGAGCTTGAGGCCTTTGATCCCAGCCCTTGAATAGCAGGGCCTTAACTAGAGGTATCCAAGCAAGAAGGAAAGGAACACGTGGCAGATGCCTGGAAAGAGCCTGCTCCTTTTCTGTGCTCCTCCTGCTTGCTTCTGGTGCTCTACTGTACATGCGCAGTAACTGGAAGAGTAAAACTGAACTCCAAGTTCACACCAGAATATTCAAGGTATTCAAGGTTCAAGGCATTTCACTGAGCTGTGAGGAATTCTTCCCTTTACGTGGCAAGATGCCTCCCAAGGCACATAGTGATGAGGGCACTCCGTGCACCCACAAGCCCAAAGCCACAGTTCAGACGGCAAAGATCGGAGCTGTGCTTTGCCAGCCTGCCTTGCCCAGCATTGTCCAAGCCCATCAGAAGCAGGTGACTGCACTTCTAGCTCTGCAGTCCACGAGGCTCCTTCACACATCCCCAGCTGGGCCAGCAGGGGAAGAAGACACACAGCCAAAGCTGCGGCACAACACCTCAGGCTGAAAACACGGCAAGCTCTGCACTGGAGGGAGAACTGCAGAAGAGATTGGACTTATGGCCACCCACGATAAGCTCACCTTTTATTTGGCAACAGACGCAGAGCTGCTCTCACCCATCTGGTGCATTTTCTACCCTAAATTCACAGCAACCCAGGCCTTGCACTACGCTGACACTGCTCGCTGACGGTAACTGCGGCGGGTGGCAGGCACACGGGAGCTGGCACAGCCGTAAGACAAATAAAAAAAGCCCTCAGCAGGGCCCACGTTTACCTTACTTCTCAGCAGCTTATGCGGCCGTTTCATATCACCATAAACTAGTTTATGGTGGAACTGGGAGGAAAGAGGAGCACTGCATTTTCCTCTGTGATGGAGAACACGAAGGAAATGCTATCCTTCTTTGGTGCCAGCTCGCTATGACCAGCACCACCCTGCTGCCACCACTCGAGCAACCGTGGCCATCCACTTACGAAGCCTCAAGAATCAGGACACCTGCAGGCGGTCCTTCCAAACCTGCCTAGGGGGTAACTGGCAAGCAGGGGAAAAGCCCTCCTCACTTTCAGCACACAAAGGTTTGTGGGGACAAGGACCGGGCAGATGGCTGGAGCTGGAGGGAGTAAGGCCAGGCGGCAGGACTGGCCGGGGTTATTATTAACTTGCCAAGTCACTAGGATCATGCTAAGGAAAAGACCTGACCCCAGCTTTCTGCAAAGCTCTGCATTTATTACCTCCGTGTGCGTAAGAACACTTGACACATCTCTCATTCCTGTGTGTTTGTGGCTGCCACCAGGTTCCTCCTCCTTCAGCAGATCAGACCCAGCAGCCTCCTGTTCTTTCAGCTTCACCAAGCAGACTCCTTACCTGATGAATTCCTGGCCTTTAAAACCGACGCGACATCCTTTCAGAAACTAAAGCAGAAAACTGTATGGGGAGCAGAGGAAAGACATGAGGTTTAACTATTGAGAACATTTAAGAAAATTCTCATCAGAGCTCAGACGTTCCCTTGGAACAGGAAACATTCCTAGATCTCTGCAGCTCTGCTCAGCTCCACAGTCAGCAGCCGGAGCAACTGCGAAGCTGCCAGGGTCACAAGAAGAGAACTGTTAGCCTCAGGAACTGCAGTACCAGCAGGAGGAACGTGTCAAAGCGCTGCCTGCATTCCTCTGTGGTCTCGGAGACCAGGAGAAATGAGAAAAATTTCTTTTATGGGAAGTGGTATATGGAAAAAAGCTCAAAGCCTTGGCTTGCCAGCAGCAGCGAGATGGACACCTTGCAGCTCGAGCTGTGAGGTTAACAGCAGACAACAACTACGCCAGGTCCCAGCTCGCTCCTGCTGGAGTTCGGAATCCAACAGATGCCTCTGTGCTGCCCTGCCACAACAGCTGGCCCTGCTCTGCTCCTGCTCAGGCTCATTTTACCCACTTCAACACTAGGCACGCTCACTTCGCCGACACCTCGCTGGTTGGCAGGTGGGAATACAGTCTGGCAGCAGTTCCCCTCCACGTTTCTCTCTCTATTTCCTATCCTTTTGGCAAGGGCGTGAGGTCGCTGGCTATCTGGCTCCAACAAGCAGATTCAAGATTTCCTGTGGAAGAGTATTACATTATGAAGTGCTGCTTTCTCCCAGCTCTGGCAACGCAGTGTGCTCCTCCCCTTTGTTATTTAAGCAGTCCCTGATACAGAAGAGCCACTGATGGCACAGTGGTGGAGAAATTGACAATCCTGGTGGAGCATGAATCCACTATCTTGAGCTAAAGTTCAATTTTATTGTGGTGACGCACTAGCAGAAGTTCAATGAGTTAACAGTGATTAAACAGGACGCAAACACAAGCTAGGTCTAGTTTAGTTTTTCTACCTGACACATCATTTTGTAACAATAAACCCACAGCTCAATAGCTTTGTCTGCATCTACTCTCTCAGAATGGTCATTCTGGGGCTCAGGCATGACCAGTCTGAGAAAAGCCACAGGACAGACAGGCTCTGTGCTTTGGGGCAGGCCAGAGGAGCCAAGCAGAGTAACCACGTGGTGGTAGTTTGACAATGGTGTGGCATGGAGCACCGCAACAGCCTGCTGGGGCACCGCATGCCAACTGGCACAGCCTGGTGCCTTCCTGGAGTCAGCAGCGTGAAAAAACTGGGCTCGAGGTTTGTTTTCTTGGAAGAAAAGTAAAATTAAAAGGAAAAAAAAAGAGAGATTGAGAGAATTAAAGCCATAGGTGAGAGCATGCAGCAGCAGCAGGGATCCTCTGCCTCGTAGGCAGGCACAACTGGATCCCAACTACAACCTGGGCAGCCACCACATGTGCTGTGGAGGCAACATGGATCGTGTCCCTTGCTCAACTGACATTGGCCTCCTCTCCTATGAAGCTGGTGCTGCTGTCCTCGTTTTCCTTGTTGTCCTTGAAGTGACTGCTCCTGAAGAGAGAAAAAGCTGAGACTCCCCTTCCATGCGGCAGCTCTGCTGAGGGGGGCACAGGCCTTCCCTAGCACTCACAACACCTCAAAGCACCTCCTGATCTTAGCTTAACCCAGAACCGCTCCAGACCCTCAACAAGAGCGTGCTGCGCAGCTGGGCAGAAGCTGCCACGCACCTCCCCTGGAACTGCTGGAGACAGCACCCCGTGAGCTTGCCTTTCCACTGGGTGCAGCTCTGCCGAGCCACCGGGGTGAAGCCAGCTTCTGGGGGCCACGGTTGCTGGGATTTGTGCAAGACAGGCTGCCTCCAACGAGTTGCTTGGCAAAGGGCTGGAGTGAAGAAAGGAGGTTCAGATCCGTAGGGGGCTTGAAGACCAGCAGGACACGTGGAGCCGCCCATGCGTGAGGAGTGGGCCAGAGCACAGCCCCCGGGTAGCCCCGCAGGACGGCAGACCTTGCAAGTGCCAACCCCAGGTCAACGTGGGCAGCCAATACCCGATCCTACAGAAGATCTGTTCCCACCCCGAAACCATTAACCAGGCTGATTCAGTCCCGGGCCTGCATGTCACCACCCTGAGGTGCTTTGACGCAGACCACGAGCTCGGGGCACCCGGGCACGGCCTCGTGCTCCACACCTCACCCCTACCAGGCCCACACGAGACGGCCGGGCAGGGAGACACGCCACCACGGCCCTGCCACCCTGGCGGGCCTGGGGCTGTGTCAGCCGGCCGGTACGGACCACCAGACACCCCTCCTCGGCTGGGAGCCCGCTCTGGGGCCAGCCGCGGAGATGCCGACCTGAGACCCCCATGCCCAGCCTGGGACGCCCCGCCCGCGTCCTGGGACCCCCGTGCTCGCCTCCTGGGACCCCCTCACCTGCGCAGCTCCTGGATGTCGGGCGGGATGCCGTGCAGGCGGTTTCCGCCCAGGCTGAGGCTCTGCAGCCCGCGCAGCCCCAGCAGGGCGGGCGGCAGCTCGGCGAAGCGGTTGCCGCTGAGGTTGAGGACGCGCAGGGAGCGCCCCAGCGGCGCCTGCCCCAGCCCCTTGGGCAGCGAGCCGGGCCCGCCCAGCCGGTTGTTCTTGGCCAGCAGCGTGTGAAGCCGCGGCAGCGCCAGCAGCCCCGCGCCCAGCTCCGCCAGCCCCGTGCCGCTCACGTCCAGCAGCTCCAGCGCCGGGAACCACTGCGACAGCCCGGCGGGCAGCGGGCCCGACAGCCGCCGCGGGGACAGCACCAGCCGCCGAGCCTCGGCGCTGCGCCGCGATCGCAGCTCGGCAGACAGCTCCAGCTCCTCTTCAGCCGCCGCCGTCGCCTCGTCCTCCTCCTCCTCCTCCTCCTCGCCGCCCGCCGCCGGCTCCTCCGGCTCGGCCGCCGCCGCCATCCCGCTCGGCCCCGCCGCCCCGCTCCGCCCCGGAACCCGCAGGGCTCCGCCGGCCCCCTCCGGCCATGGCCGGTCCCGGGAGCGCCGCCCGCGGAGGGAGGGGAGAGCGGCGCCATGCAGGTTGCGGGGTTCCCGCGGGCAAGCCGAGGAGGACGCGGGTCCCGCCGCGGCCCCGGAACGAGCATGGAGAGAGGGGCGGTGTGGTGAGGGGGCGCCGACATGGCCGCGACCCCCCGGTTTGTCCCTGTCAGGGGGCTTCGCCGCAGCTCTGCGGGCCGGTCGGGTACCGCTAGCCCCCGCCGTCAGCCCCCGGGGCAGCGCTACCTCCCGCCCCCGGCCGGGCAGCCAAAAAGCCGCCAGCACCTGCCCGCTGCGCAGGCTCCTCCACCGCAGCAGGTGGAGTAACGTGGTGTAAAAGCATGAATCCTAACCGCAACATTAGGCGTAACTTTCCACACCCGGTGCCCCCGCCGCAGCTCGGTGCTGGGGGTGGGTCCCAGAGGCACCACCAGAGAGCCCCCAGCTTCCCGCAGGAGCTCTTTGGCTGCTTGGAGCGGGTGTTATTTTCTCAAAAAACTTCTCAAAAATAAAAGCTCAGAAGTCCCTCAGTGTACATCACATGGCCGAGGTTGGCAGGGGCCTCTGTAGGCCATCTGGTCCAACCACCAGCTCCAGCGCGGCCACCTAGAGCACCTTGCCCAGGATGTATATATGTATCCGCACGGCAGCTGAATATCTCCAGGGCCACCCTTGCCTGGACATTAAAACACAGCTTTAGTCCCGATTTAATCCACAAATCTCCCCCCCGGAAAGTCTGTCAGGCGAAGAGGCCTGATGCAGTTCGCAGGCTGATAGCGAGCTGACCGTGGTGGTACCATATATCACACGCGCGGGCAACCTGAGATTCACGACTTCAATTTGTTGCCCTTTGGACACCGGTTAAAAGCTGTGTGATCAGTAATCACGCGTTGGAAGCAGCAGCGTGTGACAACAGGGAGAGAAGATTCACAGCCCGGGGGAACTTCTGCCCTGACGGTGTCTGGGCTTAGAGAGCAGGCTGCATAAAGCATAAAAATAAAGCATAAGCAGAAAAGGGAACGGCAGTCCCCTTTGTGGGTTCACCGATGCAATCCCTGACACAAACCCACAGACAGCTGCTTAAGAGCAGAAACTGTATCGGTATAATTTCTTTTCCACATAATTCCGTCCACTGTACGTAGGCTGTGCTGTTTCAGCTGGATCATGGTTTAGTGGGGACTGTTAGTGTTAGGTCAGAGGTTGGACTCGATGATCTTGAGGTCTCTTCCAGCCTAGAAAAATTCTGTGAATTCTGTGATTCTGTGATCAGGACCGTTAGAGGGAGATTTTATGTAAGGACAAGGGTAAGGTCACCCGCATTTTACTCTGGTCTCCTTGAGCACTAGCTCAACTTCTCAGCTAGCTCAGCTTCTACCAAAGCTGTGTTCTGTGAACTTGTTCAGTATTTTTCGGGCATCGAGTCTTACGACAGACCGGTTTGATCCCATCTTCAGAATTAAAGGTAAGAAATACCTCCAAAATGCCATTCAGAGCCTGGATCAGCCACTTAAATAACAAATTTCCCGGACTGAAGCTCAACAGTGCTGCAGAACTGCAGTTAATTTGATTAAGTGCACGCCGCCACGCAGCTCACCAGTGCTCACGTGTGCTTTGCTCCCCGACACGGCAGGTCAAGGTTGATGCCAGGCCTCTGCGGGACGTGGGCAGCAAACTCCTTGCTCTTCCTCTCCCCCACCCCCAAAATCACTTCGCCTTGGCATGCATGCGTGTTGCACAAGGCGCGGTATTTATAGTGCCATCTAGCTAAATTTGTACCCGGCACCTCCTTTCACTCCATTTTAAAATCCTGGGAAATTGCAGCAGTAGAGATAAAAGGGCTAAAACAGACCTATTTCACAGAGGAGCACTGGATGCCCAGGGAGTGACAAGCGTTAAGACTGTACACAGGGGCTGCTAAGTGCTACAGAGGCCGCGTAGCATTATTTGTACAGCACGAAAAGTAACACGGAGGGGCAAGGTTCATTATTTTAGACTGCTCTGAAAAGAGCATGCGAGTAAAACAAGGGAACCCAGCTTTTCTCCCAGACAAACATTCAGGGCTTTTCTTCTTAACCCAAGGCTGCTGATCAGTCCCCGTAAGTCAAATTTACAAGACCCCTGGTTATAGGTTTTAGTCGCCTCTGGGTTCTTCCCGCCTGGCCCACCCGTGTTGTGGAAGGCACTGCCCAAGCCACAAGGTTCTCCGGCTGAGGCCTCCCTGCTGCCACATGGGACGGAGCGGTGGCACCAAGCTGTGCTGCCCGTGTCCCTCTGCATTCCTCCGGTGCATGGAGACCTCTGTGTACACGTATCCATCACGGGATGTGCCGAACGACAGCTGCTTTCATTGTTTTGCTTGCTTGGTTGGCTTTGAAGAGGAAAGTGAGGGTTCAGAAACGTAACATGGGTGTTGTTTTTTAAATTTTGTTTTATTTGGCAGTAATATCCAAACCCCCCTGCTTCAAAAAAATTACAAAATCAAGTAAAATAAGTGCACTAAGGAAACCTACAGAATACTGATAAATTTCACACACATACAGGAGGGAGTATAGAGGGAGGAGGGGGACTTCTTTGTTTGTTGTTTAAATTTGGCTTTTTGAAAAACAAAACAAAACAAAAAACGCCTTCCCTGCCCTTTGCAATCTCTTGTCCTTGAAGGCAATACCTGGAATTCAGCACTTCCTCAGCAGCCGAGTCAGCCTGCAAACGTGAGCAACCCGACAGCCTGACGTGGGGCATCGCTCACTGAATGCTTGCCCTGCCCCTCGGTGTGGGGAGGCAAGAGGTTTTGCTCTCTTTCGGTTACCGTAGCCCTTCAACCTGGCGCCGTTTGCCACAGATACGTTTGCTTTTTGAGGGCACAAGGAGGAAGAAGCTCCACCGGTGGCAGCTCTTTCTGTAGGGGCACATTCCCTGCACCCCTGCCCTACCCTAGGATATGTTATATGGCTTGTCAGAGAGCTTATCTCGCCTGAAAGAGCAGCACATCCCTCGGCCATCAGTCCAAGTGCAACCTCTGTAACCTCAGTTGCCAGCACGCAACTCTCCAGCCGGCCCCAGGAGCCATCCTCGCAGACTGCATGCCCACGGGAGACAGGAAGGAGACGAAAATGCTCTGTGCACTGCAGCCTACAGACCTTCTGCCATCATCAGCCTCCCCTTCCTGCACACGCTTTGCTTCTCCCAGCTGGAGATTTTCCTGACTGGACAATGAGATCTTCTTCCCATCCAGGGAGAGCCTTTAAGGCAAGCTGCTGTGTTTTCTCTAAGGCACTTAATGATCCCAGCTGGAAGGAAGCGAGCTGGGAGGCACGAACTACCTTTCCCAGCAGGGTCAGAATAAAGCAAAACATTCACTAACCACGTTCCCATGGCTCCAGATCCAGCATGTGAAGCTGCTTCGCCCATCCTCGTGGGGAGGAGCTGGGGGGTGTCTAACGGGTGCTCCTGTCCCACCAACCACTTCCTCCCCTGCCACCAGAACACAAGGAGCGACTCCCAGCGTAGTGCTGCCCCGCATTCCCTGCGGCTCCTGTGGGCTCATGCCCCTCACCATCACAGGTGCTAGCTTCTCACAGCTGGACCTTCACGGGAGAAGAACCCCCTAAGAGCAAGCCCTTCTGCATTTATTACGCCAAGGCCTCCAAGCATGGCAGGGTAGGTTACGACTCCCACTGCAGATGTGGCACTGTGTCAGGCAATGGAAGTCCTCTGGATTCACACCAGGGAAACAGCTCAAAGAGGAGACAACTTTGAACAAGTATGGCTCTCAGGTGAGACCACAGGAGGGACCGAGCTTTCTTCTTTTCCTACGCTTGCTAGGCACCAGCTCATTCTTCCTCTCCAAGGAAAACCGTGTGCCAGAAGGGGAAGGCTGGGACGCAAGCCCTGCTGGTCTTCTCTCAAGCAGAACATGCTTCTGCTGATGCCAGTGGAGTTTCGCTTGAGTAAGCACTAGGGACAGCAAGACACTTGGCAACAGTTGCTGAAGTTGTCCACGAACAGGAAGATAGAAATCTCAGGCAGTCATAGGGACACGGGCAACTGCTGGGGATGCACAGCAGGGGCACGAAGGGAATGTGGACACAGGATGTCCAGGCGTGTAACTTTATGGAACAGATTTGACAACTGCAGGGGAAAATCAGCTGGGCTTGAGGCTAGAGAGGTGACTGTCAACAAAAACGGCATGTCATTTGTAACTAGCCAACGCTCTGAGAAACAAGTCAGATGACAACGAGCCATGAAGGGACGTGAGGGCGGCCACAGATGGTCTCTGATCTGTGAAATGTGTCGGTAACACCGATTCCAGCCCTCACTCCAAACCCACACCTGGAATCCACAAGTAATGCTGCTGCCTTACCCCAGAGGGAGATGGAAAACCCAAGATGATGGCTAACAGCCCAGGACCCCAACTGAACTGTTTTCTATGTAGTTAAGCCTTTTTAAATACCCTGCTAACGTGACAGCCTGGTCCCTCTCTCTCTAGACTACCTAGCAGTTCCCCCCGGGCAATGTGGGGAAGCCTGAGTGTGGACTTTGAGCACAATCAGTGCTAGCCAAGGGAGCAAGAGACAGAGAGAGCTGCAGTGTCAAGGCTGTGTCTGGTGGAAGTTGTTACATCCAGCCCCGTCTCTTTGTCCCACCAGGGACACTGCAGTCCCCGACTGAGAAATACCCTGTAGCACAGGGCTCACAAGTCGCTGGTGGTGTTTGTGGCGGCTGAGTGCAGTGTGATACAAGCTGTGCACGGGCCTTACAGCACTGTCAATAACAAAAACCCACAGGCTGGGTTTTCTTGAAAGATCTAGAGCTACAAGACATACAAACGCTGCATTACTACCATAGGAAATAAAGTAATAAAAACGAAACAAAACAAAAGGGGGAGTCAGCATGTGAACGTGATAAGGAAAAAAAAAATATGATAGCACCTTTAAAAGAGAGGGCAGGGAGAGTAAGAGTGAGATGAGGTCACAAGGAACCGTGTGTTGGAGCCCACAATGTACTGGAGGAGCTGCTGGGGACAGTCCGGTGGAAAGCAAGGAGGAACGTGCTGGACTCCTGCCCACTGCATGGCACCACGAATTCCAGGTGTCACACGAGGCTGACCAGCTTTGAGGAGCTCGAACCAAAGGGGAGGGTAAGCAGGGCAAGGTCCTTGGCTAATGATGCCCTGCCGCACACATACCCAGCCACAGAACTGCCGGGCCTGTATTTCTGCAGCCAAGGCCGGTGCTGACAACTGTATCGATTGAAGATCCCCTTTTCCATCCAGCACTGACCTCCGTCCTTTCCCCCAGATCCAGGGGAACGAGAAATCCCTGTTAGCTCCTGGGAGGAACAGCTGCCTGCTCTGGGAAAGGGTCCCAGGGGCTGCTGCAATTGCCTCCCAGCCTTCCAAAGCCCCAGCAAGGAAGCTCCCTGAACAGGTGGGCTCTGCTCCCCTTTCCCGGCCCCATTCTCTGTGTATTACAAAACAAATAACCCATCGCTATACAATGTAAATATCTGTGACTGGGCAACTGTAGCAGACACTTGTGCATACTGAGATCAGCACTGGAGGACGGGGCAGCAGGTTGGGCCCATCCTCCCGGGCTCCTCCGGGGTGGAGGCCCCTCACATCTCCTTGGTGCTCATTCTCTTGGTCTTCTCAGCCGTCTCCTAGGGAAAGAGAGCACAAAACTGAAGCTCTGCACTGACACAGGGGCTGGCAGTGCCCTGAAGCCTTTGGTCCGCCCACGAGCAGTGCCAACACTGGTTTGTGTCTCAAAGCCCAACGCTTGTCTTTGTCCCTCCAGGCAACAGAGAAGATCTCTGCGGTGCTCCCCTGTCTCCCAGAAGCCTCCAAGTGACAGAAGCAGAGGGATCTCCTCCTACAAGAGGACTTTACGTAAACACATCTTCCCAGCCTCACACCAACCTGATGCTTCTGCAGCTCCTGAACGTATCTAGCTAGCTCCTCCTCAGTCAAGTCTTGATCAGGTTGCTGTCTCCGAGCGGGCATCTTCTCATTCTTCCCTGTAAACAGAAATGGAGTTCAGTGTGATCACAAGCGGGGAACACAGATTTCAGGGGCAGAACAAGAAGAGGGAGATCAGCCTGAGCCTACCTCAGACCACAGCACACCTTGAGCTTAAGGAGGCTTTGCATTGTCTGGCCACGCCTTCTTGGTAAGAAAATAGCCCTCGTGGCTGCCTGGGACTTCAGGACCTGGGTTTCCAGCCTGTCCCTGTCTCTACTTACACCATGATAACTAATAAAAACGTGAGGAAAAAAGGCTGCATGCTGCTTCCCTCTCCTATTACTTAGGAAAAAAAGCACCAATAATAAGTTCAAACATCTTGGCCTCTTGTAGGGAACAAGTGGAAGCTCGATGCTATGCAAGCTCAATAACTGACGTGTAATGAAGAGGTAATTTTGCTTACTGGAGATGCATCTTGCTGATGTAACTGATCCGTCTGATTCTTTGGTTTCATCATCCCCCTAGCAATAGCACCTAATCCCTCTGCTGCCCTGACACTGGCAGAAACTGAAAGAAAGTGTTGTCCCACTGTGTGCTTCTGCCACGGATGTAGGCAGCCAAGTAGGCAGCAACACACACCTACACACAGGGTTGCAGGCCCTATTTGGGCCGTGCATGTCCTGAACCAGCAGGATGCAAAGCAGTTCTGGTCTGGAAGACTTGGTGCTGCGTTTTCATCACACCAAACCCAGCCTACGAAGCCCAGCAGCACTGCCCCCAGCTCGGTTATGCACTTTCTGAACTCCAGAACAGAAGCAGCTTGGTTCTGGCCCACTTGGAGCACAGGAGGGTGAGGGAGAAGCCACCCACAGAGAAGCTGATGAAGAGCTGGAGAGAGAATTTGGATAATTGGTGGCCTTGAAAAGCTAGAAAGGAAAAATCCCTTTTGTACAGAACCGAATACAACTGTCCTGTGGAGGGCACACAGACCTTCACATGTCATTGCAGTGCACACCCAGTTCCCACAGGCACAGACGCAGCGGTTGCACTCCACCTGGGTCTCTGCTCCATCCTCGTACGTTTCGTCTTCCAGGGCACACTCTAGAGAGGCACAAAACAAGGGCAGTGCTTGTGAGACACACAGAGGGTCCAAGACAAGAGACTCAGGAGAGATGCCTTTGGAGGAGGCCTTCCCACCTCCAGCCACCAATCCACCAAGAGTGGACCTCAATGACTGAAATATTCACACTGAATTTGGTGTGTGAAATTAGCCAAAAAATAATTATTTGGGAAAGCCAACCAGTTTGTTTTGCTTCCTCAAACACACACATTTCAATTTCTCAATTCCAAACGAAATCTTGATACGGAATTTGTCCGAATGTCCTGATCTGACATTCCATAGACATAGATCTGACATTCCTCATTCATAGAAGAGAACCCCCAAAGTGAAAGTTTTGATTACTCTGAAACAACGCCCTGTGTCAGGGGGGAGAAGCTGGGGAAATGGTGAGTGCATTGCCTTAAGAAAGGCATGAAAAAAAATCTTTCTCATTTTAGCTCCCATTTCTTCTCACAGCTCTAGTACACGGTTAAGTCAAGGCCCTCAAAGCACTCAAGCATGGTGGTTCAACGCAGCTGATCATCTCTAGCTTCCCACCGCAGCAGGCAACAATAGAGGTCAACTTAATATTCCCTAAGAAGCACAGCCTCTGTCTCCTTCTCAGTGCCACCGCAGCGGGATGCAAACCCAGCACCTTCGGACCGGCAGGCGAAAGTACCCCCTGAGGAGACAACCAGGTGAACGGCTCGGTCAGCAGAACACTAAGCTGCTTCCACGTGAGCTGTAGCACTAAGCAGGATTTGGAAGGATAGCGAACTTTGAGACACTCGTCAGGGAGGGTCTCTGTGTGAAAGGCAGAGCACAGCAGGACTTTGGTCTGGTCTGACTTTTCTAAGTTATCCAGACATGAACCCCTCACATGATTCATCTCCGCACTGTTAAATATATGCGTTGTCGTTCCAAGCATGCCTTATCCATTTGACCTAGGTCCTTGCTTTGAAAATACAAACCTTTTCCATCACATGAGCTGCGGGGTAGAAAAAGCAGTACTGTTGACAATGCAGGGACAGAAGAACAAGGGGTGCTGTAAGACTCGAGGTAGGAGTAAGTCAACACTAACGCTGGGAGTAACGGCATCCGATGTCTGGCTCAAAGCTGATTCCTTTCCTTTCTCCCCTTATCAGAACCCCACTAATTCCCCAATGTGAGCAAAGAATTCCTACTTTTCTCCGGTGGGTTGAAGGATGGGCTGAGGCACTTGAGAAATTCATTGAAGCTGAGCTTCCAGTCGGCATTTTCATCTGACAGCTCGATGAGGGCATCTACGCAGAGTCCCCTGAAAGGAAACACAGAGGTGTGTTCTGCACAGGGCTGTGCCAAGCTGGTCCCTCCTCACTTGGCTTCAGAGGACAGAGGAGTTAAACCAGTAAGAGACAGGAAGGCTCTGAGATGCCTGGCAGAAAGGGCTTCTGTAAGAAAATCTCACTGATGTAGACAAAAGAAAAACAGACACAGAATGCTCCCTGGCTGGAGAAGGGCTGGGACGTGGAGGGGGGTGTATTCAGAACAAATCAGGCAGCAGGAACAGCACCCTGCTGACACCTACATGCTGTCACACGAGTGCAGATGCAAGCACAACCCAGCCACACGCAGTCCGTTCCCCTCATTGTCTCGCACGCAGGGGCACACACACGGAAAAGGGGAAGCCTCTCAAGCTGCGTTTTTCATGTGATGGTTGCGCCAGCTCTACGCGCAGGCTGGCCGTGAGCTCACTTTCTACCTTCCTACCGCATCTGTTCCCTGCCTTCCTTCTGGCACCCTGTCCAGTGCCCACCTGAGCAGCTTGTTGGTCTCCTGGTCCATGTAGGTGGTGATGTTGACGGCAGTCTCATTCTGCTCCACAAACTTCAGGAATTCGCTGGAGTCCAGGCGGGAATCGCCGTCGTCAAAGCTCTGCAAGGGAAAGACGGCGAGATGTGAGATCAGATTTATCGGTCCAAGGGACCCCTTCCTTGCCATTTCTCCACAGGTACTTAGCATTTTGTGAAGTGCTAGTGACACAGCTTGCGTCATCCCTGTTTCGCATGAAGAACGGAGGCTCGGAGCAAAGCAGCCAAATATCCATACCAGCATCAGAGACGGGAAACATGGCTGTGGCCTCCTGCTCACTGATAAGCTACACTGCCTCTCATTCACCTCCTGCTGCTTGATTTATGGCTCTAACCCCGTTTCTCCTCTTTGTTCCAGCCAGCTCCTAGCCTTCTTATATACCTCCTGCCTTAAAGCAGACCAGTTGTGCTCAAGAAGGTGTCAGCTTTCCAATATGCGAAAATCCAAAGCTGTGCCTGAACTGCGACAGTGACAAAAGGGAAAATCACGGGAAGTAATTTTCTGCTGATCCCAGAGAAGGAACAATTTAATGCAACAGCTAAACGCCTTGCCACCAACTTCACAGGGTCCTGACAGGGCTCCTGGCGCTGAAGAGCAGGCTTTTTAGCCCCAAAGTCCTGGCTGTACTCCCACCGCAGTAATTGCATTCTGCCTCCCTGTTTGGAGATGTCGTATCGCAGCGCGGGCCGCGCAGCGGGAACTGCCGGGCCCCCTCAGAGACAGCTGCATTGCAGTGAGGGGAAAATGAGCTCTGCAAGCAGTCTGCTGCACGAGACGCTGGCCAATCTTCGCCCTGTGCCTCGGGGCAGGTCACCGTGCCCCCTGTGCAGGGCTTCCAGGAATGTTCAGAGCAGCTGCGTGCCGTTACCTCCGTGGTTCAGCAGAGACCTACAGGGCTGGGAAAATTACTCTGTGTGCTGTAGCCTGTGTGTAACCACGCCACCAACGTCTTTCGGCTTCCGCAAGATGTGGAAGCCTCTTCCCCCGCTGTTTCCTTTAAAGGTGGCCACAGCTCCCTTAATGACCCAGACTCGGTTAAGCTGGCTTTCTCACCTTTCAAGACAATTGTCTGCACTTACCTGCTCCCCCAGAGACCCTCCAAAACAGAGCAGCTTCCCACTGCTGGCCTAATGCCTCCTGAAACAACGCCCTTCAAGGTCAAGGCCTGCCTGGAGTATGACCCGCAGCCCAGTGACTTGCGCAAGGCAGGCTTCCAGCTTAGTGCCACATCTGCAAACTCCTCTGGTCAAGGAGAGAAGGGAAAACCTTCACCTCATCCTTGCTTCCAGCGTTTATTGCCTGCAGGGCAGGAGTCAGGCCATTCCAGGGCAGCACACGGAGCCCCGGGCTGGGTGAGGCAAACATCTCAGGCTCGTTGGCGAAACAAATTGTGCACACGTGGACCCATTTAGCTTGCCTTGCTCGGATTTGTCTGAGTTGCTCCAAGCCCTGCATTCTGCTTTGAAAGTATTTCAAAGCTCTTTGGGCTGTTGACACGGTGGATTACCACCTGACAGAGAGGGAAACTTGGTCCAAGAAAGGGTATGGCTTTGTCATGGAAACTTTTGCCTGCTCGTGCCGGGGATCAGTGCTCCACAAAAAAGGGGGGAAATAAGGGAACACGAGGCTGTCCGCCCCTGAGCTGCAGCTATGGGATTTCACTGGCGTGGGCTGGCAGGGGGTGACCAGGTTGTGCATGGCAGCAGAGTGAGCCCACGGCTGGCTCAAGCATTTTTGGCAAACCCCGTGGCCCTGGCAGGTCTCCTGAGAAAGTGGCTGGGGTCAGGACATGTGCGAGGGGACGCTGAAGCTTCTGGATGCTGGCAGGGGTGCCTGAGGCAGCGGGCCACAAGTGGGTTTCCACAGAAGAGGCAGAATTAATGGCTACAAGAGGGAAGATGCTCTCTGGAGCACAGGGACCGGCTCCTCTGTCTCACCAGGGGGTGCCATTGCCATGGCAAATTTGCTAGCAGCACTAACTCCTGTCAGGCACCATTAATCTCTCGCTGTCAACAGCTTATGATTTAAGCACTCCCCCCACTTCCCCACCTGCTCCTCCAGCTCCGTCCCGAATGCTTTGAAGTCTTTATCAGGAGCCGGGCGTGAGGGGGAGGGAGGCAGCAGTGCATGTGGCAGGAGCATGGGAGAAGCGTGTGATCCGCGGGTTATAAAAGGGGGTGGGGATGGGGTGGGAGACAGGCTGGCGGGGAGGAAGGAGGAGGCACGGCGTTAATGCTGGGGGCTCACGGAGGCTCCCCTCTCCCCACAGAGCACCAGGGAACTGCCAGCTCTCTGCCACAGCTGGGCCACGCTCCTTCCAGGCACATGTTCCCCTCTAAGCCCCCACGTGCCCCCTGTCTCCATCTCAGCGTGGCCTTGGGACTGCAAGGAACAAAGGATCAGCA
Source organism: Heteronetta atricapilla (assembly GCA_011075105.1). Classification (NCBI taxonomy): domain Eukaryota; kingdom Metazoa; phylum Chordata; class Aves; order Anseriformes; family Anatidae; genus Heteronetta; species Heteronetta atricapilla. The sequence continues at coordinate 84,395,092 of CM021731.1, read as the reverse complement.
GCCTCCGCTCCAGCTTGCTGCTCCGCGTAGCTGCGTTCCCAGCACTTTCACCCACCCTTTGTCCTCTGGCTAGCTTTTGACCTCTAAGATCAGATTTTTGTCCCCCATATTACATGCATGGTTGTCCTGCCTATCTTCTTTTCCCCAGGGCAGGTCAGATACCAGGAGGCAGGAATGCCCCAGGTCACTCATCCGTGCAGCTGCTGCAGGCAGCCCACAACACACCAGGCTGCAGGGCACACCAGAGCCTTCTGGCCCCCATCTCAGCATCTCCATGCTGTGCATCCTCTTCGATGGGGGCACAACTGGTCAAGAAACGTTCTCCAGCCCCTGAGACAGGCCCTACTTGCCTTGAAGTACTTGTCCAGGACTTCGCTGTAGTTGCTGCCCTTGGAAAACCATCCGTCGGGGATAATCTCAGCTTCCAGCCACTGGATGACGCGGCGACGAAGCTCATCCCTGTCCGACTGGTAGCAGACAACTGTCACAGGAGATGGGGCAGGGGGAGAGAAAAGCAAGGGCGAGAGAAACAACGTTGGCAGAGAGACCACAGACAGGGGACTGGGAATAAAAGCCAGGCAGACAGTCCCGATGGCAGTCTGCAGGCCCCGTGGAGATGATGCACCGACAGATCAAAGCAGAGGGGACATTGTGCTGAGCGGCGGACGGGCTGTGGGTGACACCATGTGGCAAGGCCAGAAAACGACAGCCCTGCCAACACTCAGTCCCCTAAAGCTTGTGGAACAGCAGCCCTGGAGCTACGCCGACTCATCTCGGCATGAACAGTCCCTGGGCTGAGGGAGGAAGGCGACCGAGTGGCCCTGGGCTTTGTGTGTCCCCAGGCTTTCCAACGCCATGCAGAACAGGCATGTGGCCACAAGCGCTCGGGTACGAAAACTCCCATCTGCTGCAAGGGCAAGGACAAGACTGAGCAAGCCTTCCACAGCACTCTCCTCAAAACTTGAATTTTAGGGCCTAGGGCTCAGGAGATTTGGTTTCTGCAAAATCCCAGTTTGCCTGCTCAGACTGGAAATTAGTGGGGGTCAAGCTGCGCTTGTTGTCAGCGCTCTCCAGATGCACAGGTTTCTCTAGGGAGGCATCATTTTGTCTACTAGTATTAAACTTTGTATTTAGACTTTGTATTTTGTATTTCTCAGAGTTGTCACACCTGTCCAGAGGTGAATGGAGCCAGAAGGGGAATCTGCGTGCGTTTGTGTCAGTTACACACACTCAGGATCTCCTTCCGAACCCAACGACTACAATCACAACTGGACAGACCAAGGTAAATAAAATACCCATAGGGATTCTGTGTGTTTAAATTTGAGCCTCACTGAAACTGCTCTGAGGTGGTGGCCAGGCTCTGACATGGTCCTTTGCTTGTATGAGGGTTTGCTCTCATCTCTCCCAAGGAAGCTGAAGCTGCAGCACCTAGAGGCCATGGGTGGGAGCATGGTCCCCTGATGAAGCACAAGCCATGGCCTCAAAATCCATAGCCTAAGTATACAAGGCAACGGATAAGGAGAGAAATAAGGCACAGGGAACCAAAGAGACTTGTTGGCTGATGGGAGAGGGGGTTCAGCTACACCTCCTGACTCCCTGCAAAATGTCCCACTCATTACACAGTGTTGTCCCTCTGCCCCTGGGCTCCCAACACAGAATCACTTCTGAAGAAAAGTCTCCTTTTAAAAGTGCTCCTGGAGCCGGGGAGGACAGCTGCAGAGTTACTGTGTTGTTGATCCCCAAGGAACTCTGAGTCTCTTCCCTCAGTCTGGGTGATGAACACGGCCTGCGTCCCTAGGGGCAAACTGTGCTTCACTTCACCTTGTACATGCCCAGAATCCCCAAGATTTCCCAGCACAGTTAAGAGCCCAGGAGATGTATGAGATCTGAAAGGTTACCCAGGAGTAAGGAGCCGAGCAATTCAGCTGATTTATCAACCCAGGCTCCGCTACAGCCAGCGCAGAGGTATATCAGTTGCACACAGGGCTGTGCAAATCCCCCAGCAGATCTTCCTCCCCGCCTCTCTTCCCAAACACACACAGAGGCCCCTGGCAGGTAAGGAGATGGCTTCTCACCTGGACTTGCAGCTGGATTCTCGGACTTTTTCTCTGTTAAAGGAAAGACAGAAGATGACATTTCTGATGCAACATGAAGCAATACGAACCTCTTCCCACCCTGGGTGTTACTGGGCAAGAGATGGGAAGTTTTGGAATCATGAGGGCCATAGAAATGACAAAGGGACAGGAGCATCTGTCGTATGAGGGGACACTGAGAGGGCTGCGACTGTGCAGCCTGGAGAAGGCTCAGGGAGGATCTCATCGATGTTCTTGAGGTCCCTCATGAACAAGGATGGCAGTGTGGGCTTCGGAGGTTTATCCTGAGAGTCTGACCTTTCCTCAGCAGGTAGGCTGAGAGAGCTGCCTTGCTGAATCCACCAGCTCTCCGCAAGGCAGTCAGGAGCCTGCGGCAGGAGTAAAACATTGCCCTGCTCCTGCGTGCCCCACTCCCAGGAACACAGGGAGAAGATATGTCCAAGGGCCCACCACACCCGCAGTGTCAGGACACTGAGTGCACTAGTGAGGGACAGCCCAGCCGGACCTCAGGCCTCCAGCCACATTCTACCCATTTGCCTCGGGGCTCCGTTTCAGCTCATGCCTCAGTCCCTAGTCCTTGCCTGAAATTATGCCAGTCTCCAGCTCTGTTGAAAACATTCCTGTCCCTGGACATAGACCTTATTGATTCTGGCCTTGACCTGGGCCTTCTCACCTGGATTTCAGTCTTGCTGCATCACTATGGACCTGCCTGGTTATTCCTGGCCTGTGCCTGACCCTGGTTACCACCACCAGACCTGATCCTGACCTGATTCCATGGCTCGGCTTCAGACCTGGTTCATCACCACAAACGTGCCTGGTGATTTGGACTCTTCTTGGTTGAGCCTGGCTACCAGTCCCAGGCTTGCTCCATTTACCTCGCTCGGTAGCTGTGGGACAGGGCCCTGGCTCTTGAGGCCTCTGCCTTGCCTTGGTACCAGGCTGGGCTCCCAGCTCCCCCTCCCTCACACAGCAGCCATCCCTCACAGCCCCCTCAAGCGTTACCTTTACAGTGTCCATCATAGTCCACCTGGATCTTGGAGCCAGTGAGGCAGGCGTCACGGTGCAGCTCACAGTGGTTCAGGTATGTCTTGCCATTGCTACCACACACGGGCCTCTTGTGAGGTTTACATTGCTGCAAGAGAGACAGAGAAGAGGGTGATTTACCTGCCTCTTTGGGACAGCTGGAGGGAGCAGGCACATCCCAGGTTCAGCCCAGCCCAAAAGGCCTTTCTTTGAACCCTCCCACCGCTGCCCCAGAAAAACCCACATGGAGAAGTGTGTGATTCAAAGGCTTCCCCCCGCCCCAGTCACCAGCACCACAGCAGGAGCCTCCCCGAAAGCAGAGCACAGCAGAGCACAGCACCCAGCATAAACACTGAGTACGGTCCTGCAGCCACAGACGTGGCTCCCCTGCTTGCTCCGCTCTGCTACAGCTCCCTGTAGACTCTGCTCCACCTTTCAGCTTCTGAATTTAGCACAAACTGCCAGCCAACAGCACACAGCCCAACCTTGAGCAGAGAGAGACTTCACCAGTGCCACCATGCAGGGTGTAGACTTCTGTCTCATGCCTCTTTCAGGCTGGCCAAGCCTGTCGGGACGCCTGCTAAGGGAGCATTTCCCTCCGCAGCGGTCAGGCTGGCCCCGTCTGAGCTGCAGGCTCTGAGGGAGCCCGGAGCAGCGAGCCCATGCCCAGGAGCCAGGCAGGAATGGTTTGGTTTGAAAGCACGGAGCAGAGTGGGGCAGGGAGACACTCTGTCTCTACAGCCAGGAATGGCTCTTCTCATCAGCTCCGGCTCCCTGCTGGAGGAAGCTATTCGCGCTCGCAGCACTCCACCGCAATTATTTCCCTTTTACAAAGGCTGGTTTTTTAGTAGGGTGCTCCTAACCTCCTCAAACAAGACCCGAGGGAAGGAGGGCTGTCTTGCAGCTCGCAGACCACTCCTTCAGTGCCCTCCACAGCCAGCTGCGTATATCAATACCCTGCTGGGCTTTCCCAACAAAAGACCCCCAGCCAAGCCTCCCACGTGTGTAAAGGCTGGAGGCGGCTGTGTGAGCAGCACAGCTGCGAGCCCCAGACAATGTGCACACCGCAGGGACAGGCCCTGCTGTTTGAAGAGCCGCTGTGCATTCGCAGCTGCTCCCGAACAGCCCTCGGGATCCCACTGGCGACCAAAGCCCAGCCCCGGGGGGCAGGTGGTGGTGCAGGAGCTGCTCTGCCCCCTACCTCGATGCAGAGGCAGGTCGGGTCTCCCTTCTCCGTCACCGCACATTCCCGCCCGGCTCCGCAGAAGACGTTGGCACAGATTTTAGATTTGCTCCTCGGCTCCTCCTGAAAGACACAAAGAAAGAGACACAAAATACATCAAGTCACCCGAACCAGCAGCAGCAGCCCTCAACGCAGCTTTCAAAAATAACACATTTAGCTTCTAGGCTGGAGCACAGAGCACCAAGCCGGCAAGGCGCAGATGACAGAGCAAGACAGACATGACAGCAGTAGATGGACAGCTCAGACAATAACCAGAAGCAGACAAAGGAGCCAGGGTTACAGCCCCAGCAATAGAAGGTTTCCTCGAGGTCATTCCCTGAAAATCACCTAGGAGAACAGGAGCAAACACGAGCAAAAGAAAATCTAGCGTAAGTGGCGAGAGTAATTCCCCCAAGTCAAGGACTGCTGCCTTCATATTATTTCATGGAAAGTAGGCAGCAGAATTGTCTTTGCTTACGACATTTAAGAAGAAGGTGAATATAACCCCAGAGAAAGGTATGGCACCAAACAGAAGGAAGAAATCGCCATCAGGCATCAATTAATGCCCCTGTCACAAAAAAAAACTTCACAAAACTACATGACCCATTATCTTGCCTCCACTGGTCAAGACTAAACGCTTCAAAGGAAGAAGCACTGTCATGGATAATTACACAGTAACCTTCTCACGGAGAAAATTTCTGCCTGGTCCCTGACAGCTAGCTCTTGACCTATGCCCTGCAGCACAATTTCTACGCTTTACAATTTTCTCTTAGCCAAAGTCATCATAAATATTCCTGGTGTTCATGTCATTGTCAAATCCTTTTTCTTTTTCATTTTATTTTAATTTTTTTTTGTCGAGTCCCACTGCATTCCCAAACAGTTGACAGCTATCGGGGCCGATTTCCACAGGTTAATCATGTTTTCAAAAAAACCACCATTTACTTTCGTCAGTTTAAGGTCTCTTTTTTTTTTTTTCTTAGACTCTCAGAAGAGAAGACCAAGGCTTCTGACTTTGAGACCCTGGTTTAATTCCTTGGTTTGCCGTTAATTTTTTTGTGACCTTCATTTCATCTGACAATTCCCCCCTAGAAGTCAAAGACTTCTCACCTCCCCATCCGAGTATTATTCTTTGTCTCTGCTCATTTGTGCTGCCTCTGTAGCTCCACCATATACTTTTGCACACAGGTGATCAAAAAGGAGCAGAATCTGCCTGAGGAGCATTATTGGTACATATAATGACAAATGCTGAGCATGTTGTTGTTTTTTTTTTTCTCCTTTTGCTTCTTTGCCACAATTTCACAGCCAGTTGCTGTCTTTATTGAACAGCCCCAGTGAGAGCAGAGCGTTTTCTCAATGACCTTGCCCTGGTCTTCAGCATACTTTGCCTGCTGGCCTGCTCTGGGTTGTTTCTGTTGTATGAAATCTCTTCTCTGAGATCTCAGGAGTCTTCTCAGCAGCCCAGGCTGCATTGGAGACCACTACCTGCCGAACTTCTGATGGGAACAAAAAGCTCTCCTGCTACCAACAACGTCTGCGGCGCTTTCCCCTCTTTTGGTATCACCATGTGGAAATCTGTAACATGACCCCAACTCTTGTAAAACGCTCCGTGTGGTTTGCTGTAAAACCAAGGCCTCGCGTTTTCGTAACGCCTGATGTGCCAGGAAATCAAAGCGCTCTCGAGCGGTAACAACAAAAGCTCCTCGGGGAGGCAACCCGATGCATTATGCAGGCCTGAGTGCTACACAGATAAGGCCAAACCAAAGGCAACACGGTGATGCCTGGGGCTGCAAGCCTTGCCACGTCTCCCAGCGCCTAACCCTCTCTCCTTCCTGCGGTGGGACGGGGAAGGAGAAACGCTGTGTTGTGTTGCAACATCCAGAGAGAGGACTGGGCGCGGAGAAAGCATTCGGCTCGTGCATTTCATCCCGCTACCCAAGCGTGCCTCTGTGCTAAATGGCTTTTGCAGAGGCGCCAGGGGAGCTGTTCCCGTGCACGCCGGAGGGAGCACAGGGCCAGGCAGTCTGTCACCTCCAGCCGTCTGTGCCGCCGGCTCTGGCAGCACGTTTCTCCCACTGCTCTCGTTTGGGACTAATGAGCAAACCTGACCTAATTCCTGCAGCAGCTCCCTGGACTCTCCAACACACTGGTGTGACGGGACGGAAATTCGGCAGCAGTGTAAAGGGAACAGATCAGCACGGAACAAGCAAGCAGCCCCAGCGTGAACAGACAGTAAGGTGAACTCCAAAACTTCTCTTTCTTAGGGCTATTGCTTCGTCTGCTTCAGGGAATCTGCAGGCTCTGCAAGAAACCTGGGACAAATTTCTCTTAAGACCCATTTTATTTTCAGTTGTCAGAGAGGAGCTCAGTGCACAGGGCTTGAACCACGCCGGATCCTAAGTTCAGCTCTGGGATCAAGCCTACCTCCCAGGACACCATTACTGTTAGGATGACACAGGGGGAGGCGGAGTGCTCCACATCGTCTGCTCTGGAAGGAAAGCCCCATCGGGGGTTCCATCACCTCAGGACCCAGCTGCACCCTTCCTCAGGTCTGGTGCTATCCGAAGGGGCACCCTCTGGAGCCACCGCCTTGTCCAAGAGCTTCCCTACCCTTGCTCTGGGAGGCACACAGTACGTGTCCTGTGGCTCAGACCAGCAGGGATGTCCACGGGCAGCTCAGAAGGCCTGGAAATGGGCTGTCCCCAAGCTAGTTAGTTAAAAAAGCAATGAGAAGAGGTTGGGTTTATGAGGCAAAGCCTCGACCAGTGCTGGACTCCTCAGGGGACTGCAACCAGACACAGGTGACAACATCCTACATGAAAGGTGTCAGCATGAGGCCTGCACTGGATGTAAAGGGCCCCAGAGCCATTAAAACTTCAGGATTGAAACTCCTCCTCCTCCCCCCGATCCCGAAGCCCTTCTGTGAGCAGAACTAATGAGGCTCAGCTCCCGGCAGCTCTCTGCAGGGCTTGTCAGCTAGCTACAGGGCAGCTCGTGACCTCCCTCCTCCGGGGGGGTTATCCGCAGGCCCCCCTCATTAAGCCAGTCACCCGGGGGGTCACAAAACCAGCTGGATCCCATCATCTCGAAGGCCTCGACCAGCTGAGGCAGAAACGGGCTGATGGATTCGCGAGTCACTGTGCCCATCTCGTCAGGGCACGGAGAGGGCGAGCGGCCGAGGCTCCAGCAGAGCCCTGAGATAAGAGGGGCCCATCGGGCCGGGGAGCTCAGCATGGGGCCGGGGAAAAAGCAGCACTGCTGGTGGCAATGTTGTCTGTGGCTCTGTCAGGGAGACAAAGGCATCTGACACACCGCTGACACAAACCAGGCTGCCCTGCAGAGACCGGGGAGGTGGCGCAGAGCTGGGTACGTTCCCGGCCCTGTGCCTGCAGAGGAAGGCTGCTCCTCCTCCTCGGCTCCCCTGGGTGACCGGCCACATGTCACGGGAGGTCCTCAGGCACACCCAAGTGCTGCGCAAGCTGCATGGCAGGGACCCCAGCCCTAACACAGCACCCAGGGCTCTCCTGTGTCCCACAGCGGGCAGGCAGCAGCTGGTGCCTGCGAGGAAAGGGATGCAGCGACTGGAGGAAGGAGGCTTTTCTCCCCGTAACCTGACAAAGAGGGGAAAGCCATCTGCCAAACAGGCGGTTTCTCTTGCAGCGAGACGCTGCCAGCAGCGAGGGAGCCAGGCACACCTCTCGCAGGGGCTCCTCCGTGCTAGGGCTCTGTTTTCCTTTTAAGCTCGAAGGAATGCCTCTGCTCTGGCCGCTGCAACCTCATATTTTCCATCACAAGGCAATGACCGGTGAGGCCCCGTCAGGGGAGCGACGACACGAGAGTCTGTGGGAGAGGAAATCTCGATCGCAAACAAGTCTGGAAAATGGCTGCTGCGAGGCAGGGAGGCTGCACCTGGCAGCTCCCTCGCTCTGCCGCTCACCCTAAAAAACCCTCCGCAGTCACGGCCTCGGAAACGTCACGGCCAAATAAATCCGCGCGGCCTCCTAGCTCTCCTCCCTCTGCCTGCGTGAGACCAGGGGATGCTCCGCGCACGCCAGGCCAGCTGGAGGGATGTCAGCTCTCAGGGGGAGAAATCCTGTTAATTGTTTCCTTTTAGGACAGGGAGAAAGAACAATAAAAGACACCCGCGCACCGGGAAGGATCTCGGTGCACAGCAAAGGTCCCCAGTGAAGTTAAACTCATGGGGGCTGAGGGGTGAGATTGGCACCATCGTCCCACCTGGCCCATGGGTGGGGATTTGCTCAAGAACTACCACAAGGCTCCCCCTCCCCCTGGTCCAGGGCCAGGACCCCTCTGCAAACTGAAATACAAGCCACGGTCCCTGGTGGAGCCCAAGTCTCCTTCCCAGACCCCGGTGCCCTGGGCCAGGCTCTGTTTCGCGAGGGCTGGACTTGTGGGAGCTGCAGTCCTGCGTCCCGTTTTGTCGTGGCCAGCATTAACTGCTGAGTTTCAGCAGGAGGACGGGGGGACACTCTGTACCTGGGCAGCGCTTCCAAGCCCACAGAGCCCAGCCCCACAGCCCTGACACCACCTGCCCCGTTTTGGGGTGCCGATTCCCCACTCTCAGAGGCTCTGCAGGTTTGCCTGGTCCTGCCGGTAAGCTTTGCCGCCCATTCCCCTGGCCAGCTGGGATGATCTCTCCAGAGCGATTTATTTCTGAACGGGACCCAAACCTGTCACATTTCTTGGCCACCACCTGGCTCCAAACGGAGGGCGGGGAAGAAGGAGCTGAGCAGTTGGAGGCAAGCTCGGATTTACAGCCCTATGGCATCTCCTCGCCTCTTCCAGTAACTGCCTCTTCCAGTTCCTGCTCTCCGTTGCACCAGAGGAGCAACGGAGAGCAGGAAGCACTGAGATTTACTAGCAGCCTCCGGCTTCTTGCACAAGAAACCTCATTCTTTTTTGTTCCCGTCGCTAACGCAACGGGTCCAATGATCCCCCCCTTTCCCAGCTCTGCGCCTTGGTCCTTCTTTCCCCCCCCTACCACCGCAGCACGTTGCAAAAAGGCGGTGGAGACTGCTGTGCAACTGGAGGGAGGCACTGAGTCAGCCTCGGTGTGGGAAGGGGAGTGGGAACAGGACTGGGCACGGGCCAGCTGTGCACTTCCCAGCCTTGCTCCAGGACTTGCCCAGCTCCTCGCTGAGGCAGAGCAGCCTCGGGGCTGCTCCACCCAGCAGCGGCTCTGCTGGAGGCTGCCCAGAGGACAGGGCTCCCTGCCACAGCCGTTCCTCTGCTTTGAAGCTTTTTTACCGTGAAAAAGGTCCCGAGATCCTCTTTACACAGCGGGAACAGCGAGGAAAGGTCAGGACAAGCCCTTGCATTAGGCATCACTCAGTCTAAACAACTTGCCTTGGCCTGTGGTCTTGAGAGAGCATCCCCTTCGTGAAACCATACGCTCGTGATCTGACAATAGGAGTGGGGTAAAACAAACCCACCAAGCAGAGAAGTTCGGGAGGGCTTGGGAACTCGCCTGGATAAGCCTAGCTTATCTGCAGTACATCTGCCAAAAAGGCACAGCTCCACCAAAGGTTAACCTGTGCCCCTGTAGCCAGAGGGAGCTGGAGGCAAGTCTGCCAAAGCTTTGCTGCCTTACAACCTCCAAAATGCCAACTGTGGTTTCAGGAGGCGGGCAGATGCAAGGCAAAGCCCTCCAGGTTCTTGTAACCTCAGCTTTTACTACTGAAGACCCGACAACTGGCAGAGGACTGCGTGTGACTGCTCGTTGGTCTTGGAAGGAGGAGAGGAAAAACACTGCGGTGAAAGCTGAGTGAAAATCCTTGCTACAAGAGGAACACGGGGAGGGCTGTGCGAGCACGCAAGCCACAGGGCGAGATGTGCACGCGCTTTTTTGGGCTCTCGGGAACACCACATCGGTAACAAGCAAACCCCATCAAACCGGAGGGCAGTCATCCTGCAGCCCCACAGTGGGACCACAGCACAGGGACGTTTCCAGCTGCTGCTGCCCCTGAGAGCACCCAGACCTGGCTACACACCCTAAAACCTCCCTGCCCTGAGAGCTCTCCCTCTGCCACTGGCAAAATGTTGGGGGTCTGGGAGACGTCCAACGTCTTCCCGCTCGCTCTGACCATGGCAGCTGCTGTGGCTGAAAGGAGAGAAGGGAACTTCCACGGTACGAGGTCTGCCCCGAGGAGGGGTGAGCCACAGCAGCCTTCTTTTCCCACAGCAGAGCTTCCCAAGGCCGCCGTGCCTCAGCAGCAGATCCTCACCAGCATTTACAGCCCAAAGGCATCTCTGATTAAGTAGCGAGAGAAGCGATTATTGATTTCCTTTAGTTCCTAATTAATGCAATTTGAGGCTGACCAAAACCATTTGCAAATTTGTACCTAGTTCGGGCAACAGTTTTGATCCCCATATTATTTCAGAAGTGAACTATATTTTCCCTTTTTTCTTTTGAAATGCATTTCATGAAGTATTTTGTGCAAGCTTAAAGGTTAAAGAAAGCAAAATAGAAGTATATCTTGGTGAGGTTAACAACTTTCTGTTCGGTCAGTTCTGTTTTTTGTTGAGAATAATAGAGGAATTTCAGCTGATCTGAAATGAGATTTTTGTTTTGACTCTTCGATTCAGCTAAGGAATTAAAAAGAAGAGACAATTACTCCTATGGCTTTATTCCTAAAACATCACCGCTTGGTGTCTAAATCAACCTATTCTTCTCGCTCTTTCATCTCCTTCCATCTGGCCCTTCGTGGCAGCGTCTGGAAATAAGGCAGAACTGTTGCAGACATCCCTCTCCCCGCTCCCTGCCATCACGGAATTTGTTCCTGTCTAGCTGGGAAGATTGTTGGTGCTGACTCCCATGGCTCGTCTCTGAAAAATAACAAACAAACAGAAAGACAAAGCCCCAGCTCCCTTTGGTGGTTACGATAACCCAAATAGATGTTGCTTCGGGGAAAGCATCCTTTCCTCTGAGTCACTCCAGCAAAGCGAGCAGCGCTGATTTTATGAGGCAGCTCTCAGCCAGAATTTTCACCGGGGAAACACCCTTTTTCACCCCTGCTCAGCCCCTCTCCAACGCTCAGTGCCATCGCTCCCCATCCCCCAGGCCCCAGAGGAGCCTTTTCCCACCTCAGTCTTGGTAACGACCCAAGCACTCGCTCTCCACACCTCCCGAAGCCCCTGCTCCTGGCAGAGCGATCGCCGCTTGAACCGCCTCCAAGAGCACAAGTTCTGCTCTAGTGTTTCTTGAACTCGTCGCAGGATGTTTTGCTTTCTGCCCCGTGGCCTGGCCAGGCTGTGTTTTGGAGATGAAAAGCCGTGAGCATGCAGAGGCTCCAGCGTGCTCATGCATTCCTGGCTCGCCGGCTTTCCTCGAAACTGCTGCGGGCGCGCATCTGGGCGCGGAGCTGCCTCTGTGCACAGCCAACCCGCCAGCCCACCTTCACACCACCGCTGCAGAGAGGTGTTCCCAGCAAAGGTGCTCCCGACAGTAAACTCGGCTCTCTGATGTGCCTCTGCTGCACCACCTGTCCCGCTGCCTGCTGGCTGTTTAATTTCTCTTCGTGACTGTCAGACCTTGGTCATTAGCGCTGAACTCCCTCCAGCTGCTGGCAGCTCTCGTTGTTCCCAGGTGTCAAGATGAAAACTGTTTTTCCCCCTTGGTTAGTTTTTGGTTTTCTTAACGGTGTTTGGCAGTCGTGGTCTTAGAATCCTTTTAGTTTTAGGTAAGAATTTGGGTTTGGGCTCGTTGGGTCAAAAGGAAACTTAATGGGATTTCCACTGTTTTTTAGTGATGATCACCTGGACAACACGCACGTGTTCTCTCAGAGGGGTCAGGAATAAGTGTTCTCCTTACCCTCTTTCCCAGAGGCTGGTCTTACTGCCCTCCAGCAAAGCTCTCCACCACAAACACTTGCCTTTGGATAACGTGGTCATTGCAAGGCTCCCAGCGGGATCGCACACGTGTAGGAAGCACGCAAGGCAGGGAGGCACCTCTCGGGTCATCCCCCACCTCCATGCTGTCAGTGGCCCCTCTAAACACAACTTCATTTACACAATGCCAAACAAAGGATGTTAATTTTGCCTTTCTTGCACTCATTGAAAGCCCGCTCTCAAAACCCTCTAACAGCTATGAGCCTTCCCCTAATGTCGAGACTTGTTTCATCCACAGCCAACTTTTAACCTATTTATCCGTACACTAAATCTGTGCTTAATCATAAACAACGCATTTACCTCCAGGAACAGGTTGTGGAATGGATTTGCTCTTTGGTCACACCTGTCTGGGAACGAACAGAAGGACGGCTCCTTGCACGACCAGCTCACATCGGGCTCACTCACTTCATTCCCCTCTCTGAAAGGGAAAAGCTAAAGCTCCCAGAGACGCGTGGGGACCTGGCCCCGAGCAGCCAGCAGCCTTCAGCAAGCCCTTTGCCTCCCTCGGCATCCTCATCTAAAGACAGAAGACCAAACGCAGCTGTCCTCACCCCAATGGAAATGATCCCTCTGGGACAAAGTTGAATCCCATCCAGGAATGCAGGAGGGATGCAGAGGATGGACCGGAGCGGGAGGGAGGCAGCCTGCATAGCCGCCTCTCCACTGCTGTCTGCTCGCCGGATAAATAATGGACTTATGTCTCCAGGGTTGCTAATCATCTCTAAATGCCCTCAAAGAAAGCAAACAGCACAATAAGAAAGCCCAGACATAAATCCATTTCATAACAAATTCATTTTGTTTTCACTCCATTTTTCGTGCTGGTAAAAAATTTAGGTTAAGCTAAGCACTTTCTTTTCCCAGCAATCTCTGCTTGCTGTTGGCTAACGCAACAGAAAGTTCTGCTTTCGACAGTGTAATGGCTCCGTTATGAAGAAAACACAATTATATTATTTCCCAAGACGAATTCCACAGTATTAAATGTCTGAGCAATGCAGCATTGTCTTTGAAGCTGTTGGTGCAGGAATTTTACATGGGGAGATAGGCAGACGAGAGGAGCTTTCACAGGAGATAGATTTTTCTCCACTGCTCAGAAAGAGATTTTGAACCAGGGACACAACCTGTGCCCTGGAAAACTGGGTTACGCAGGCTTTAGTTTCTGCACTACTTGCAGTTGTGCCCCAGTGTGACTGGTAACGAGGAGTTGTCCCCATCCGAAAGCTCCTCGGCGGCGCGCATGCAATGACCTCGGCGTCAGTTCATCTCAGGGCTGGTGTTTGTGAGAAATTCATCTGCAATACCTCGGACTGCTAATCGGGGAGTAAGGAGCAAGAGTTGAGTTCAGAGCACCAAAAGGGAATGAATTTAAAGCAGATCGCCAAGATTCGACAGGTATTTCAATAACCCCCCATGTCTAGGCTAATCCCAGCAAAGCCGGCTGGAGCGCAGCCGGTGACAGCAACACCCCCAGGCGGATGGCAAAGCCACAAAGTGTCTGCCTGAAAGCATCCTGAACACCACGCAGAAAGGGAAAAGAAAGGGAAAAGAAAGAAAGGGAAAGCTGAGGGGACTCGGCCATTCTGGGGATCGACTGCCTGTGCTGTCAAGGTGCCCCCCTGCCCCGTTACGGGTGGAAGGGGTAGCACCCAACGCTGGAAAGCAGCCTGACGCTGCCCCTTCTGAACCCACCTTTCCCACTGCCGATAGCTTTGCCGGCACTGAACTGCTCAGGCTGAAGTTTTCCATCCCAGGTGTTGGCCTCAGGCTGACTTTTCCTTTTTTTTTTTTTTTTTTCTCCAAGTGTCAACAGAAAAAGGTCAGCGGTTTCCGAGAACATGATTAAGTTATTTGGTCCGCGCTCGAGGAATTGTTCAAGGTCTTTTGCTAAAAACGCAGAGCAATCCTCCGCCACTGCGGGAGTCTGCATCTGGCAGGGCAGTCACCCTGGTACCTCCTGCTTGCAAAACGAGGCAGGTCTGTAGTATGTGAGTATGGAAATTACCAGCTTGCATGCGCTCAGTCGCCGTTCTGGAGCATGACGACTCCCCTTCTGAATCTTCAGTCGCTGTTAAGAATAATCCTTCCCCTTACAGCTGGCAGGTCCTGATGGCGCTGCCTGAACCACCCTAGTTCTCTCGTGTGATTGCAGGGACTGCAGCAGGATTTTACAGGCTTGGGGTAGGGCGAGGAGCAATGAAAAGAAAAGCAGGGGGACCGCTTCACCTTCTGCATGCCCTCTTGCAGGTCACTGCCCGTTACGTCCAGCTCAGAGCCTGGATGCACACCAGCGTGGACGAGGTGTGCAGGCATCCCAGACCCTTCGCCTGTGAAGGTGGCTGGATCTCCTCCCTTACTACTGCTGCTCCACTGAAGAAACTGGTGCAAGTGCCTGGATCTATGGGCCAAGCTGGGAGGGCTCCTGCCTCGCTGCTGACCTTCCTCTGGTGTCTTTTATTTTGTTTTGGAAGAGAAGCACAGCACCGTGTGCTTGTTAGGGGTATGGACTCAGCGGCTGCAGCCACATCTCTACAAGGAGCATGAAGACTATTGGAGGTGATGGCTTCATTTGCTTGTTTTTGCCCACAGTAAGGGAGATGTAATAACTCTTAATGTAAGGCTTGATGGCAGCTTAAGTAATTAACCAGCAAGTGGTCTAATGGGCTGAGACAGATGATGCAGCAGAAGGCAAAATGTAATTACAAATACCCTGCACCACAAAGGCGAGCAGGGCTGAGAAACGCCGAACCAGCTTCAGCCAGAGCTCAGCACCGGTGGCCCCAGGTCTCCTCTCTCCCCGTGGCTGCCTTGGCAGCGCAGCAACCCCTGCAGCACTCGCTCCTGGAGGGCCTGAGGCCATCCTGGGCAGCTGGCTCTTGCACAAAGCACTGCCTCCAAGTGCTGTTTGCCCTGGTCACCCAAGCAGCAGCCGCCCAAGCAGTGTGTATCTCCCCGCAGAAATAAATGTTTCACGGCAGCGGGAGCTGCAGCTCAGGGGATTTACGCCCTGGAGCTCTGCAACGTGGGATGGGGGGCAGCCAAGGCGAAAGAAAGGCGATGGAGCAAGACAAAATGACGAGGCAGTGGCTCACGGAGGAGTAAATGGTACCTGCACAGCAGCCATGAGCAGCAAAGGTGATTGTGCTAGACCCTGGGAAACGTCCCAGAAACTTGAAAGTTTATAGCAGCAGCAGAAGCCAAAATCTCTGCACAGACAACAGATCTCCAGTTGCCAAAGCCAACTAAGTTGGCTTGGGGACAGGTTATTTCCATGGGATTTTTTTGCTTGTTCATTTAATTTAATTTTTTTGGTATGTTTTCCCAAAATATCACGAAGCCAGATGTCAGGGAGCTTTGTTAGGCCCCTCTCATCAGAGGGAGTATCTGAGGCGTGGCTTGCAAGCACTTGTAGCTCTACCGATGCTTTCAGCCCTTGGGGCTCCCCATGTACTGCCTTACAGCTGACGTGACCTTGAGCACCTCAGGTTGGCTTCCTGGCCTCCCTGTCACCACGATGTAGAAGACTTTCGTTCTCCTATTTGCCTCTCGAATCCATGCCCGCACGCCTCCCTCCAACCTCCTTCCTCGAGGAGAAAACTGTCAGAGCTGCTCTGGTTCTTCTGCCAGGGCTGAATTTCCCCCAGACAGCCTGGCATTTAGAGGTGCTGAAAAGGCTTAGAAATATGGAAGGGCAACAAAAACTATCATCCTGGAAACCCACAGCCTCAGCCTAACCCGGCCTGACAAATCCTCCCCTTGCTGGGGCACCCGGCTCCACGAGCAGACGGCGGCGGCGCGGTCCTCCTCCACGGCGGCACCGCAGGAACGGCCGAGCTGATGCGTCCCTACAAATCCCCTCGCGTGGGGGAACGGCACAGACGCCACCAGGCAGGCTGGAAAGTCGGTGTTGCGAACGCTTAATGTCGGAACTAAACCAAAGGCAGGGGGAGCGCACCGACTGTGGACGTATTTTAAGTTAAACAAGCATAAAATACTTGGCGCGCTTCCCTCGCTTAAATGCAGTATAAACAACGGCGGCGTTCGGCGGGGAAAGTTTCCCGGTTAGCGAACGTGATGGGTGAGGGGGGAGGAAGGCCACGTAATTTTTGCCTTTCCCGTTAAGAGCAGGACAGCCCCGGCTGGTGCAGGCGGGCAGCCCAGTCTGTGCACCTCCGCGGGCGGCTCCGCGGCCGGGGCTGGGAGGAGAAGCCCCCCGTGAGACCGTACGTCCCCCCTGGACGCCGTGGGATTCTTGCCATTACTTCCAGAGGGAAAAAATGAACTCCCGTAGCCAGCCATAAAAGTGAAGCAGACTAAGGGCTTCAGAAGGCAGCCTCTGGCACATCCAAGTGCAGCAGCTGAAGACATTAGCTTTCACAGCTGTCTGCCAGCCCTGGCTGTCCACCTGGCCGGCCAGCCAGAATTTATTGCTCCCCTAATAAAGTCAGCAGAAAGAAATACACGCTTGTGCCTCAGCCACCACAGATCACAGCCCAAGGTATCAGACTGAGCTGCTGACGACCGCCGGTTTTCAGCAAGATTGCAGACTCGCAGCCACACATCCAAGGAGGGGAAGAACAGAACAAAATGTCTCCCTAGCAGCTTAGGAGAGACTTGGACGAAAATAGGTACGCAAAAGGGCTAAAGAACTCAGGAAAGATGCTTCTTCTCCAGAAGGTGCCTCTGCTCTGACTCCTCTGCTGTTTGTGAGGCTGCTTCGCCTGCCTACTGCTCGCTCCAGGGGGAGGCAGCCATGGGTGCAGAAGACAAAGCAGATCTGCAGGAGTTACCAGGACCGATCGCATCTCCACTAGCCTGAAGCCCCCTGGGAGAACGGGAGCATCTTCCATTGGCTCCAGCCAGAGCCAGGTGTAGAGTTTTCCTGACCCTAAGGCGGCCCTCTGCAGGGCTGGGCTCCAGGAGTGATACTCCTCAATGCAGGAACTGTCTATTTTAATAATTCCCCATGTAACCAGACCCTCTTCTCCTATGCAGAGGAGAGATTTCAGTGGTAAAATGGTGAGAGTTGGAAAAAAAATTATGACAGCAAACTCAGAAAGGGACAATGGCTTTTCTTTTTCAACAAAGATTTAAGAAAACCCAGGAAATTCACACACCCAAAGCGTTTATTAAAATGTGTTCCTAGAGTTGGCTTTGACTCAGGCACACCAGGAAATCAATGGTAGCCTTTGAATACTGAGAACAAATTGCTTAAGTATGTGCAGACATTATTCTTATGCACTTGATGTTATGCTTGCCATGCTCAACAGCTACACTAGATGCTACTTGCACAAACGTATAGGCTGCAGGAAATAAATACAATGCAATCTGTTTGCCCCCACAATGATTTGAGAAGTAGCATGTGATATTATAATCTTGTACCAAGCCACGATAAACAGATGTAGGGTTCTGCAAGCCACCGTGAGGCTTTGCATTATTGGAAGTCTAATGCTGTGCAACGAAAGGTTTCGTAACACAGCACTGCATTTCAGATTTTGATTATCTTGGTTTGTTTTTCCAAGAAAAAAAACCTTTCTTTTCCGATCTCCAATAATTTGGGCTAGCTTACTTTGAAATAAAAATGAAAATACAAACGAAGAAGCACAAAAATCTCCTCGCTGCAGGTCTTACAGCTCTCCCAGGATAAAAGTTGCCAGGCTTGCCACAGCCTTTCCCTGCCCAACGCCCAGACCCTGTGAAGCTGTAGAGGTTTCAAGGTACATCTAGCATGCTAACCGACAGGCAAGATGTACCTGTAAGACACCAGCTCCAAAAAGTTATTCCAATGAACTAAAAGAATGGCGCGCATGCGCTCCTTTATCCTATGGGAAAAGCAAGGTACTGTAAATAATTTCAGCCTGCAACGAACAACTCACTGGAATTCACAACATGCTAGCATTTGTATGACAGCCCACACCAATCGAGCTGTTGGCTGCAAGTCCTTCCTTTCCCTCTAAAGTGCTTTAGCACTTATAAGACTTGAGTCATTTCAGTGTGGTAACCCAGAAGAAAACAGCCCTGACCAAAGAGGGACCACGTGCGATACAGTGAACGTGAGTGGGAATCACGTGCGTGCTGATCTGCAGCAGCTTTTCCTGATGGGGACTTGACACTGATTCTCACTTTCTGTACGAACCATCAAATCCTCACCCATACCAAGTGAGGGAGCAAGTAACACTTGGCACCCTTGACTCCATGAAACATGTGCATAAAGACAGATTATTTCCAGCCCCTGAGAAGGGACTTGAACGTGAGAAGCTTTTAGCGTCACAGCCAGCAGCATCAAGTTCAGGGTGCAGAAACAGATTTAAATCAAGTATCCATAAGAGACACTGCTTTTGCCTTCTCTCTAAAAGCAAACGCTCACTGAACAGCAAAGAGAGCCAAAAGGTGGTAAAGCAGCTACTGGCATGTCACTGCTTACTGATTCCTCCACCACAGCAAACCTAACCCAAATTCACGCTGTCAATCCGCATTTCAGGATACATTTGTGGCCTGTCCTGTCACCCCTGCTGCCTGGTGGCGATTTCAGCCGAAGGGTGGAGCAGGCATCCACGGTCACTCAGCACCTCAGCTGCCTGACTTTAATCCTCTAAAAAAAAAAATCCAAGTCTTTTGTTATAGCAAACACAAGACTTCCAGGAGCCTCATATCCTCTGAAACACCAAGATGTCGGCAACGTTCTGCCATATCGACCCTGCTCCTTCGGTCACATCAACGTCCCGTTAAACCTTGTTGTTTCTTCCCCTCCTCATAGGCCATCAAACACACAAAGCAACGCTCCGTGAGACACGTGCTTTACTTCTACATGCTCCATGCACGGAATTTACTGCATTTCATAGAATCATAGAATATCCTGAGTTGGAAGGGACCCTTAAGGATCATCAAGTCCAACTCTTGACACCGCACAGG
This sequence comes from Heteronetta atricapilla, assembly GCA_011075105.1. NCBI lineage: Eukaryota > Metazoa > Chordata > Aves > Anseriformes > Anatidae > Heteronetta > Heteronetta atricapilla. The sequence continues at coordinate 84,375,943 of CM021731.1, read as the reverse complement.
TCCATCCAAAAGTTCAAACCATGTGACTAAGTGCACAGTCCAATCTCTTCTTAAATACAGTCAGGCTCGGTGCAGTGACCACTTCCCTGGGGAGCCTGTTCCAGTGTGCAACCACTCTCTCTGTGAAGAACCCCCTCCTGATGTCAAGCCTAAACTTCCCCTGCCTCAGCTTAACCCCGTTCCCGCGGGTCCTGTCGCTGGTGTTAATGGAGAAAAGGTCTCGTGCCTCTCGACACCCCCTTACGAGGAAGTTGTAGACTGCGATGAGGTCTCCCCTCAGCCTCCTCTTCTCCAGGCTGAACAGGCCCAGTGCCCTCAGCCGTTCCTCGTACGTCTTCCCCTCCAGGCCTTTCACCATCTTCGTAGCCCTCCTCTGGACACTCTCCAACAGTTTCACGTCCTTTTTATACTGTGGTGCCCAGAACTGCACACAGTACTCGAGGTGAGGCCGCACCAGCGCAGAGTAGAGCGGGACAATCACCTCTCTCGACCTACTAGCGATGCCGTGCTTGATGCACCCCAGGACACGGTTGGCCCTCCTGGCTGCCAGGGCACACTGCTGGCTCATATTCAACTTGCTGTCTACCACGACCCCCAGATCCCTCTCTTCTAGGCTGCTCTCCAGCGTCTCATCGCCCAGTCTGTACGTGCAGCCAGGGTTTCCCCGTCCCAGGTGCCGGACCCGGCACTTGCTCTTATTGAACTTCATGCGGTTGGTGATCGCCCAGCTCTCCAATTTCTTCAGCTCCAGCTCTCCAATTTCTTCATCTTGCCTGGGTCCTGTACCTCCATCTCAGCCAAGACACTGTAATTTGTAATTTTCCCCCTCCCCCTTCCCTGTTAGAAACCATGCAACTGCAGCAGGATCAGACTACACTAACGCTGGGACAGCAGCCAGCAGTACGCCGTGTGCCTGACTTTTAACAGCTAAATCCCATCAAAAATAATGATGCAAATACAGGCACTTCTCGCCGAGACGACCTAATGCTTTCAACAAACTCTTAGAAACACATAATGCTGCTGGATGGGACTGAGGGAGTAAGGAACAAACTTGGGACTGCTGGTACTCACTGCGTGAACACCTGCTGGCTAAACTTAAAGTCCGAGGTGCTAAAGGCAAGATAGCTGTAAATACGTTCTTCAGACAGTGTAAGATGAACACTTCCTGAGGACAGGCACGAGCTGCACCAAATTATCAACTAAGCAGTCACAAGGTGGAAGACTCTTCTTTAGGAATCTCATGTGCCGATGTGGGAGCAGGGGAAGTACTGTGCTCTGGACATCCACCTGGAAGTACTTGGGCCCAGGCCTGTACCACCATTTAACAGACTTAGGAACAACTCCCTCGTTCTTCACGAACCTCAGACAGACAGATCCATCTTCACGGCCCTGGGTCTCTGCTGCCTATCCAGCACCACGCAGGAAGCCTGCACTAAGCAAAACGGGGAGCAAACAAAATCCTGCAGTGAGACACCCCCACGGCAGAGCTCTGACCCTAACAGGATAACCAGCACCACTGCTTCGAGACGTCTCCCTGAGACACAGCTTTTCTGGGAGAGGACTTAAATCAGGACAGACAACAGCTTGCTGAGAAAGAGTTAATGCTCTTGTGTTTCAGTGGGAAGGAGCAGCCAGCAAAGGGGCCTCTCTCATGGGGGCTGTGGTCAGTAGCAGGGGACAGGCCAGGGTAGAGAAGGAGGCACCTCCTCTTCCTCCTCTCACGCAGCTGCTGCCACATCCCAGCAGAGATGTTTCTGCTGGTGGCCTCCAAGCCCCTTGTCGTGACCCTTGTGAGCTCAGCCCCACTATGGGACAGCAGCAGCTGGGTACAGGGGGTTGGCAGTAAGCTCAAAGCAGGGCTATGAGCCTGGGAAGGAGCAGCCAGCAAAGGGGAACAGGACCCTGCCTTACTGTTGGGCTTCGTGACCCGAGACGGTCTCCAGCCACGGCTGCGGTCCTGCCCTTTCCTCTCCTTGCCCTGGGTTTTCCCACATCAGCTCTCTCATGCCTGTGCAGGGACAAAGAATGAAAAGCTAAAAGATCTGCATCAACTGGAGGTTTGGTTTTTTTTTTTGGGGGGGTAGGGTTCAGTTTTCAGCTGCCTAGCAGCACAGGAGCCAGAGCCAGCAGAGGAGGAGGAGGGAGACAGAGCCGCATGGGAGGCACTCACCTTCTTGCACAGCACCCACTGCAAAACTGCTCCTTCAGACAGACACACGTCAAAAGAACATTTGGCTGAACAAAATCTCAGCCCTGAGGCACACAGGAGTTGGTTGCCTTTTGCCAGACTCTGATTAAAGAACGGGCTTTGAGCTCGGGGCAGAACATAGGATGAAAACACTGCTTCGGACAAGCGAACCATCTCCTCTCACCTCTCATAAATGACCATATAAAAAAAAAAGACTTCCAACAAGCTTGCTCACAGGAAAAGTGCCCAAGCTTTTTTTTTTTTTTATGTGAATGCCCGCACTACCCAGTTAAGGCTGCCTTGCAGAAAGATGCCTTCAAGCTATGAAAGCACAAACCTTCACCCTAACCCACGCAGCGTTCCTGAGGCGAGAACTGGAGAGGACCCGAGAACAATGAACGCACTGAGCTTCCTACTTGCTTTCAGAGCAGACAAAAGCCCCACACATCCATATTTAAAGACAAAGCTGGAAGCGAAGCAACAAAAAATGGTATTTTAATAGCATCTGAATCTTTATTGCGCTCTTTAAGTGCCGAAGTCTCCCAAGGTCCAAGTCAAGATGCAGCCAGATCGTGCCAAGCCCTGCACAAGCACATCTCAGAGCTGAGCCCATGCCCTTGGGACAGCATGCAAGCAAGATTTGCTCTTGGAACAAATTCCCGTATTGTTATTTGGTTAGAAATTCATCTTTTGAGAAGGGGGGAGCGAACAGCAAGAAAGCTGGCTGTCTCCACCTCTAACTGCATCCAGTTTGGGCCAGGCTCGCCGGTCATGGCTTGAGTTTGCTGGAGCGGAGGCAGCCGGCTTGCTCTTTGTGCCCCCTCAGCTTATGTGCAGGCCTCAGGGCCTGACGCCTGCACGTAAACCAAACCAAGTCACACCTAGGAACAGACCCAGCCCCCAGCACTGTGTATGGTCTCCCCGGCACTAAATCAGGCTGCACTGCTGGTCTTGCCTTGCTTCTTCACACAGTTTGTGCTGCTCGAGGCCATGTGGATTCCCACCAGCAGCGTGTGGAGATGCCATGTCACCACAAGGCAAGGAGCAAGCCCCTCACAGGCAGAGCCACCAGGCTGGGACAGGGGACCGCAATGTGTGGGGAGGCTCAGCTAGGAAATATCCCATACACGGGGACGGCCTGAGGGGCTCAGCCTGTCAAGTACACGACTGGCCGCGATCCTTGTCACAGACCACAGCTGTACTGGTGGGGAACAGATGCAAGGCACTAAAGGCCTCTTCTGTTCCGCCATCAGGCACAAGATTCAACATCCGCAGATCAAAAGCGGACAAACGCAAGCCAGAAATGAGGTGTAACAGCGCGAGGATAATTAACCGCTGCAGCAACATTCCAAACGCAGTGGTATTTTCCATTTGGGGTAATTACTTAATCAAGACTAGATGTTTTTCAGGACACGCTTTAGAGTCTGGAGCAAATGGAATTCATCACAAAGCTGGATATATGGTCTGCAGCAGGCAAGGGGGCAGAAGACATAAAGCACAACAGCTCCTTATGGCCTCATCATCTACTAATCTATAGGGAAAATTGCTCCTTTTAGTGTCAGTAGAGTTGGTAGACAGCCATATTTTTAGTGACAAGACATGCTGTTGTTTACATGAAATAGTGATAATAACACGTTGTGTTTCACCCACACCTTTAATCTGAAATCCCCAAAGCTCTTTACCGTCACTGTGTCAGTAAGCCCGACAACTCACTGGCTGATAAATTGGCGTTATTATTTCCCGTTCATCCAGCCTCATGTTTTTGTTTTTTCTGAGTAGCTAATCATCTGCTTACATGGGAAACGGTGCCCAGCCGACCTGTGATTTTGGGCACCTACTTTTCGGTCTCTTGGTGAGAAAGCGTTTGCAGGAGAGCCTTGCAGGAGGTTTTGGGGTGCGAAGAGGCTCAGCAGCAGCCTCCTCCGAGCGCTCATCCCCAGCGCACACTTCACAGCACTCAAAACCCGTGTACAACCTCCTTAGAAATACACTGATAACGATGCACTTTTTAAGTCCAGAAGGCAGCAGTTAAAATGTTAGGAAAAGGAGAGAAATGTCTCCTAGTTGTTTTAACAAACATCTTCATATATGTCAGACAAAAAAAAAAAAGAAGTAGTTTCCATTAGTTACCATGACAACCAATGGAAATCGCTAACCCATCTTCTCTCCCTTGTCAGCCCTCAATAGACCTGTCAGGGGAAGCCAGCCAGTATGCGCCGTGCCACAGTCTCTGCTTACCCTCGGCCTGCAGCTCACGGGGAGCTCTGTGCCACCCTCGTGCCAAGAGCCCCCTCTCAGCTCTCCCCCCGTATGCCCTTCCTCTGCCTCCATCGAGACATCCAAGCACCTCCTCCTTCTCATCGGCGGGCTCCATCTCAGACGTGGCCTACGCAAGCACATCTTTACTGCCTGCCAATAAATCACTCCACCACACCACTACTCCGGTCCAAACGTTACCCCCACCCTCCTCACTCTTGCTGTCGCTGCTAAGGACAATAACTCTTTGCAATGCCTGCTGCACCCTCCGAGCCAGAGCTTTTAAACTTCTCTTAACAAGAACGCACTCAGCTTCATAAACCTTCCTGCGAGGCACAGCACAGTTCTTGTTCCTGTTTCACCGCCGTGAACGCCACAGCTCAGAGGAATTAAGCACCTTGCCCAAAGCCTACACACAAATCATGGTGGGATGCTAAGCGCAGGAACAAACAGATCCGGGGAGAAGACTCCGCTTGCATTCTCCTCATGCCTACAGGCAGGCTCTGAAAATGTCTGAACCTCATCTGCTCAGAGACCTCTTTAATCTGCCCCCCCACAGCTAATAAGCATAAAATTGCAAACAGAAAACCACCATTGTCTCTGTTTAATGCTGGTTTACTGCTGACCTTGCACCTGCAGCCAGGACAGCCTAACCCACCCCATCGTGTGGATGCAGGCTGCTGCACTGCAGAGCAGCTCGGCAGTGATTTGCGAGGACATATTCACTCCCGGCTGTTCTCCTGTCTCCTTCGCTTTCCACGTGCATAAAGTTAGGAATGGTTTGGGCACTGCACCGACACTATGTGGACTAGGGTTATTTACACACCCCTGCAAGACTCAGCGTTTACCCAGGAAGATCAGAAACCCCAAGTAATCTGCAACAACTGCAAATTTTGCTCTGCTCCCCACTGCCAGATCTGGTTTGCTGGAGTTACCGGCAAGGTTCTCTGTGAAAGGGGTGGCTCTGTGCAAGGGGTAACAAACCCTGCCTTGTACCCCTCGATTAACAGTGCTTTGGCCCTTTTTCCTCCACGACACGCTCCTGGGGGGCTGCACGCAGCTCTGAGCACCGAGGTATCGGAGAGGGAAGGATAAACCATAAAGTGCAAAGAGGAGCAACAACAAGCTGTTCTACAAGCTGTCTCCTACAGATTCCTGTCTTGAGGCTGATTGCATTTGGTGACTAAGAAAGTACAAACTGCGATCAAAGGGGAATACACACAAAATGCCTCTCTGGTCTGTAGTAAAAGCTGATCTCACACTGGAGCTTTTCCCTCAGGAAGGGCTGTAAAAGAGCCTTTCTACTGCACCACAGTCTTTATTTTTACAAACCTTAGAGGCACACGGTATCTTGTAGGAACCTAATACCCTTTGCTAAACATGGCTGAAAACTGGCTGATGGATTTAAAAGGTATTTGAGGAAGTTCAAAGGTACCAACAAGCAGAGATGATCCCATAAAGCTCTATTTCTTCAGGCAGCCAGGGAAAAAATGTTCTGATTTGACAGAAGGAAGGGAGCTAGAAGGAGATGAAAAGAGGTGGGCTGTGCCTGGAGCTGAGGGGCCCCATAAACCTGTGATGTGTGTGCAACTGCACGGGGGGGACACCAATTATCACCGAGCACAGGCGCATAATTGGGACTGTTGGGACAGAATAACAAGATTGATGGTCCCCTTGTTCTTAGGAGAGGACCATCAAGATAAACTTACTGACTTTGAGATGCTCCAGAGCGTGGTAACATTTTTCACAGAACAGGAAGGGGACATCACTTAGCGGGGATGTGTAAGACTGGATTTGACAAGACACTAATGGCTACAGTTTGTACAAGCGGCTTCTAATCCCTGGGCACGCAGCGAAACCTCGTAGAAGAATTGGTCTTTCTTTAATGAGGGATGCTTTGAAGGATCCCAAAAAGAGCACCCCTGAAAGCACTATTGTGTTTGTCACTAGCCCCTCTGGCTTGGGCTGCAGGGAAGAATATCTGCAAGTGTGTGTGCCAGACTCGCTCTGTAACTGTGGACTGGGCATAAATCAAGCAATTTAAAAGAAACAGGGGGGAAAAATAGAAAGAAAAATGTCCTCCTTCCTCACCCTGCTCACTGCCACATCACCCTCTACCAGTGGGTCTGGTCCCCGTTCCCAGGGACATCTGACTGGATCTCCACCAGAAGCGGTGCCTCTGCCACACGTGGCTCTGCCACCGCAGGGACACTGCAGAAGGCGGCACCGACCGAAGAAGATGAGGCCGGTATCACTCACGAGGAATTCCTCGCCCAGGGGCTGGAACACCCCAGAGCTTGCATCACGCGGAACAAACATGCTGTCCTCAGAGGGGAACGCCAGGGCTTTTCTGCCAAGCTCAAGCCAATGCCTTCGATGTGAGTGCTTGGTCTCCTGCCACCTTAATCTTCCAGCCTCCTGGGCTTGAATGAGTGTGCTGCAGACCAGAGCTGGGTCACAACCTTTCTGGTTATCCCTGAGGAATTTTACTCACCCAGACAACTAAACGATCCAGACATAGTAAAAATCCCCAGAGGAAATCTCTTCCTCCTACATATAGGAAACGAGACAGTAATTCCAATCCCTCGTAACTTCAGCTTCCTCAAACATAAACATGAAAAAGTGGCCAAAACACAGGAGGAGAAGAAAGTCCCAGAGCAGCAAAGAGTACATATGCAAGAAGTTACGTCATGCAGAAGGAAAGCTCTTGGCTCCGGGCTACAATTACCAGCACTGAAATGGCAGGGGCTGCTATAGCACGCAGGGGCCCCACAGGCACCGCGCTCCAGATCGATTTGTTGTCGGGAAAACAGCAACGGGCTCCACAACCAAAACCATCGCTGGAGAGCGCACGTTGCTGCTGGGGGCTAACCCTGCAACTTGCCAGCGCCTGCTGAACTCTTCCATCTGTCCCAGCAGATGGGCAGAAACCCCTTGATCTGCCCCCAGCCTGCACCCCAAAATCCCTCGCCCTGGCAGCGGGGTGACGAGGGAGGAGCAGCCCAGGGTGGTGTTTCTGATGGCTGCGGGCTCCTGTGCTAGGCCATGACTCCATCAGGGGCTGGTTTCTTTGCTGGCCCATCCTGGCACCCCACTCTTGCTTCCTTCTCTTCCAAGGTTTTAACTCCCTCTTCTCCCCTTCCCAGACTTGGAAGCCTTGAGAAGACAGTGCCGGGCTCCAGTCTTGGACCTGTCAAGGGTACCGCTGCAGTAGGTCCTGCTACCACCTCCCCAGGTCTTCTCCCAGACAAAGAAGCAAAGGAGTGGTCTCTGGCTGCAGGTAACCTTCGCAGCTACCACCATTTCCTGGCTACTTTCATTGTGGGGAAAAGCTGATTAAGAAACAAGCATGGAAAGCTCCATACTCCCAAAGTCTGTCAAGATCCTGTCTCAGACCCTGAAGTAGGAATAGGGACGGGATCAGGAGGAACATGTTCTATGACAACCAGCAGCGGGTGACAAACAGCTCTCCAGCCTGGTCCTTCTGCTCTTCCAGGCCCATCGCCATCCTGGTTTGGAGCATAAGACGTGCAAAAACTATGCGCCTACCACTGACACCCAGCTGCTCTGCCCGTGCTGTTTTATTCTGTTTGTCTCCATTGTTCACTCAGCCTGGTTTGTCTCCATTGTTCCCTCAGCCTGGTTTGTTGCTCCTGGCATTGCGAGGCCCTCTACAGACATATGATCAAGAGAAAAACAAACTAGTTTACGTGCTTATGGCTTCACTGCTGTGTAAAAGGGTAGCAGAATGAAACCAGGGGAGGATAAAGGAGAAGAAACAACAAAATAAGCTGCTTACTGCGGGTTCCACTACACGGTATGACAGCATTTAGATAAAGTGCTTAGAGGTCCATCTCTGGGACAGCAGTTGAGGCAGTACAGCCAAAAGAAACTCTACACAGGGAACCACCCTGCAATGGCCATGCAGAGAAGGGCTCCCTCAAGTCTTTCCTCTCAGTCTGCTGGTTTTCCTGGCGCACTCAGTATTTTCCTCGGCAGCACAGGAAAATGAGTACCTTCACCCCAGTGAGACAAAACACATTCCAATCTCCAAGCAGTGTTTAGTTTCTTCTGCCAAAATATTTGCGTAGCTGTCAAACAGTGGAAACGTGGGATCCACCTGCAGCTGAGCTAATAAGATATCAAATCCCTCCCCAATCATCCATCCCAAATCTCTTTCGTTTTTTCCAGGCCTGTTTATCCAAAAGGCCCCTCCAATTTTTTTTCCAGGTTATGGACCCCTTGACATGCTCCGCGTCAGGTGCAGTGTCTCAAGAAACTCCACAGGCAGACTGGAGCCCAAGCTTGCTGTCCTCTGTCACCTCTCATGGATAATCCTAGATCTTGTCCATTGTCCCAGGCAACTACAGGTCCCACGTTAAAATTAAGAGGCATGGGTGGTGTAATAATTGAGATTTCAGGATAAAGCAGGCGATAAGATTTCATAGGAGATTCTGGGTAGTGGTTTGCATGGCAGGGAACAGATGTAATCTCAAGTTACTGCCGGCTGGTGTCTTCAGCCCAGTATGTACTGGTGAGCAGTTCCTTTTGTTCCGAACTGGAGCATATTTGAGAGCAAACAGTAGGAAAACGCTATGTAGTCACTGCTTGTGTGGTATTTATCTGTGCTTTCTGAAGCCTCCAGGGCTGTTTATCTGCCGTTTGTTTATTTAGTACTAGGATGCCTAGGAACTGCAATCAGAGCCCCATCGTGCAAGAGCAAAAAAGCCCCTGCTCCATCCAGTTCACATCTAACAAGCTTTAGGGTCCCTTCCAACCCAAACCATGCAGTGATAGCCCACTGGCTGTGGCAAAGGCTGCAGGCTCAGGGAAAGCTGACGTGTATATCCCAGTGCCTGCCACCCAGAGCCAGCCCTGGAAGGAGCTTCACAGCATTACAGCAGCCTATCTTCCCTTCTGCTAAGCTTGGAGGCGATGCCGTGAGGGATAAATCTCTCCAAATTGATGCTGGTTATTCACAGCGTAGCTCAGACACCCCAGCGCAGCAGAAGCTGACGCCCCTGTGAAGGTGGATGCAAGGCAGCCAAACACGGCATTTCTGGGAACCAACCTCAGGGTATGTGGTAAAACCAGCAGGGTAATAGGAGTCTCGTGAGCCTGGAAAGACACACCTGGCTGAGATTTGTGACAAACTCTCTTCTGTCCGAAGAAAAACATTCCCCAGCTCGTGTAACTCCACACAGGAAAGATCAAAGGAGCCCCAGTGCCTCCTGATGGGTAAGCAGCTGTACCAATAACAGCAGCTGGAAAACACAACAGGCACGAGAAGTCTTTCAGCCAGTCCCTTCCTCCTCAGCAGCCCCCAGCAGCAGCCCCCTGTTAATTACCCGCAAGGAATTTGCACCCTGGCAGATAGTCATTCACTCAGCTACGGGGAATTTGCACAAAGCAGCTCCGACCGGACGGCAAATGGCAGCTCCGTCCGGAGAGCAGCGTTAGGGTGTCGCGGGGACCTGAGCACCATACAGCACAGCTTCTGTTTTAGAGCTTCTACCACGCGTGTTGCTGCTCGGAGGTTGTGGGCCCTGCAGAAAGGAGCACCAGAAAGTTTGGCCAGTGACTTCAGCACGGCACGAGGTGCCCCAGACGGAACTGCCTGGTTTGCCCGCCAGCCCCCTGAGAGCACTTTGACCACCCACAGTCCTAAGGCACAGCAGGCACGTTTAAAGAACAGGGCAGAAGCACTTTGCCCTACCTCCCCACTTAAAATGCACTTATTGCCTCGAGGTGCAGCACCAGCAGGGCTTGGTCTGGAGCCAGAGGGTGGGATTCCAAGGAAGAAGATGTCTACCACTCCGAGATCAGCCCACGGAAATAAATAAATAAATAAATAAACGCAATTCTTTCCTCCCACTGAAGATGAGTCTGCGAAACAAGACACGGGAAGCTGTACTTTTATGACATTAGCGGGTTACGGGTAACTGCGGGGTTTGAATGCACGGTGCGGATTAGAAACAGCCTGCGTTACCCATCTGACAGGCACCACAGCGTCCTTCCCTTCCACTGCCACGGACCAAATATCAACGCCAGGAAGACAGAAATAAGCACCAAGACCACCAATACATTTCAAAGGCAAATAGATACTTCTTCAAACAATGGCTTGAGGTCCAAATTATGGCCTTGTCTTAGAGCTTCAGGAGCTCGACTGCAATTTATTAAGCTTAATTTATCGAGACAGCAGGTTTTAGTCTTCATCATTGCAAAAACGTGGGAAAAGTTTAACCAAAGGAGGCTTACTCTTGCGAACAGCCCGACAGGAGGAAGTACACGAGGCTTTTCGAAGACCAGCTGAACTCTCAGCTTCCTCCCCCCTGGGGGCACAAGAGCACTCTGCTGGCAGAAGGGGCACCCGGCTCTGAAGGGGTGGAGTGCTGTCACCTTTATGTGCAGGAGCAGTCGAGTTGGATGGAGAGGAAGCACTCAGGTGAGTTAAGCAAACAGAACTTGGCCGAAACCTTTGGTTTTTTCTCCCACCGACACCCCCTTGCAGCTTTTCTAGTGGGAAAATCATACAGAGGGAAAAGGAGGTGGGTGAAAAAACTAATTCCAGGGCTACAGCAGACGTACGCACTGCAAACTCTGTGCTATTAGAAAAGGCTATAAATCTGCTCCCAGATGCTTGTCATCACTGCGCTGCTTGGGGGTTATAACCCCCTCAGATCTGTCAGTAGATCTCCTCACAGGAGGAGATCCTCTGGACCGCCTCCTTTATTTCTTTCTAGCCAAAATGAGTTAAGTCAGCTTGGACTGTTTACACAACGCTTTCCAAGGGCAGGCTCATTTGGCCAGAAATGGGTTAAGGATAGTTCAAGGAAACAGTTACAGGTCTCGGGGATCAATCCGAATGGACAGCAAAGTGGCAAGGACACCCGTCCACAGCCCGCACCAATATGCTGGCGTAAATCTTTGCTAACATTTGAAATCCACAACGAAAAAAAGTAACTTTCCTGCAGATTCGGAATCAGGCTTAAGGCACAGTGAAAAAAAGGAAAACTCTCATCGTTATTTTGAAGCAAGTACCCACATGGGACACGTCGAAACACTGGCGTAAGCACAGTGGCACCACCAGTAGAAGTGCTCCTGGACCTCATGGACGCAGTCAAACAGCGACTGGACTCCTTTCCAGTGCTAACTAGGTAACTGCTCCAGCAGGAAATGAACGACCGATCGAGTTACGGGCCTGCCGGGTAACTTCTAATACGTTCATCAGACTTTTTGAGCCTCGCCCTTTTCCTCTATCGTGATGGATGCTTCCCCAAATCCCCCCGCATCTGCTCAGGAAAGCCCGAGCTGAGAACACAAGCAGATTCACCTCCTGAGCATCCCTGCTAATACCAGCAAACGGCCTCCTCCTTGCAAGTCCGACCCAGGAAAAGAGAGACCAAAAGCGCTGTCTGAAGCTGGTGGCTGGCCTCCATCTGAGGAGTACAGTTCACCGTCTATTGCTCTTGTGACTATTACTGAACCGGGCCAAGAAAAGCTCCCAGGTTTTGGCACGTCTCAGATTTTCCAGTCTGCACAAAATCACGCCAGGAACATTTACTGAAGCAATTTCTTTCTTTCTTTCAAGACTCTAATTATGCACCTCACAATATCGTAGAAATGAGTGTTCTGCAGAAACCCAGTACCGCTCAGATACAGTTTTGCCTTCAAATGGATTAGAAGCTTAAGGCTCAGCCTTAATATTCCGAACATACTGAAAGGCACTGACTGCAGCGGAAACAGAAGAAACGGAGAGTCATCACTTCCCAAATCTAGAGAGGGAAAGCCACGTGGGAAAATGCCACACTAATCTCACTAAATGCCAGAGATGCCAGGGAGTGGTAGCGAAGAACATCTAGGAGGGAGCGACCATCAAAGTCGTCTCTGAATTGCAAGCAGCTCCCCTTCACGTGCAGCCTACTCCCCAGTAAATGAGGAGCTCCTGATACCCCTGATGGTGATTCCTGCGAGCAGACTGATGCTCACCACTCAGCAACCACCAGCAGCAAGGAATCAAACTCAGCCCCAGCAGAAAAGCTGTTTGAGGCGTTGGTTTTCCCTGAAACTGGAACCAACCCCAGCTGTCACTCTCAAGTTTTGCTGGACTTGGGCTGGAATTGGACCAAAACATTTGCTGGTTTGACACCCGGATCATTACCTCTGAAAGCAGTCACATCATTGGTTTCTCCACCCAAGCATGAACTGGCCTTTAGGAGCAAGCTTTGAGGATAATGGCTGCACATTTTTCTTACTTCCAGTTCGTAGATGAGGACACTGAGGGACAGAAACGTTAAGAGTGCTTGTACTTGGGCAGCCATCCAGGTTCTCCTCTATTAGAGTACACTAGGTGAAAAGCAGGAGTCGACACAATGTTAGTGGCGCCAGCGAAATGGGAAATCAAAGGCCAAACGCATCTTTGATGTGTTTCTGCTGGTTCCTGGCTCCACGACGCTTTACTCAGACCACTGCCCCTATTCCTTAGCTGTTATTACCATCCATCTTACGGCTGCGCTGCCGGGCACTTCCTTCTGTCAGAGGTTTTGCCGCCCGTCGGCCAGAAACGGTTAAAGTTTATTTACGGTGCCTAAGAAAAACGGATGAAACCGTTCTGGCTTTTTCAGGACAGCGCTGGAGGGGGCTGCACGGAAATGCTGACTACATAAGTATGTCACGCCTCGAGAAGAAAGTCTATTACAATACTATCATGCATATGCAGCTGCGAACCGCCAGCCCACGCCAAGGCTCTGTCCCGCTCCCCTCGGTTTTCTCGATAGCCGCCACCAGAGCTACTTGGACAGGGTCCGCTCGCGGCCGCCCTGCCTCACCTCGTGTGCTACATGCTTTGGCATTGTTCACCTCGCCGGAGAGAGGCCGGCGTCTGTGGGGACTTCGCCGAAGAGACGGGGACGGAGGAAGAGCGGCTTTCCCCTACGGACCCCGTCTTTGCCACAGCCCGGAGAGCTGCGGCGGGGAGGCGGAGGAAGGGGAAAAGTCTCTGTAGGGAACCAGAAGTGTTTATACATTTTTGCGCAGAGCCAAACTGTGATGCTCTAGGGTGGGGCTGGCCATCTGGGAGAAATATGTAGGGAGAAAGAGAAAAAATGCGCGCGGGAAGGCGACCCACCCCGTCCCCCAGCCGGGACCGCTTCCCTGCGGAAAGCGCGCTCGGCCGCCCTCCCCAGCCCAGCTTGAGTTCATTTGCCTCAAATCACTTCCACATTTCCCTGCCACAATTATCAAATATTTTGTCCCTGACCTCACTTTTACGGAGGCTGCAGCGCCGGGGGCTTCGGGCACCGCTCACACCAGCCCCCGGGGCTCTGCGAGTTTGTGGGGGAGATGGTGCGGGAAAGGAGGTCAGGGCAGGAAACGGGGGTGGGGGGGGCAAAAAATAATAATAATAAAGGAAAAAAAAATGAAAGAAGAGATGAAGGGGGGAGGAGAGGGGCAGGGGGTGCCTAGCAAAGCCCGGCCCGGCCGCAGGGAGCCCGGGCCACCCCCCACCCCGGTGCTGTAAGCGCCCCCCGCAGCCCCCCGCCTACCTCCGCTCGCAGCCGGGCGGCGGCCAGCAGGGCACAGAGCAGCGGCAGAGTTTTCCAGACCTGCAAGAGAAGGCAGCGGGGAAAGGAGGGGGGGAGCCGGTGAGAGCCGGTCGGGAGGCCGGGGGGCCGGGGAGGGGGGCGGCCGCCGCCAAACTTCCACCGGCCCCGCTCACCATGCTGCGGGCGGCACAGGACGGGTCGCGGCGGCGCCTTCCCCGGCTCGGCTCGGCTCGGAAGGGAAGGGGAAGGGAAGGGGAGGGCTCCCCTCACCCCGACCCGCCAGCCCGCGGCTCCACCCCCGGCCCGACCCCCGCCGCCTTCCCCCCGCCCCGGGCCCGGCTCCTCCCCGGCCCGCCCGGCCTCGCAGCCGGGCCCCCGCCGCCCCCTTCCCTGCCCCGGGCCCCTGAGGGGGTTTTGGGGCGCCACGGGGGGGGCCTGCTGCTCGACGACCCCCTCCTCGGGCAGGGCAGGGGGCACGGGCATGGCCCCTCTTCGGGACCCCGGAGGGTCGGTGTGTGGGGACCCCTCCGGCACCACGGGAAAGCGGGGCGCAGCGGGGTTTTTCCACAAAAATCTGTGGAAATGGGGCTTCGTCCTGAAGCAGGGCGCGTGCTGCTGCCTGATGGATGGAGCGAAGTGCTGACCGCAGCCGGAGGGGCGATACGGGGCGTGAAGGGAGGTGGAAATGCCTGAGCATGAACCCCTGGCCTTGTGGTGTTAGTTGGGCAAAGTTAGCGGGGTTAACTGGGTAAACTGGGTAGACTGGGTTAACCAGTCAGCTGGGTGTTTGCCGGGCCCACCGGGTGGGTGATCGTTTTTGTGTAACTAACCGTGATCCTCTTGTTTCATCTCTTCAGGTCTGAATTTCCGAGGCCTCTGGTAGTGCCGGGGCTGGAAGGCTGGACCTCACAAGGCAGAATGTGACCATGCCTAGAATATAGAAATCTCCTCTCTTACAGCAAGTGACACCAGCTGTCAAGGGCTTTTCCTTGAGTTTTGAGGTTGTTTGTAACCAAAAGTGACACTGCTGGCTTTAGAAATCCCATCTTGCTCTGTAACCAAGCGCTCGCCCACAAGCCGTCCACTTGCCCTGCCTTCTGCCGTGCCCTGAACACAGGCGGGCGCCGTGGGAGATGCTGGTGTGTGTTACCTCGTCCTTCACTGGGACCAAGCATCCTGCTGGAAGCGGCAAATTGTGAAAAAGAGTTATCCTGGATCAGGTCAGAGCTGTGCACTGTCACTGTGCTCACTCTGGCTCTGCTGCCTCGCTCTGTTTTCTTTTTAGGGCTACTGCTACTAATTCTGCTTCTATAAAGCACCTTCCACAGCAAGTCAGCTCGGTTCTGGCCTATAAATCTACCCTGAAGAGATGTCTAATTATTTCACCGCTGATGCTGAGCAGTGTGGTTCTCATTGTCCTGTATTTTTCCTCTTTTAAACTCACCTTCACAACATGCATCTTTGTTTTGGAGTGAATTGATTGCCTTGACCCAGCTCTGGCAGAGTTACGGCTAACTCAGCCAGCCTCTAGTTTGCAGAAGCATCTTAAGATCAGGCTCATCCTGAGTCACCCTGATACAAGCACTGCAATAAGCAAGAGCGAGCAGCAAACGATAAATATATTTTAAAAGATTAATCGATTTCTGGCCTCTTGATGCTCAAGCAATGCTATGCAACGAGGCTCTCTGTTTCCAGAGGTACAAGTGACTCCACCACGCTTGGGAACACACTGCCAGAAGGCATCTCCTAGCTCCTGTGCTCTCTCCCTGCTAACTTGGGCAGTCACCTCATGTAAACGTGATTAGCCATCGTGCTGGATTATATAGGTCACCATGAGCATTTTTTTTCCCTGTGTAATCTAATCGCTTAAAACAGATAGAAGTTGTGTGTGAAGACGAGGCCAGAGTAATCCTGGCAGATTGTGAGCGACCAGTCTTTAGCTCTTCATGGAAAGGTGACGACAGTGAAAGAGTCACAGGGATTTGTGGGAGCATGGCTGTGAAAACTGCGACCAGCTGTGGCTTTCCAGCTACAAAGGTACCCATCCGCAGGTAGAGCAGCAGGTCTGTCGCATCAGGAAGCTTAGCAAGTTAGCAGAAGGGCGTTTTCCCTCCCATCACAGGCAGCCCAAAATGATTCCAGCACGGACACTGGAGCCTCAAGGCTCCATACAAAGGCACACCTTTTACAACCGAATACACAGTATCTGATGAAATGTTAACTTTTATTCCAAACTTGCTTTCGCTGTTTGAAAGTATAAACTGCAAAGGAGCAGTGTGCATCAGCTAAGCAAATCAGAAATAAATCTATCAGGAATCTTTGCTCTTTCCCAATGGACCCGCAACAAGGAGTTTGAATCAGAAGCACTGGAATAAAGGGACAGCAAAAGCACTTGCAGTTCTGTTTTCAAGCTGTTTTCACATATTGGAGATGGTGTTTCGTCATCGCTGGCTACACAACTGAAGTTGTATCCTGAAACACTTCCAGTTAAAAGCTTCATTATAAGGGTGAAGGATGCTTGCCTGAAATTTTGAAGGTTGCAATGCTCTGATAGGCCAAAAAATTGGGAATCGTTACTCTGTGGGAAAGATATTGTTCTATTACGTACATTAATATTTCATTCCTGATGACACTTAACTTTCCGGGCATCACCACTTCTATACCAAGCATTTTGTTATACATGCAGGATTGAAAACTCTGAGATGCACACGCGTATGCCCAAGTGGCCATGCAACTAAAATTCTGTAACAAGCTGTTGCCTGAGAAGCAGAGCAAATGAATCCTGGACTCACACAAGTGTATGTCTCATGGGTGGATGTATTTTCCTGTTTTTAATAAAGTGCACGCTCCAACTGAATCTTTCTCTGTTCTTGGGGCACTGTAAATATCACTCCTCTGGACCCTCTGGTGTCTCATAAGGGTTACTCCAAAGCTGCAGCCCCTCCCGAATTACAGCATGTGCGCATACATACACCCAACGTGACTGTATGAGCCTCATTTCCTAGGGAAACCAGGCGAAACGCGTGCCAGTAAATTACTTCGTAAGCCCTCACCCAGCCCTTGTGTCTGTACCATGATATCACCCTCTCCACATTACCTCACTGCTATCCACCACCCACATCATTCCCGTCGCCTCCTTTCTGCCCTGCCACACGAAGCAGATGGCCACCAACAGTGGCACTAAGGGACTGGTGCCACTCTGCTCCAGTCAGTGACTGCCCTGCCTGAGCTGTGTTTCAGATGGCAATCGGAGAAACCAGCGTTGTTTGCTGACTGGGCTTAGTGACAGAGCAATAATCTGTCCTGCTGAGGAGCAAGAAATTTGCAGCAGCGTTGCTCGATGGAATCAGGGGGCAGGATGCTAGTTTTGAATAGCTGATGCTTAAGGTTGTAGTGGAGAAGGCTCAGCGGGTGTGGGACTGGAGGCACCCGGGTTACCTTGACCTGTGTGAGAGACTCAGACGTGTAGGTCTGCAACAGAGCCCGAGGAAGGGCCAAAAGATACTGGGGTTTTCCCAGGCCAAAAAAAAAAAAAGGCAGAAATAGGCCAGGACCATGAGAGGTGAGAAGGGAAAAGCCTAGAGGGGAGCTGTGCCTGTCCTGACTCCCCCGAGGAGGCTTACCAGACTGCAGCACTTCTACTTGTCGTGATTGCTGAAAGCTCTATTTCAGTGCAGACCTGACGTAGCTAAGTGCTGGAGTTTTCTCCTCTCCCCCTCAGCAGATGGTCTTCATTTTGCAGGTTTTACTGGGGACATTGCTACCAAAGGGTGCACAAGTCTGGCACTAGCAGTCCGGTGCTAGCTCTCTAATGGCTAATGCATTTCTTGGGATATTCCCTTAGCTAGAGCAGTAAAACGCCTAAATACCTTTGACAACCTGGCCCTTAAACTTTACCCTTTGTATCCCTTATTCGAGGGAAGATGTTTAGGTTTTGTTACCTAAAAGAGGCTCCCAAGGAGTCATTTTCTCACATCTTTCATCCAGGCCTCAGCACCTCGACAAATCATGGTGCAAGAAAGGAGAATCTGTCCCAAAACCTCTGCATGGAAATTGTCCCTCTATCCTGAATAGCCTAACAGACCTCTGTCTCAGTGTGCTCCTCATCCCAGGTCTGTCCAGCTGCTGCTAGGGCGTGAGGTAGCACACGTAAGTGAAATGCTCCCTCTTTTGACTCTGATACTGCTGAAGTAAATTGCAGAAACCTCTGGGCCTACTGGAACTGGGGGAATGGACTTACTGGCAGGCATTTCAGCTGTGATCTGTGGCCCTCAAAGGACAACACAGGTTCCTCAGGGGGTATCAGGTAGGTCACCCTGGTTGGTTAGGGAACCTAACAAGGACAAATGCCTTGCACCTTGCCTCCTGCGGTCCCTTTCAGCCTGAATCGTCCAAGGAACTTGTACAGTCCTGTAAGCTTGCAACAGCCTTCAAACTGAAACTACTCTCACAGGAGAAGTCCAACCATCCCAGAAGCAGACTGCTACCATCCCCCTGAAAGTGCCTCCCAGGGTACTGCTAGCCCATGGCCAAACAGCTCAGAGCAGACACATCCACTAGCTGTGCTCTGGGGTTATGGGGTTATCACCAATAACTGTGATTCCTTACCCACAACGAGCATAGCTCATACACTTGAAGTAATAGCTGGCTTCAAACAGGGCTCTCAGGCAATGCCATGGCCCCTGGTATGGAATAAGGGCTAACCCAGCTGCCAGCTTTGTGCCTGCACCATCGCGTAGATGCTAGCTGGTCGCAGAGGTTGATTCATAGACACTGGCCCTGTACATCCGTGCTGGTGCAGAGGAAATGTGCCTTATCTGCTTAGACAAGCAAAGGCCTTATTCCCTCCAAACAGGGCAGAATTTGCCAGGCACCTGTACCACAGTTATATTGTGGGCTAGCCTACGTGCTACTGCAACAGCTCACTGGATTGGAGTCTGACCCCAGCAAGCCTCTCAGAAGGAGGCTTTCTAGTGCAATGGACAGTGGCTGGCAAAATAGGACTTGGGACTGGCCTCAGAGATGAGTTGTCCATCATACAGGCAGCTGGATGGGCCGTACAATTCATAAGATGGATCTTCTAGTGTGTAGTGCTGCATCACAAACCGGCATGCAGGTACATAGTGCCATGGAAATACACTTGAAGGTGGAGCCCCGACTTGCCTCCACACCTGCTAATGTTGCATGCACTCCACAGCACAGGCTGTTAAACATGGCATTATTCTCCTCTGCAACTGAGGAAACAGTTTTCACATCATTCAACTTCTTCCCCATTATCTACCTCATTTTGCAGACATGTTCACCGAGAAGTTGCTAAGGTCACTTCTGGCAGAGCATTCAGTCGAACACAGGACATCTCTGTGGCAGCATGAAATTTCAGCTGCTTTGTTTTTCTGCATCATTTAACCACGATGATGTACTTGGCTCTGCCATTTTCTGCGCAATAAGCCCAGGCACCCCATCTCAACCAAGCTATTGCCGTGGAGCAAGCAGTTGTCTACCACCGGCGAATCCTGATTCGCACAATTAAGAGCACTTTCACCATTAGCCGAAACAGTAGGGTGTTTGAGCTCATGAATGTAGCAGGAAACCAACCCAGAATATCTTCAGCTCAGGCGCAGGCCATTACAATCTGTCAATGCAACGTGCAACAAAACCCAAGTGCTCTACATGCCACTCACTTGTCTCACCTCTCAATCGCTGCTGCCACACAGGGGCAAGCTTAACATTTGCCTGAAATGTCCTGCAGAATTCCTCAGAGGGGTGCTAACACCTGCCATCCTGCTGTAAAGAAGCAGGCTGTCTCCCTTCGCCAACCAAAGGTCATCACTCGGGGCTTGGCTGTGGACTCACAGCTCTTGCCTACCGAGTCAGAGCCAAGTGCCAGATGAGCCAGAGGGCACTGCAGGGGGACGTGTCGATTAGCCCCCTTCCCACGCTCTCCCAGTCGGGCTTTTCTCCCTTCCCTGCAGCATTTAAATCCCACTCCAGCACTGCTTGCAGCCAAAGCTAAAGAGTTGTTTCAGCACCGGGCAGAGGAGGTGCTGTAGAAGAACCACTGGAGGATGCTGCTTCATGCATCCGCTGGTGAGGGCAGATTGCTCAGGGGAAATCAACACCTCCGAAACAAAGATGCTGGTGATGAAGGTCTGCCAGCTGTCCCACAGCTGAGGCAACAGGGCAGGGCTGGGTTGCATCTGGATTAATATGAGCAGCACAGGACATGCTTGGGTATGTGGAGTCAGGCCTTTTTTTGGGAAGGGAGCGTATGGAAATGAAGTTAATGAGCCCAGCGAGATCTGGGATGATTTTGCGTGGAGGCATTTGTGTGCCTCAGCACCATGCCATTCAGCTATGATGGATGGGAGCTCAGAGAGCTCTGGGGTAACCCTCTGCAGAACAGCTCTGGCTGGGGATGTCTCCTGATGTGCACGCAGCTATGTGATGATGAAAACTGAGTGTACCTCCAGATACCCCCAATCCACTCAAATGATTGCCTTAGCAGATCCTGGCTTTCAACACTTTTACAGGACTGCCAGAGTGCATCTCAAACTCTCTTCCTGTACCTGACTACTCCTTACCTTGACATTCTGACTATACAAAAGCCTCTCACAGACCGCTTGTGGGTCAGACCTGTGGCTCAGAGGACAGATGTTCCTGGGTTCTCCCACCCACACTCTTCTATTTCTCATCCTCCAAGGATGGGCAACCTGCTAGCAAAGAACGTGCTCAAATACACTCAGCTCTTTGTCCCAGTCCTCAGCAGACCTGGGATGCTTGCTAGAAGGCATTCAGGAATTTTTCTGCCTGAAATGTATTGGAGTTGTGTAAGTCGTGCCTGGGTTAGCTGGGCCTGGGTGTGGAACAGCAGCTCCGTGAGTCACCAGGCATCCCTGAGACCGAGAGGAGAGCTCCACACAACCTTACTTAACTAGAGCCTGCTGCAGTATTCAGTACACAGCTTTGGGTTGGCTCTTCTGTGGTTCATGAGAAAGCTGGAGAGTTGGCAAGGTAAGCCTGGCAACTGATCTAGGACACAAACTTCAGCTCAGGGACACTATAAAATGAGAAACTGCTCTGTTAAGCAAGAAAATGTACAATGTTAGTTAGTAAACACAGCTCACCCTAGAGACTACCTCCTTGTCATTGCTTAGCAATGCTATGAAATCATATGTTCCCCTCCCAGCACTGGGCTCAGCAGTGGAAACCAAGGGGTTTTGGTTTTCCCCCAGACAGAGGTATGATGCCTGTCTCCAGCACAGGCTTTCAGTCCCCAGGAGATGCTAAGCACCCTCAGCTGCACCAGGTGCTGAGCACCTGCAAATCAGGCTGCTGAATTATGTCCTAAGTATGGAGAAAGTGCCCGACTTCAGGCATCCACGTTTGAACATCTTGGCCTTTAATTGCTGCAGCCAAGCTGCCCCCATGGGTCAGGATTTATGCCAGGCCCTTTACGTGCAAGAACAGGATAAGCAGCTGTACACAAAGCTGTAAACAAAGCCCATCCAAAAGAAAAGGTCATTGCTTTCAACCGGTGTGAGAAAAAGCTCTGGGACTGGAAACATGACTGACAGGAGGCAAAATGGATAAGAAGTTGTTATTCTAAGCTGGACAAGTTGTCTGAGGGGAGTAGAAACTGAAAGAGTGGGGTGTGGGGGGGGGGAGCTCTCTGTTCTCTGGGCCACTGCAGGGCTGCAGAGAGACCTGTGAGCTGTATTTGGTGATGGAGCAAAGGAGATGACAGATCCCTTTCTGGCAGCACAACAGACTGGAAAAGATGAGCAAGCAAGCCATTAGCAAAAGGAAAGGATGGAAGCACCATCAGAGGGCTTGGGAAGGAGGACAAACAGGTTTTACCTGAATGACACACATTTGGAGGGTCCTGCCTGGCACTGGAAGGGAGAACAGATTCACAGTGGAATTGTGGCATCTCCTTTTCAAACCCCAGCTGGACAACCAATGTCCACAAGTTCATTGACTTTAACACTAGAGCACTTCCATGTTTAATAGGGCAGTCTGTTCACTGGATCTGAACCTTTGACTCTGTTTAAATATCTATGTCCATGAGTTCCCATAGCGAGACGTGCAGCTTTTTAGCAATAGCTCTAGCAGAGCCCAGAAATGCTGAATAAAATATCTCCACTGGACCCAGACATGCAGTACCTTTCATGAACTAGCATGTATCTCCATTCCCCATCTGCTCAAGACAAAACACCTCATCTGACAGGTGTTGGTACCTGTCCGTACCTCTCCTGGCCCCCAGTTATCTCAGCAGGTAAGTGACAGGGGCAGAGCTGGACGGAGCCATGCTTTGTGACTGTCCCCAGGCAAAGATGTACATGGTGTACACAAGATCCGTCCATAAGCTCTGGGGCCAGGGTGTTAGAGGCCTCTCACACTGTCCCACTCCTCAGGAAATCCAAACCTGGCAACGGCATGGCTGAGTTAGTGTCGAGCCTGGAAATGACAAATTAACATAAGCTGTGAATTTACATACTTTTCAGCCATTTATGGCCTTGTCTGAGCCTAAATAAAAGCCCTGGTCCCTGGAAAATTTGGGCCTGTTTGTCAGCGAGACGTTCCAGAGAAAACATCACGTGCTCATTCCATGAAGTGAAATAAGATCTTTGTTCTGCGTGCTTTTTTTCCCCCCTTTTTCTGAATGAGGCAGTTTTGTCCAGGGATTACAAGCCAATGTTCCAATCCTTCACAGACGTTTCCCATTATCAGAGCTGCCTCTTGTCCTCCAAATCATTTTCCACAAGACTCCTGTAACTTAGGCTGGGAAACGAAGCCAAGAGCTCTGAAGAAAGGACCCTATTCCAGCCTGCTGAGAACACTGAAAAGTGCTGCAGGGTGTTGCTGGGACCACCCAGACTGAAGCATCCTCAGCAGGGTAGCAGCTGAAAAAGATGCTGGTGGTGGGAGGAGGCTCACTGTACGCTGTACAGCCAGTTAAACAGCTGGGTAAATTAACTTTGATGAGGTATAATCACGCTGTGTGGAACTGGTTGGAGACTGGTGGTAGACAACTGTGGCTGATGATGAACTCTGCACCAAGGGGTCTTGTGTCGCACCCCTGAGGCCTACTCAGACTCTGTGAGACCCCTGTATCTGGGGTCCCCATTGCCCCTGCTGTGGAAAGCTGCTGAGGGGGGTTGGAGGAAAGGAAGGAAGATTCGTGTGAGGAAGATTCACGTGGGGCTTTCTGTTTGGGTTCCTCTTTCCCCCCTCAAAGCATCGTCCTCTGCTCAGGGGAGCTACATAGACTTTGGAGCTGGGCCACCCACTTACTGCACAGACCCAGGCAGATCCCTTCCAGCAAACAGAAACCAGTTTACTGAAATAGCATCAGGCTCTGTGCTACGGATCCCCCTCCCGTCAAAATCAGCTGCAGAGGGGGCCGCTAAGCTGGGTGGGCCCCAGCAGCCTCCCTGGTGCTGCCGTGCTTGCACGATCCCTCCCTCTGTGTACCCCAGGCCCGTCTGCTTCCTGAAAAGTTACAGCGGTAATTAATCAGAGGTTAATTAATCAATCAGAGGTATGGCACCTTAAACCGACTTTCCAACCTCAGTGCAGACCCTGGTGTGTATGCTCTTCTTTCAGACTAGGTGTTGTTTCTACCTAGCCTATAATGATGGGGAGTTGCTCGTACCCCATGGGGATTCTGAGGGACACCTGTTCTCAGGTATCTGAACAGGGTAACTGACTTATTTCACGTTTGCAAGGAAGTTAAGGAGACACTGGATGAGAAGAAATAATAATATTTTTTTAAAAGGCTAAAACCACCCACAAATGAAGTTTAGGTTCCTGACTGCATATTCCTGGGGCTCCTTTCAGCCAGCTCAACTCTAGGAATTAAAATAAAGCTACAGCAGAGAGGTAAAAAAATACTGACAAGTGTATCTTGTATTGCTGCAAGAAGCTTTGTCAGAGCTCCCCTGTCAGCACTAACAAGGAAGGATTAGGGCTCTGTTGCTCCATGGCAATGGCTGCCCTGGGACAAGGGAGGTCTAGGTAGAGGTGTGCTATTCCCAGTGCTATATACTGCATTTTATCAGGGTGCTCTGGGAAGCAAGAGGTATAGCAATGCCTGGTTTACAGGATCAGAGCTCATGACCCTTGTCTTCCAGAGCTGACCTCATTTCAACTGGTTTGCTCAGTCTGGCTTTTTCTCACTCACAAGCCCTGTGATTTCAGCAAAAGTGTTTGGAAATTCCTGGTCTTGCCCTTTTCAGCCATAAAGCCTGAGGAATATCCAGCAATATGTCTCACCAACTCCAAATTAATTCTCTAAATAGCTGGTGAGATGGTGAAAGATAGACAGCAAGTACTTCTTTGACAGCTGTTTGCAGAATCGAGCTATCAAAGTAAAGGGGATGAGATCTGAGCACATCTGATCTATGTCCCCAGACATGGGGGTCCCTCAACATCTCTAGGGATCTCTCTATACAGTTGACCACTGAAATAGAGCTGTTAATCAATATGAGAAATTCCCTGGGACTGGACGGATCTTGGATGTAAATAGCCTGAATCACTGCCTGAGATTCCGGCACTGCAGTCTAGTCAATGTTGTGAATTAGCTAGAATTTAGGCTATGGCTCCAAATTAGGAGCTATGGTCATCATTCAATTTTGTGTTCTGGCCTTAGTAGTGTAAACTCTCTACAGTTCTAAAAACAACCTGAAATGCTGACTGAAAAT
Source organism: Heteronetta atricapilla (assembly GCA_011075105.1). Taxonomy (NCBI): domain Eukaryota; kingdom Metazoa; phylum Chordata; class Aves; order Anseriformes; family Anatidae; genus Heteronetta; species Heteronetta atricapilla. The sequence continues at coordinate 84,351,251 of CM021731.1, read as the reverse complement.
ATATAAATAACTACATTAATTCTTTCCTACAAGTTCCTCCACTTGCATTTCTCCCATCATCGGGAATAAACATGCATTCAACTGCACAGAGCCACCTCCTGCTCTGATCAGGCATAAGGTTATTTAAAGACCTCTTTTCTTTATTTCTGAGTGCAGATACAGCAACAGAGGAAAAGCTGACAAATTTAGCTAAGAATAATGATGTACTGCTTTACCTAGTTGATTCACTCTTCCCTGGTGATTATTTACCCTGGGAGTTATATCATGTTCTGCCTTTTCTTGCAAACATTATACTGCAATGGTAAACAAAATTAAAAACAACTTAGTTACGTTGTTCAGTCAGAGCAAAGGTCAGGCATTTTCCCCAAAGCAATGGTGATTTTTCTGTGGCTGCCAAGATATGCTGCCGGAGTGAAATCTGTTCTGAACAGATGAGACGCTCTGGTAAGAAGGCAATAGATCAGCTGTCAGCTCACACGTGTAAAAGGAGAGATACGGGGTGCTCAAGACAGGACAGGTGATAAAAGCCACAGAAAGGAAGGAATTTAAAAAATGTTATCTGTCCTTCAATGGGAGGGTGATACCTAGTGTAAGAGGATAGTTAATAGAAGGAGGTTTCTGTTGTGTAGGTTACACATGATCCCCTGCATGGGATGCTTTTCTTTTCAAAAATCCTCATTTATTTACATTTCAATGCCTTTTAACCACGGCTCCAGGTACAAAAGTTTAGGCTGGGGTCTCACTATCGTTACAGGTTGCACAGTGCACATCCAAGAGAGCGAGGCAGGTACCCGCTGAGCTCTGCAAGCCTGCAGGTACGGTCCTTGCAAAGCCATTTGCAGAGGACCTTCCACAGCAGCTCCAAGCAAGGACCTGCCTCCCTTGTTTCGGGAGGACACCTCTGACAACCCATTGCTGAGCTGGTACAAGGACAGGGGGGGTCAGAATTGTTTTTTTGCTTCTGGACGGAGGCTCAGCTCCTGTAGATCTCAGAAATGCTGGATTGCGCAGATAGCAAGACAGCAGAGGGCACACTGCAGTCGCTGCAGGTACAGGTTGTCTCAGCTGCAGCCTGTGATCAGACCACACGGTAAGTACACACACAAATCGCCTGAGGGACTATTCAGTGAAGGTGGTAAATGTGTCACCCAGAAGGAGACAGATGTCAGCCCACAAGGAAAGGGAGGGAAGAGAAAAGGAAGCAGAGAGCAGGTTTGTCCTAGCTGAGGTGACAGCACGCTGGCTGTCAGGGCAGTGCATAGAGCTCCTGAAGAGCAACAGATCAGGGGGAGTCACCAGGGGTTTTGTTGCAGAGCATGGGACAATCTGAAACAGCCTTCCATGTCCTGATGGTTTGAAGCATTTCAACTTGGCAAGGCTCTCATCTGTCCTTTCTGAGTCTTTCGAAACAAGAAAGTTAAAAAAATTAAAACAACAGCAGCAATAATAAGACTCCATGCTGTGGTATCCGATGGACACCCACCAAGAACAACAATGGAGCTGGAGCCTTTACCATGACAGCCTCTGTGAAAGGGACTGACATGAGGAAAGCATGCTGCCTATGTGCTGCCTGTGTCCCACAGATGACTGTGGGCAGAGGAGGAGCAGAGCCGTGTGGACCAAGTGACAGAGTGACCCAGTCCTGTTTTCTCACTTAGAATCCCAGAAGTCCCAAAGTCATTGCCTTCTCCCTGTTTCAGTCCCAGGAGGCTGAATAGCCCCCAGTATAGCCCCTTTAGTTCCCATCTTGTCCTTGCCATTCCGTTCTTCATTGCAGGTAAATGCCATTCCTTCTCCGAGCTGCCTGGGCAACTGGCAAAAGCAGCATAGGAGCACGGAAAGGAGACAGGCTTCCTGTCTCCAGCTGTGAATCAAATGGCCAAACTTGTCCGCCCTCTGAAGAAACTCACGCCGTTGCTTTCAACCAGACTTTGAAGAATAGAGGTGATGCCCACGTGCCCACCCAGGACGTAGAAAGTGCACAGGACATCTCAGTGGCCTCCAGCTGATGTGACAGCTTGGAGATATGCCATCAGCTCCCTTTTACGTTCATGTTGTTGGTTACCTTTCAAATAAAAACACTGCTCTGTAGTGGAAAGGCCTCATTTCAGTATTTGTGTACATAATACAAGCTTCATAACATAACAAAGCAAAGCCCTTTAAGAAAATCAGCTACACATCCTTGGGAAAAGCAATGGATTATCTGCAGAGAAATTGACACCCTCGGGTCATATCCTGATGGGAGATGGAGAAGGCTGTGAAACGCGGTGACTGCGGTCTTGTGTTTCTAATGCCAGTGCTCAGCATCAGCAGACCTTCCTCGTGAACAGGTAACCAAAGTTTCCCATCATTTCCAAGCCCCCTAGAGCACAGAGAACCCAAGCTAGGGATATTTGTTTCCCTTTCCACACGGCTGGCAAGAGTGATCTTGGTAAAATAAAGGCAGAAGGAAGTGGGCTGGAGCTGGGAAGGCTGAGTGCAGCAAGAGGAAGAAAAAGTTGTGGTGAGAGAGTTCAGCCAGGGCTGGAACAAGGGAAACAAAGAGGAGGTAGGGACAGATATTTCGGGGAACGTACTGCACTCTACCTGAAAAATAACTGCTGCTTCTCCACCATCACAGCCTTCTGGAGCATTTTCTGCAAAAGAAAAAGCCATTACAACGGGCACAGTTTTATTCCTTAGAAACGTGACTGGTGGTAGAGCCAACGAGACAACCCCTCTCTTACAGCGTCTTACAAAACCCCGTCGGCTCCCAACTGCCAAACATTCACCGTTTGTACTGAAATTTTCCATTCTTGCACTCTGTCTCAGACATGTATTTCCTTTTAAGTTCTTACAGAAATAGCATCCTTGCTTTCTGAAGGAAGGCTTGGGAAAAGAATAGTTTTAACAGCACAGACTTGTTTTTCCAGCCATTCCAGAACGGGGTAGAAATTCAGATAGCTGAAGCAAGAACTTTAGATTAGAGAGAGGAGGCATCTCCATTTTATTTATTTATTTTATTTATTTTGGATCCCTTTTTTTCCTTTTGATTCCTGCTCCCTCTTTGGATTTATCGGCACACACACCAGAACTTTTTTGAGCTACAGCTACCTGGTTGCTTTGGCTAACTCTTAGAAACAGCCAGTGGAGCCTGGATGAAATTTCTGGATTCTAATTCCTTTGATTTTACAGAGGAGTTCACACTCCTAAATCTTGGCAGCCTGACACATTCCTTAAGATGAAGTAAAAACGCTCCTCCCCCACCGTTTTGTGACTTTCTTTTTTTCTTTCCATGCTTGCAGTGTTGCAGCAGGACTATGAAATTTGGCAGGATACTTAAGCCAGGGTGAGAGAGAAAACCTTATTATTTTTTTTCTTTAATGCGGTCTCTTGAAAATCTGTTCAGATTTTGGGTTGAAGTACAAAATGTCACAAATTTCCACTTCCCATCTGTGACTGGCATAGCACAGCTTGTGGTTCTGGCCACTCGCCATAACTCCCTGACAGTTTTACTGCCATGTGCAACTCCTGGCCTCGTGTCTCCACTCTACCACTTTCCAGAGAGCTTTAATCCGGATGATCTCCTGCCAGCAGAGATGTGGCCAAACGTGTGCCCTGGCTTTGGCTAGGATAGAGTTAATTTTCCTCCTAGGAGCTGGTCTGGTGCTGTGTTTGGGATTGAGGATGAGAATAATGTTGATAACACGCTGGTGGTTTAATTGTTCCAGAGCAGAGCTTGCACTAAGCCCAGGACTTTTCAGCTTCTCACACACCCTGCTGGTGCAGCAGGAGCTGGGAGGGGACAGAACCAGGACAGCCGACCCCAAAAGGCCAAAGGGATATCCTGTACCATATGGCTTCATGGTGAACTATGATGATGATTATCATTATTATCATTGTTATTATCCTTTCTGTTCTGCCTTGATCCCAACCCACAAGCTTTTACTTTTTTTTTTCTGCCCCATCACAAAGGGTGGGGGAGATGAGCAAATGCCTGTGTGTTCCTCAGCTGCCGGCTGGGTTAAACCACACAGCGTGATACAGGAAAACCCTTTGGTGGCTGATGTCTAGGTGCATATGTATTTATCACCCAGTAAAATACTTAAAGGATTCATGCTTTAACTCCATAAGGGACTGTTATCAAAGTGTACTTGGAGGGTTTCTGTGCTCCGTGGTGCAGGGACTTTGATAGCACCTCAGGCCTCCTTCCAGGAGCAATATCACCTGAGGAAATACAGGCAGGACATATATTTGGTATCCTTTACTAGTAAATACTTGGAGCATCTCCTTTTCTTCTCTCTGCTTTCACTTTGTCTTCCTCCTTTACTGATGTGGTGAGAGCTTTGAGGCAGAGGTTGGGTGATCATGATGTATTAGGACCACGAGGTATAACGAAGGTAAACAAAGGTCACGTCCTTTGACCTGCTGACAACTCTTTGCCTAATGCAACCCAGGTTACTGTTAGCCATCTTCCTTGGGAAGTGTTGTGGTTTAACCCTGGTAGGCAGCTAAGCACCACACAGACGCTCGCTTCCTCCCTGCCAGCAGGGTCAGGGAGAGAACTGAAAGGGCAAAGGTGAGAAAAAGAGTGAGCTGAAATTAAGACCATTTAATAAACATAGGAGGGGGGGTCGTCAAAGTAAACCTAAGAAAAGCAAGCGATACAAAAAGCACAAGCCAGTCCCCAAACATGAGCAGCCCTGGCAAATTCCACCTGCAGCCCTCCCTTCCAGCTGTTACTGCTGAGCAGCATGTTCCCTGGCATGGAAAAGCCCTTCGGTCAGTGTGGGCCAGCTGTTCCAGACGTGTTCCCTCCCAGGCTTTTGTCCATCCTCAACAAGCCCTGAGATCTTTAGCACTGTGGGTGCGTGGCTGCAGCGGGCTTTGTGGTGGGAGGAGGTGCCCCCGAGGTGACCCAGGGGCTCCTGTGCCCCCCATCAGGTTTCCCACTGAGCCTGGGGCACGGTGGGGCAGGGGACTGGCAAGGCACCTTAGGGCATGAGAAAATGGCCTCGACATGTGCCAAGGAAGGTTTAGATCTGATCTTACGAAGAACGTTTTCATAGAGATGTTGGTCAGGCATTGGAAGGGGCTGCTCAGGGTAGTGGTGGAGTCACCTCACCTGGAGGTATTTAAGAGATGTGTGGATGTGACACGTAGGGACATGGCTTATTGGTAGACTTGGTATTGTTAGGTGGATGGCTAGACCTGATGATCTTGAAGGTCTTTTCCACCCTAAATGATTCTACAGTTCTATGGTTCTGAGTAGGCTGGCAGAAACCTCATGAGGTTCATTAGTGACAAAGTGAAGGTCTTGCAAAACCCCCGTTCTCATTGCTGGCTTGATCCTGTCTAGAAGGCAGCTTTGCAGAAAAGGTCTCCTGGTTCCTGGTGGACAACGAGTTGAACAAGACTCAGAAGGCAATATAGCCTAAATACACATTGGACTGCAAAGGCAAGGGAGCAAACCTAGGGCAGTGACCATTTCTCTATTCAGTTCTCATGAGGCTGCATCTGGAACACTGTTTCCAGTTTTGGTCTTCCCTGGGCATGAAAGACACTCATATACTGAGCTGGGTTCTTCAAGAAGATCAGGTATCTGAAGTACCTAATGTAGAAGGAGAAGTTAAGGAACCTAGTTTTGTTCAGCCTGGAGAAGAGAAAGTTGTGGGGGACCTAATGGCTGCCTTTGACTTCACTTTGACTCTAACGGTCCAAGCTGAAAAGATAAAAGACAACGAACATAGGTTGCAGCAAAGGAAATTCCTAGGTTTAACAACAACACAAAAAAATCCCGGTGGCGGGTGCAGAGGGAATGGTTCAGCACTGAGATGTTAGGACTCATTTAGCCCTGAACAACCTTATCTAACTTTAGAATTAGCCCTGCTGGGAATGGGGGGTTTGGATTTGAGACCTCCAGAGGTATCTCTCCACCTGAATTGACCTCTTATTATATGAATATGCTCAGCAGTAGGACCTCACAAACAGCAAGACTGATATTTGGTTGAACTGACAGAATTTTATAGCTGAGATATGTTCAGGGTGAGAGACTGGCACAGGGTTGAGGTTGGATAACCTGTAGCTCAAGGCCACAAAACTTCACTTGGTTCCCAATATCCTGAGCATTCAACTTGTACTTGATTAAAGCACCTCAACTTGCAGGTAGTAAATCTGGAGTATTCCCAGCAAACATAATCCTGCATTATCTGCAGTGCCTCTGACTTTAAGCCTCCCCCTCTTGGTCTCCACTTCCTTCTCCACATCTTGAGAATTATCCAGGGAAGGAGGTGGCTCCTGGCTCCTCTGGAGCTGCCTGGTGGCTGCCTGGGACCCTCCTGAGCACTGGGAACACATGCAGGACTTCACTGGTCACTAGCTGGCACCCTTGTCACCTCTCCCTCGAATCCTGTGGCTAATGCTTTCTTAATTTTCTCATCTGTAAAGTACTTAACATGCATCCACTGAATTATGGTTTAATTGTGCAAGCCTCCCCGATAATGCCGTTCACTGACATAAGGCTTAGTATAAAATGTTGATTTCTTGCTTGCTGGTAATTGTGGTAATGATGCTCCGTAGTCGTAGGACAGCGGCTGTGGTTCCTGCTGTCATTGGAGGTGGGGAGACTGGGGCAGGGGATAGCTAAAGCTAATGCTGTGTACTGTGGATACTGATTATTTGGGAAGGGGTCTCGAGTCCCTAGACCTCTAGAGCCTCTGAGCAACCCCAAGTTCAGATGAAAGAAAGCTGGAGATGGACTCTAGCAGGGAGTGTAGTGATGGAGCAAGGAATAATGGCTTTGAACAAATGGAGGGGAAATTTAGGTTAGATGTGATGTGAGGAAGAAATGCTTCACGCAGTGAACAAAGCGCACATGGGAATTAGGGCTGAAGATGCACCTTGCTTCTGTTCTTTTCTGTAAATAATAGAATGAAATTACATAAAAAACAGTGTTAAAAATAAACCCAGGCCACAGGGTGGGAAGTGGAGGGCAGCCCTTGGGGCCTAGGGCCAACCTTTCTCTCTGGCAAGCCAAATGGCCTGGGTGAGCCAGCCCCAGAAAAGGGGCCCTCAGCCCCCCGGCCCTCCTCCTTGTCCACGTGAGGGCATCTTCCAGGCCGCTCCCAACACATCCGCCTTTGGTCACACATGGGCCATGGGTCACACAGAGGCCTGCTGAGGTCACAGTGTCCAAAGACACACCAAGAAGGAATGCAACTGACAAGAAGGAGAGGTGTCGTGGGCGGAGGGAGGCAGCACAAGAAACACTAGTGCTCGAGGGACCTCTGGTGCCCGGCCCACAGACATGTATAAGCGGTACCACTGGTACCACAATGTCACGGGGAACAGGCCGCCCGCTCAAACACCCAGCGACAGGGGGCCTGGGCCTTCCCAGAGGTGTAACAGGGGTGTGGGGCAATGGCAGGAGCATCAGGCAGACAGCCACAGGGAGCAGAGACGTGCCAATAGTCCAGAACGAAGCATGGGACCCAGGCATGGCCGTGAAACATTCAGCAGCCTTGAACCCATGCGTGAAAATCAAGCTGACAGTGGCATGGGACCTGGAGGCGGAACTGGGCAACTCCCTGGTTTGGCACCCTGGCCTGAGAACATTCTGGATGGAAGGCATCCCATTTGGGCAGTCCCGGGCAAAAACTGGCTTATCCTTCTGCCAAACACTGTGGAGCCCATGGAGATGGATCCACCAGAAGATGTGGAGGAACAAATGGAAGTGGATCCACCTCCACCAGAACAGACCTGGGACTACCGCAGCATGTCATTGCTCTCTTCCATCCAAGAGCACCAACAGCGTCGCAGGAGTGCCCGCCCAGCTCCCTACTCATTGCTCAGGCTCCATCCCAAGCATTAGCTTGGAGCCACCAAACACCATGGACATCCCGCAGGCTCACCTGCAAGATGTCCTGGCAATAAAGAACTCTTGCCGATTCTCAGGGGTTGTGAGAGGTGTCATCCCTTCTGCACAGAGCCTCGAGGAAGAGCACAGGAGAGGACCCATCTCCCTTCGGGCTGCTGCGCTGTGGTGACAGGAGGAGTCCCCGAGGGCCACCATGCGCCTTTAACATTTGTGAAAATAGACTGAGGGGTGAAAATAGCAGTGTGCAAGCGATTATAGGTGGCTGATTTCTTGTATTAGGAGTGAGTTTCTATAGCTGAGTAATTGCTAACAACAGACATGGAAAAGGCTGAGGTACTCACCAACTTCTTTGCCTCCGTCTGCACTGGTAGACAGGCTTCCCAAGCCTTCCAGTTCCCTGAATCCATAGATGGAGGCTGGGGGATCAGAGTCCCACCCACTGTAAGTGAAGAGCAGGCTTGACACCACCTGATGAATCTAAACAGGTACAGGTCTATGGGACCTGATGACATGAATCCCAGGGTCCTGAGGGAACTGGCAAGCCTCTCTCCATCAGAGTCGAAAAGTCCTGGCATTTGGGCAATGTCCCTGGTGAGTGGAAAAATGGAAACGTCATGCCCCTACTCTTCAACAATTAAAGAATTGAACAAAGAGCACTATTCTTCAGCAATTAAAACAATTAGGAGACATTTCTTCTCAGACGAGTGGTCAGGCATTGGGACGGATTGCCCAGGAAAGTGGTCGAGTCACCATCCCTGGGGGTGTTCAAGGAAAAGTTGGACCTGGCGCTTAGGGACATGGTTTAGTGGGTGACATTGGTAGTAGGGGGATGGTTGGACAAGATAATCCTGAAGGTCTTTTCCAACCTTAATTTGTCTCTGATTCTACGATTCTTCTCTCTTGTGTGACACTTTTTCTGGGTATATGGACCCTCTTGCCCACAAACTCTGTCTCCTCAAACCACTAGCTGAGCCCTCCTGGTTAAGTAATGCATTCTCTGGAAGCTCAGCCTTGGTTTTAGCTGGGTCACAGTTTTTGATCTGAAACCATGGATTTCTTCTTTATTAATGGATGTTAAAGTCCTATCAAAATTACCAGAATTGGAGACTGGCAGTTTTGGTAGCACGTCAAAGACCCAAAGTCTTGCATTGTCTTAGCTGCAATTGCCCACAGCAGTGATCAGCATTTAATCAAGACAACATTTCAAGCCTCCCTCACACGGCTCAGTTCATCCCCACATACACGGATGTGCACACACAAGAGGAAACTGGATCCCAGTATCACTTCCAGTCTCTCTTAAAACCTACCTGCCCATCTTTACATCCCCTCTGCAAATAAAGAAGCTCAGATGATAACATATGCTCTTATTTGATTCAAATGAGGGGCAGCTGGAGGAGGCAGTGGACAGAAGAGGAAGAGCTTGCTATTGCATTTAAACTCTATTGTGTCATTTGATGAGCATGTCCCATCTGGCTTAAATGGCTTTCCTGCTGCTGACAATGTTTCTAAGGCCAGCTCAGAAAGTGTAAATCATAACAAGTATTAACTGTACAACAGTTCAATGCATGTCTTCATCAATAGCTGTTTCCCGGCTCTTCATGACCCCAACACTTGACACATTGATCACGCAGGCAGCACTTGATGTTCCAGGGACTTCTCCGAAGCCATCTCACCCCACTATCTTTGAAGAACTGCAGACATCGTTCTGTAAGAAGTGAATATGGTCTTTGTGGGATTTGCCACACTGATGGAAAACTTGTTAGCTAATGGCATAGCTAAACAAGACCTACCTTCTGACAATAATTCACAATAAGCAGGCTGTGGTAACTCTTGTATTGAATACATCAATTGTCAGTTGCTGCCAATAACACAACACATGATTCATTCCTTGCAGTACTGTTTCCATTTGAGCCACAATGCCTGATATTTCCATCTACTCATGCTTTCAAGCCATGTCAAAAAATCATGTTTACCATTTACTTTCTTTTTGCAAAGTACTATAGCAAAATGCCTCATACCATTTATTTTTTATTTTTTTATTTTTTTTCAGGTTCATTGTATCCATTTTCCTAGGAATCACTGTTTGTCCTTACCCTTCAGCCTTAGTCTTTTCTCTGCAGACAATGTTTTTTTTTTTCTTTCCAAGAGTCTGCAAGAGCCAAGGGAGCTTGTTATTCTTGAGCAGGTCAGTCTGCTTTCCTTGTTTCTTTCTAAAACCCAGCACATTTCACACTCTGCTTCTCTCTCTATCTCTAATAACTTATTTGTAGACACTGTTTAGTGCTGGACTATCACATGGATTCCCTCCTCAAACTCTTCCTCCTCTTTTCTTCCTATTCTGTAAGAAATTTATTTCTTGGAATTTCTTCTTTCTTGAAGTCATACTAGAAGAATTTGTCTTCCCTTGATTATTTGTTTCATTTTAAGTTGATTTTTTTTTCTGATTTTAGAATGAAGTGCTAGTGACTTGGTGGTACAGAAGCATGAGGCTTGTGAAGAACACTTTGCCTAGGGGACTGTGATTCACTTACAGTCGTAGCCTGTGGTCCAGTGACAGATAAAATTCTGACATTCAGGCAATGGCAAGCTAGTGCTTTTCTAGGAAAATAGTTCTGCAGCATTGCCTTCAGTTCATCCGTGTGCTACCAGAGCTCCTCCCTATTACTTTGCCTATCTGAAGTGGTATTTTCCTTGCTTTCACCATAATTTAGCCTGCTTTCAAAGCAACTGTTTCTTTGCACTACCCCTTCCTCATTTACACCTTTCCCCCAGTTATAAGCAGTGCTTTACGCTATTCGTGGTATAAATCTTGATGGATATGTCAATATTCCTTGTGCGGTTGCTGACTTTCAGAGGGAGACTGCTGTTCATTTGCTGCTTTTTTTTTTTTTTTCATTTTGAATCAAATCTGATGCCGTCTCTTTCTGCAGTGTGGCCAAAACAATTCAGTTCCTCTGGGTGGATTTGCATTTTGCTGTGGCTTAATTTTAGTCTACATTCTCTGCTGCTTGTAGGTAATGCTATTAGTTTTTTTTTTTTTTTCAGTCATATTTCTCTCTGGGTCTGTCATGCATAAGAATATCATCAAGAGTGGCTCCAGCTCTTCACAGTCTTTGTGTTATTTTGTGAATAATTTGGGGCATATCTCTAAGACAGGCGATATTTTAAGAAGCAGACACTTACGGTTCTGTCTTCTTAAAGCCATCAGCATCCTGCTTCCTTGGTCCAGCCCAAACTGCCAGTGCCCAGACTGAATGTTTAGCACACGGAGTGTATTTGCTGTAGAGAACAGAGAGGTGATCTCATCTTGGGCTGTAAATAGCACCGTTTCTTCCTTGCTGCTTTCTTTGTGTCTCAGTAGTCTATGCAGCTACAGATAATAATGAAGTTTCTCCCTTTTCCTGTGATTATTGTGCAACATCATCCCAGTGCTTCCTCCACTCGCTCATTCATCTTTAGCTACAGCACAGGCTCTCTTCTGCAGTCCTTTCTCATCTAGCCAGTGGTGGGTGCCACCGCGTGCGTGCCAGTGGGTTCATAATTCGAGGTAGCTGCTGCTCTACTGCAGGGAGCGGCTGTGCTGGCAAGGGGGCCCCAAGGGACCCCAGGGATGTCATCCTCAACAATTCCTGCTGATTCGATTCCCTCGCAGCAGAGGAGAAATTATTCGTCATCCCCTGCCAGGGCACAGCTCCACGGCTAAGCAAGCGCAGCCGCCCCAGCCTGGCAGCCACGCTAAAACCACAGAGGCGAGCAGCAAAGTCCAAAGTGATGAAGCAAGTCCGAAGTTCAGCCAGAGACCAGGACTGTGAGGCAAGGGCAGGGTTTGCACCGGCAGGGCACCTGGCCTGGCCTGAACACGGTCGCAACGCGGCTCGGGTCAGGGCCAAGCACGAGAGCCCTGAAGTGAAAGCAGTTTCCAGGCTCAAGAGGAGGGAGCCCCCGTGAAAGCTTCTTAGCAGAGCTGAGCCACGGATCCTCCACGGCAGCTTCTTCCAGCTCCTTCTCCCTCCAGCTCTCATCAGCAAGCGGGTATCAAGTTGCCAGCTAAAATCTTAGGAGGGGGAATGTGCTCCAAGCCCTGATGTGCTGTTCATGAGATGTGTGTTTTCCACCCTACCCCATGACTTGAAAATCCAGGAGAGTATTTCTTTTTCTCAGGCAGACTGGGATTGTTTATCAGATGTCAGGAACTGAAGGCTTTTGGTCCCAGGACTGGTTTTGCTGGCATTTCTACAGCACAGAACCTGAGATATTTGACATTTTGATACATATCTGCATGAAACGCTGTATTTCCCTGCTGTGCCAAACAGGCGATCTCTGCGTTGCTCCACTCTCATGGTGGAGTCCACCGGGTGATTCAGGCTGTTTGGCCTGTGCCCTGATGAGAATACCCAATGTCACCAGTGTGCCTCATAGGCCCTGTTACAAGGATTACGTATGGCTCATTGCCTTTCTCCCACTCGGTGCTGTGTCAGGAGGAATGCGGTGCCATTGCTGCTGAATTACTGCCCTCGGAGGTGCTCTTCAGCCACACGCATGGGGAGGGACAGGTAACATTCTGTCTGCTTGCACAACAAGCTCACGGACTAACAAGCTCACAGCTAAGCCTGCTTGCTGCTCGGTGCAATGCCATGCATTGCACCCATGTCATGCTGGTGTGCCTTTGCTACGTGCTTGTCTTTAAGAGCTGGATGTAGCTCAGGCTTTCTGCTCTCTCCCCCTTCTCTCAGCACTGTGCCTGCCCGTCTGCTGTCCGTGGCGCTCTGTTTTATGAGGTACCGCCCCATGTTCAGCACTAGCAAGGGCTTCTAGGTGCCTGTGCTGTCCGAGCAACCTCTGTTCAAATGCTGAATTGGTCTTCATTCCTGATTTTCTTTGTGTCTCTTTCTGGCAGGGCCCTGCTAAGATCTTTTCCTTCAGCACATCTTCAAGGCATTTTTTGTTATTGCCTCAGCTATGCACTCACTATCTGTCTCAGCCTGCCCAGGGCTTTTTTCCTAGAAAATTTGGGCTTGTGCACAAACTTTTTCCTTTGGAGAGCTTCCATGCATGCTCTGTTCCTCTCCACAGCATTATGTCACCCCGTTTGCCCTTGCATCCTCTCTAGTCCCCACGGATCACAAAAGGCTTTGCTCCACCCCGGTTCTTTTGCCGTCTTCCCAGAAACTCCCCATGCCCTTGCTCTGCTCCCCTCTACTCCTTCCCATCACCTCGGGTTCCCCTCCCCTCTCCTCTGCTGGCACTGCTTTCCCCCCCACTTCCCACTACGGGGATTTGCCCCTCTGTCCTGGAACTTGGACCCTCCTCACCCCAAAGCAGAAGCAGGGGAGGCTGTGAGGGTCAGGGCCTGACTCCTTGCACAAAGCTCAGGAAGACGAGTGTGTGTGCACACACCAGCAAGGCAGTAGCCATTATAAATCACTCCTCCCTTTGCTCCCATCCCACTACAACACCACAGCCACACGAAACAGCCCAATACGTCCTCTTACTGGACTTCTGGAAACGTGGGACTTACTGAAAGGGTCTCTGCTTTCTATCTAGCAGGTAGGAGGTGGCCAGAAGCCTCTGAGGGAGCCGCAGAGGAGGAAGAGAAGTGGTGCAGCCCCTTTTGTCAGCACTGTAGCAGCAAAGCAGCTAAACAGGACCACGTACCGCAGGCTGGGAAAAGTCAGTGAGGAAGAGGCTGCTGTTTGGCTTCTTTTAGCAGCCCGGTGGCTGTTGCAGACCTTCTGCCTTGCAGGGAGAGGCTCAGACATCTTTCTTCCTGAGTAATGCTATCTGGGGACTGGCAAATGATGAAGTTTAGAGGTAATTACGCTCAAAAGCCCAATCAGATGAAAAATGTGCCCACTGGCTCTGCAGGCATAAAGCCCAGTGCCAGCAACAGTAAATATGGGCCCTGAGCTGTAATACAAGTAATAAATAACAGCACCAATGAGGGCTGGATTTCTCTTGTTAATCTGGGGAAACTCTACTCAGATGCCGCCTTTGTGCTGGTGTAAAATGTATGTAAACTGAGAGTAGGACCGAGCCCTGGGAGTCTAGATCTTACTTCATGCAAGAGAGGCTGTTCAAGAAGTACTCCTCCCCGAAATCAGAGGAAAGTTATTGTGTTGTTTGGCACCTGCCCAAAGTGATTTCATTTTCTGTTGGGGATTAAGATGCATTAATAGCCTGGAGGCAGCACTTTCCTTGCCAAAAATGTCTTTCTTCTTCTCCCCCCCCCCCCCCCGCTTGTTTTAAATATGAGGGCTTGCGGGTCAGGAGTGAACACCCAGCAAGTATAACTCGAACTATCAAATTAAAGTGCAGCGGTATCATTTTCTTTTGAGCAAACACTGAGTTAATTAAAATGTGCACTCTGAACTTGGCAGATTTCACATTACTCATGAGAGAGGTACAGGTCTGTATACTGCAAAGGCAGAGTAAAAATAGCCAGCGATATAGCACCTGAATGACAGCCTTTAAGGCTAAGCCACACTAAAAGTTTTTCTGGCAAAGCCCTATCTCTAAGACTGTCATTTTACCTTCAGCCCTCTCTTCAGCCCTGACCAATATAGCAAAGCTGGCAGAAGTCTTCATGTAAATGGGATTGAGCTGGCCAGTAAACAGCAGAGCTGTTCTCTTTTTGGGGAAATGGCATAACGTGCACGGGCCAAAGCCCTGCTGCCAACTGAATAGCATCCCACAAGGGAGCAAGGCTGGGTACATCCAGATTCAGGTGGCATTCAAGGGCTGCAGGGAAAAACGTTTCCAGCATTTGGAGGCCCAGAGCAGCAGGCAGGCACTACTTTGCTTCCGCCACCAGCTCGTGGCTGCCTGTTCTTCCACTGAGTAGCTTTTTCCACAGCAGGGCCATGATAAAACTCATCTACTACCATCTGCATCTCTGTATCACCATGGAAGAGGCTGCGAAAGTCTCCCTTTGAGCCCGGAGAGGGAGCTGAATCCCCAGAGAGCCAGTGTGTTGAGTGGGACTGGACAGATGTGGGGCAAGAAACCGGGAGAGCCCAATGTCACCAGAGGCGGTGCTAAATAAAAGCAGCAATCTCTGCGTTGACAGCGCCAAAGCAATTTTGCTTTAGGGTTTTGTGCAACAGATACTGCAAAGGGAGAGGGAGAGTAGCATTTCTCTTGAATACCACATTAATAAATGCCTGTGCACAGACCAAAGAACGACTTGCCCTTTTTCCCCCTTCCCAAACTGTTTTCAATTACTTTCCTCTTATAATCTGGGTTCAGTTTATTTCTGTAGTGACATCCAAGTATGAAATTTTCTTTCTCTCCACTGCACCTGTCACTCTCCGGCAGATTGATCTGAAAACACAAAGTCACTTTAGTCATCTGAAAATCCCAGGCAAAATGTTTTCCTTCCTACCTGTGTAAATCTGGGACGATCTCATCTGCTTCAGTACACTCATTTGATAGCTGAAGGAAGCCAAATAGCTAGCTGAAAAGCATGGGCTGTGAAGGTTGGCTGGCTTGCTGCACATCCAAAACAGTTCAAGAACAGAATGTTTTTTGTTGTTGTTGTTGCACAGTGTGATGACGTGCCTGCTTAAATTCAGCTCTCAGCTGGGAGCTAGAGGGGTCCTTATAACAGATGCTCAGAGGGGTAATAGTAAGCAGGGGGGAGTTCTTGCAGGAGGTTGTAGCAAGTCTCTGATGAACTGCTTCGTTTGGGTTTATGTTACAGAATAACACATCTGGCCAGCAGTAATTCTGGGTTCAGTAGTTCCTCGCTAGGAGAAGAGGCAGGCTTACGGACACGTTTCCTAATCCTGTATGTAGAGCAGAAGGGTGCATCTCTCAGCAGCACACCACCTCCATCCCAAGGGCACTGTCAAAAGACTCCGGGGCTACAGCAGCCACGGAGGGCAGGGGGAACTGCTGCCACACAGCCCCTGCTCTGCGGAGACCGGCTGCTGGGGCTGCAGAAGTTATCTCTGACGGAGGTCTGAGCACAACGGTGTGGAGAGGGGCTGGCAGCTGGTCTGCACCATGGGTCAGGCAGGGATCCCATCCTCGTCTTCCTCAGCATCAGCTCCGTGAGATGGCTTCTGTGACTTGGGGTGGGCACCACGCAATTGCCGCACGGCCTCGCCACTGGGCAGGTGGGTGCCAGGCACCGGCGTGATCTGCTGGGAAGCGTCTGTTCATCCCCAACAAGATGTGTCCTTCTGTCTGCCCTTGGCTCCACAGAGTAAACAGGAGCGTGTGTGGAATTTGCTGCATCTATTATGCATTGAGTGAACAACGAGAAAGCGTTTGATTCTCCTCTAAAGGCATCATCTGCAATAGATCTCACTCTCACAGAAACCGTAAGGCTTGGTGAGGTGTGTTGGAAGAGCGGGCATTAAGCAGAACAAAAGCATTTTCGTTGTAAGAAGGATTTCAGGCAAAAGGAGAGTGAGCCAACATCCAGCCACGAAATAAAAAAAACAAGTGTCACAGGCAAAATATGGCTATGAAGGGAGACATTTAGTATCTCTAAAGGCATTCACAAGGAGAGGAATCCAAGTTATGCACTGAAGTCCCAAAAGGCTCATATCAGGAGCCGGTCGCTCTGCTAGGTACCCTTGTAAAATGAAATCAAAACAGCTCTTCAAGAACTTGCTGAAATAACAGGCAGGTAATGGCTGTCTTGGGGCAGCCGGGTTTCAGCAGGATGCTTAGCTTGATTGAGGAGACATCTGGAGGTACGGGTGGGCACAGTGCCACGCTCTTGTGGAGGACACCGCAGCTGGAGGCCGGGGAGAAAACCGCCTGGTTTTAACTCTCAAACTCGTGGCAAGGCTGCGCACGTCTCAGATGGGTGTTTCCAGCGTGCAGGTGGAGGTCAGGCCACTGGATCACGCCCGGGGCAGGATATGAGAGCAGAAGGCAGCGATGACGACTGTAGGTGGCAAGGAGCCCTTGAAACGCCTGATTTCATGGAAGATAAAGGAAGCTCTGCTCAGAGGCCAGCAGTATCTCAGAAACCCAATCTGGAACCGGGATCCTGTGGCCTGGACGCTACCCAGAACATAACCCCTGCTGTGGGTTTCTGCAGGGAGCAGAGAGCTGACTGTGTCCAAACTGTGTTAAGGAAGTCCATGGCCAACGAGTCTCTGTGTGGTGGAGGTGTAACAGCCCCATCCCATGGCAGCTTTCTGCCACTCTTTGAGGTGAGACTGGCCCTTCAGCAGCTGTCCCAGAGCCTTTCGAGGGCTGTTTTTGTGAAGCAATATCAGCCTGCCGCAGCTCAATGTGCTACTGAAACCTCCGCAAAGAGCCGGTGGAGCCAGAACAGATGCCAGCTCTGCTCAGCAGCCACTGGGTCCAAAAGGCAGTGGCAGGAGAAAGGCAGAGAAAGGACATGGGGAGTAATTGGAGGCACCCAGCACAGCGTGCAACACAACATCGCTGCCCTCTCTTCCTCTGTTAAACTGACAGAAATAGAGACAGACGATTAAATAAATGCCGCTAAGCGGGATGAAACCCTGAGGGAAGCTCCAGGAGTGGCTCAGGATGCATCAGCTTTTAGCTGATCTCTAGGTCTGATGTAGCTGCCAGTGGTGAAACGGGAGCTGATGTTAACACAAAACTGATTCGAGAAGGTCCTGAAACGCCGGGCAAGAAACCTGGCTTGGGCTGCACAAAGAGCGTTATGCCGGCTGCTCTCAACAGCTCTTCCCCTGCTCTCCTCCCGCCTGCCTTCCTACCACTGCCAGAGGGATCTGACTTGTGTGCTGGGGCTGGCAGGTCATTAACTGCGGCACCGTCCTCTGCTCCTCGTCACCAGCCTCTTCTCCAGGCTGCACAATGTGTTAAGCCCGTAGGTGAGCTGAGGACACTCAACAGCGAGAACATTTATTATGCTCAAAACCTCTGCCATCCTCACAGGCTTGCCCAGCCCGTTTTTGTTTTGTTTTTTTTTTTTTTTTCTACTTGGGCAAAGCAAACTTTGGTATCCGGATCAGTCTGCTGCAGCAGAACAACCATGGTCTGTGTAGCACGGTCTGGAGCAGGTTGATGCCAGAGCTGCTTTCCCCTACTTACGCAGCAGCGAACTTGGAAATGCCATCGCATGCCAGGAGCAGTGCGGCACTCTGTAGGGTGCATTTTGCTGAACCTGGAGTGAGTCCTGGGCTTTAGCCCACATCCTCAGACATAATTTACATGTTAACAGCAGCTAGGATCAGTCACAGAACGTGGTTTGCTTCAAATCTGTGTTATAGCCAGGGACCAAATACATTCTGGAGCATTTTCAACAGTGGCATTTCAATAGCAGAGCTGGTTTCCTTAACCCGATCTCCTGTTTTCCCAGCCACAAGTATAAAATGCACAGGTATGGTCTCATCAAGAGGCTCAGCAGCCCCTGTTGCCTTCAGGGTGAATGTTAATCCTATAATCTCCCTCAGATTCGTTGGTGCTGAAATGTCACCTGTGTATATTTATCACAGTTCAGACCATGCAGAATCTGATCCACAGAGCCTTGCTTGAGCACTGTGAGGCCAAACGGGAACTGCAGAAGGTCTATCTTCCAAAAATAATCACAAAAGTTGTCAGCTTGGCACTAGGGTGAGGGGAAACTTGCTGACAATTGCTGTGCAGCAAGCAGGCGAGACCCCGGTGTCGGTGCCAGCGTCACCCCGGTGTTGGTGAGCAAAAGCCCATCCCACCATGAATCACCGTGGTTGTGACTTTGGCAGCAAAAGGACTGCCTGGAAATTATTTTCCTAGCCAGTTAACAATCCTAGCTAACAATTAAGCAGTACAGACGATGACAGATGGACTGGTGCTTGAGCTCATGTTTAGATTTACTAGTGCCGACAAAGCCTCTGGTAATACGGTGGGCCAAATCCAGTGAACTTTTACAGGGGCTTTGTCTGAATGGTAGCCCAGTGCATTCAGCCAAGGGCAAAACACGTGTCTGAGAGCAGCCTATAACAATAAACAGATTTTTATTTTTTTGTTTTTACTTGCAACATAATGAAAAGAAGTCATCTTAGAAAGTTAAAAGTAGGGCTGTGCGCGTGCCAATCAGGACTGCTTAGCATAGGGAAGGAGTAATAAATACCACTGGCCGTGAGGCCATGGGCTCTCCTGGAAGCC
This sequence comes from Heteronetta atricapilla, assembly GCA_011075105.1. Taxonomy (NCBI): domain Eukaryota; kingdom Metazoa; phylum Chordata; class Aves; order Anseriformes; family Anatidae; genus Heteronetta; species Heteronetta atricapilla. The sequence goes on along the minus strand of CM021731.1, from coordinate 84,332,296 downwards.
CAAAGCTTGTTTCACTTATTCTTCTGCATGCACCAGCAAAACTAGGCACCAAGTGCTAGCTGCACATTGAAGTGTCTCAGCTCCCTGGACAAGAGAAATGTCCCGGCCTTGTGAGCACAGGGGATGTCTAAGGCCAAAAGCAGGTTGGCGTGTTTGAAATAAGAAACAGCTCCAAAAACATTACTTTTTTCCTTCAAATTTTATCTTTTCCCTTCCAGGCAGTGCAGGCTGTTCAACCAAAAGAAGTGCCTCTGTCATTGTGGGGAGCAGTGCCCCTCCCAGGGAGCTGAAGATTTGCTCATGCGGAGGGCTAGGGCGGGCAGGCGTTTTGCAGGCTCCTTCAGCAGTCTCTTCCACGCCACAGCACTTCTTCCCTTCCCACGGGGCTGCCCACACTGCATACACCTCTGCCAACAGATGAGCAAAGCGAGGCAAGGAGAGGTGCCAACAGGAGCAGCAGAGGCGTTGCAGGGCTCTGCGGCCCAGCAAGCGCCCTTCTGGATGCCCAGCACTACGGGTATGAACGTACGTTCCTGAGGTCATGGTCTCACTGCTGCAGTAACTGAGCCACGCGGTTCTGCTCCCCACGGCCCAGGAGACCGGTGAGCGACGTGCTATTTCTCTACTACACATCAGCAACCAAGACTTGGCAAGAGCAAATGAGCCGCCAAAGACCTTGAAGGGAAGCTGCAGTAGGGCGAGAGGACTGAGCCTGATGTTTCCAGTCTAATCCTTGCAGGAGATGTTCCTCACAGCTAAAGGAGGTGAAAATGGCCAGAAAAAGGTGTGAAGCTTCTTTCGAAACTTGAGGATGTTCTTCCAGGCTGAGAAAATGACAGGTTGCAGCACAGGCTAAATAACGTGGATAAACCCACCCGAGGTGAGGATTTTTTAATTTTGTTCTTGCCATCTGTGTGTAGGTAGTGTGGACACGACAATATGTAGTCTATAGGAGTCTGCAGGAGACTATAGGACTCTGTAGGAGCCTGTAGTCTGTAGGACACTCTAGGAAATAGAGGAATCTTCCCTGGGAGCACTGGTATTGCTTATTAAGCCACTTTCTGATGCATCATATGAAACAGGTGGCACACGAGTGACAAGTCTGGCGCTATGAGGGGTGTCTGTGTGTGCCTGAAGAAGACATGGAAAGTAAATGAATTGGAAGACATCAGATTCACCAGACATGAAGAGGCTTCCAGCAGCAGGCTGCTGCCTGCGGTCCTCCACTGCATAAAAGAGGAACATCTACCAGTTATAAAAAAGCTCCTTGTGAGCTGGAAGTACGTTGGCCAGATGTGGATTTGGGTCTAAAAGGTTGGCTCCAAATCTATCATGAAATCTATAAATAATTCAAGGGACTGATATCCCGCATGCATACAACAAAAATAAAGCCCTCAAACAAGAAAAATCTATGCAAAACTGAAGGGCAGAAAGGAAGCTGAAAGTACTCCTTTCTACTTCTTAAGGTAATTTAGAATCCTTAAAAATTGCTTTCAAACTGCAAGAATAGCTTTTGCTATTGCAAAAATGTATAGCCATTGCTGTTTACCTGTGCAAAACGAGAAGTTGAATGCCCTCTTCTGAACAATATTTTTTGTCCTTTTTTTTTTTTTTTGCTTATGAATTCTGAATTTCGACCGTTTGTTTTCTTGAACTTTCTACGGGAAAAAGAAAATATTGCAGTAGTATCATAAAGGTAATATACTAGTGAGTTAAAACTTTAGCTTAGAATTAATTTCTGCTCTTACTAATCTGTTAAAATGACTTTTGCCTGCTTTATGTTAAAAAAAAAGTTTAGTTCAAACAGCAGAGAAGCAATAAGGGGACTAGATACGTTTTCTTGCCCTTCAGTTCAGATCTGAAAAAAAAATCTTATTTTACCACTGACTCTTCAGCAAAACCTCTACAAAATCAATGATTTTCAGGCTTGGCATTCCCACTTGAAAAGAAAACTTAAGCAGAAAAAACATCAAAACAACAAGCCAACATTTTTATGTTTTCTATATATTTTGCGAAGAAATAAAAAGTGAACAACTGTGCAGTCTTTTCCTGTTTGCGGGCCACCTTTAAAAATAAATCTCAATCTGTTATCATCTGAAACCAATCTTCACAGGTCCATTGGGTTTAGCAGACCGAGCAGCCCACTGCGCAAGGAGCTAGAAAAAATCATTTATAAGCTAACGGGCTATTGCACCAGCCTTCCCTGGCAATTAATTTCAGGTGTGACTGACCAGATAGCTTTCTCACACGAGCTGTTTTAATTATTTCAAAGGGAGCTATAAACATACTGAAGCTCTCCTGGGCGTGACTGCACAACAGAACCTCCCAATAACCGCTGAATTACACGTCCAAGCACAGACAGCTCCCCATGGCTGGAGGTCTTTGCCACCCCAGGGGTGTGCAAACCTTTTCAGTTATCTACAGACGTGTTCCGTGCACCTCCAGCATCAGGCTGATGCAGCGGGTAAGCTGCTGTTGCTCTTCATTGCTGCTGAAGTGTTGAGGGTGAGGCAGGCGGTGGGTGCCTGGGTGGAGTTTTCTCTTGGAAGCTTCTTTCCTGTTTCATGCTTCTGGTTTACTTCTCCGAGACAGGAGGCCTCGCGTATTCCGCCACATCCATGTAAGACACCTGCCTCCCACAGCTCTCCACCACATACGTCAGCGAGAAACACCGGCTGCAGTCACGTTAAACTTTTTGCCGCTTCCCTTTACCTGAAAAGCAACCGTACCAAACTTGTCCTTCGGTGACCTGCAGGGCGCACCAGAAGCAGCAAGGGAGGACTAAAGGGAAGCATCCAGGAAGGCGTGAGGCCACGGTCCCAGGTGGAAAGGGTGCCACCAATGCCATGAACAACGTGTCCAGAAGATTATTTTGGAAGCAAAAAGACCTCATGCACAGGAAAGAAAAGCTCCGCACACGACTCAGCCGCGCTAATAACAGGCCTGGTGTTGTTACCACAGTCCCTCTGCTCTGGGCTCTCCTCTCTTCTGCTTGCTTTTTGGCGACATTTGAGACTGAGTCAACTTCATCATTCGGCAGGAACCATTAAAAGCTTCCTAACCACAAGAACAGCTTGTTATAAAGCTCTGAGAAACAGGGCTGGTATTGGAGCACCCGAACACTGCTGGCCATGGCCACATATCTGGGAGCTGCAATATCTGAGCAGCTTGGAAATGGGGCACGTTCTGAACGAGTTGCTCAAGGAATCCTCTGCAATCTGCTATTCTGGCTGAACGACCGTGTCTAGGAAGAGCGAGGATGCCTCTTGCTGTCTCTGCACTGACATGAGAATCCCTTGGGTTTCTAGGGCAGGACGAGTCTAGCTGGGGCCCAATACCTCGACCAGGGTCAGTGTGTACAGCTCCTGATGCTGCAGCGAGGAGTGGCGATTTTCGTACAGGTTTTAAACTTATTTCTTCCCTGATCTGCCACCAGAGGGCACGGCTCACTTCCCTGCAAGGCGAAGCACCAGCCTACTGCAGGGGTTTTGTCTGCTGGAAAAGGCTGGTGGTGCCCTTTACCTTCCTCTGCCCTCGTGTCTCCTTTGGCTGGACCTGAAAACCTGCTTGAAAAAAAAAGCAAGCAAGCACCTGTGGCACAGCCAGCACCACGTCTTGTCGGCCTGGCAGGCGCTATCCTCAGCAGACCAGTTTCCCAGACGTATTTCTCACTGATGAGCGTTCATCCAAAAATTTATGCAAATGCATTTCAGGTTGTGAGCTGTTGGCAAATTGCGCTGCTCCTGATAAGACACATGCCACTGCTCTCCAACAATGGCATCATCATTTTATTTTATTTTTTGGCTTGTTGATTAGAATAATGAAGAACTGCTTTAAAACATTACCAATCAAATGACACAGAAATTGTATCGGTGAACCTGTTTGTTTTAGTTTGATGAACTAAGGGTCCATTCATCCTGGCTACTAACAATTTTGATCACGATGAGTAGAATTGTTCTGATACATTTACATAAGGAGTTGCAAATAGCTGTAATTTTCCATCCAAATAAATAAAAATCCACATAAAATAGGCAAATATGATCTTAGCAAAGCAGTCATTTAATAATAAGGAAGAACAATAGTAAATATATATTTTTTTCCAGATTTGACGGATATGAATTGGAATTCGGTAGATCTGTTGTAAAAGGAAAATATAAGATATTCTTTAATATTTCTGTGTCAAAGTGCTTGGTATCAGAGCCTGCCATGATGGAAAAGACTAGGAGTCTTCAAATCGGTGACTTAGGACATACAGATTTCCCAGGCAATGAGGTTGTATTTCCATGGAAATGACCAGGCTGCTAGAAGTAAATACCAGGAAACTGAAAGGATCCACTCCATACGGCAGAAATGTATATAAATCAGCATTTCGTGGAAGCTCACCGAAAGGCATCAGCAGGTCTTTAATGGGTGTCTCACACATCTGGTTTTGTCCTCGGTCTCTGACAAGCTGTCTCTGCACACACCAGCTGCCTCGGGCTGCAGAACTGCCAGGCTACCGGCCCTGGAAATTTGGAGGGGGACAGGCACAGTGAAGGAGAGCACGACCGGAGTGAGCAGTGTGCTCCCAGGAGCTGAGGGAGCTCTTCTCAATGGGCTCGTGAAATGTGGGTGTGAAGACTGCGGGCTGCAAATGCACTGCAAGGCCCTGAGGACAGCGTGGGCAGATGCCCACGGCTCGATCCAGCCACTGCTTCTGCTCCACGCTTGATCTCCAGCCTCGGAGCTGGAGCCCCTCCGGCAGAAGCAACAGCAGCAAAGAGCACGACATCATGAAGGTAAATACCCTGTGATGTGACCCGTGATTTCTTTGGCTATCTCCCGCCCATCACGAGGTGACTAAAAATACTCTCTCGGTCCCCTTTTAAACCTATATCCTTCAGTTGCCAAATGGCTCTTCGCCTTCTCTGCCAAAAGCACAATATAGATGGTGCTGGGGGACTTTGCTCTGGCAGCGCCGAGATCCCACTGCATTAATCTTGGATGAAAATGGCCGGTGCTAAAAACGGCTCTACATGTATTCCCAAATATTAGACTGCGTGGGCAATTTGAAACACCCCTGGGCAAAGCTTCTGAATTAGGAATTCAGAAAAAAAAAAAAAAAAGCTGGACTGACTCCTGACCTCGTACACTAGGCACCTAGATAACTCAGACATCAAATCCTCTTTCTACACAGCCTTTTAGCTAGGGAGGTTCAGCTCGAATGTTACTTTTGCAGTGACTAGAGGGGATTCTTGACTGAGTTTCCCATAGATAAATTCTTGCTTCAGCTCTTGGACATTGGGCAGTGCCTCCTGCAACAGTAGGGTTAAACCTCCAGAGGATTATGTAGCAACCACGATACTCCAGGTTTACTCCTGGGTTCCTTGCAAAACTGAACAAGCAGCCTCCATTAAGAAGTTCCAGCATATGGGATGTGGTCCACTTATAATTCCCGAAAGTGCCAGCAAAAAGATGACTCAGATCAGCAAGAGACTCCAGGACAACGTCGGGCCTCCCACTGCTTGCTGTTAGACACAACCCACTGGGCCACATCTTGCAGTGGAGCAGGAGGAACGAGCACGTCCCCAAAGCCCTTTGGGTGAGCTGACGGCCGCTCCCTGGTGGGAGATCACCACGCACAAACCTCTTGGTGCAACCCAGCACACAGCAGGGCTGCGCAGTCCTGCCCCGTCCGGAGCATTTCTGCCTCAAAAAAAGAAATGGTTCACAGCTCTAGCTCACCCTTCTGTAGCTGGGTGAGCTAAGAATGGGTTTCGACCATACTACCAGCTGGCAAGGTGTCCTGACATTTAATAATCCACCAAGACTGGGGCCTGGCAGCACATTTTCTTCTCTTTCCAGCACTCCCACACATTGCATTTTGCCTTGGCTACCGGACCGGAGGGGGATTGCTTTTGTCCTTCTCCCTTTGTGCCTTTTTGCAGGGCCAACACACAAGCTTGTCCTTTCTGCTGAGTAGTCCTTGGTTTCACTGCACTCCTGATGAGAACCCAGCCTCCCTTTGTCACTGACATCCACCGAAGCTTTCTGTCAGGGATGCCTCTAAATGGGTCCTAAGAGCTCAGCTCAGTTCAGGTCAAAATCGTGTGCTTTTAGTTTTGCTTACAGTGAATAAAGGGCTCTGTTTAAGAAAGGATCGTGTGTTTTCATCCCCCAGCCCCCCCCAAAACTGTTTTCTTTGGGCAGGTGAAACAGCAGCTGGAAAAGCTCAATTGCAACCCCAGTATTATTTTCTGAACCAGATCCTTATTTCAGTGCTCTACATAGAAACAATAGGAAGTTCCTCTGGAAGCAAGAGCACTGCAGCTTCTTTAAAGCCATCAGTGTCTTGGCAGCAGCTATTTTTACCAGCAGAAAGCAGCCCAGGGTTAAGAATGAAGCTGCAGGAGAAGCATTACCGATCACAGCTCCAGTCTGCTCAGTACTTCCATTATAAACCTTTATTTTGTTCCCTCAAGGAATTTTTACTTGGGCTGAAACCCAGCATACATAAAACTGGCCAGAATTACTGTTGATCCTTATTCCTTTTACTGTTGCTGCAGAGATGTGTCTTGAAAAGACATATTAAGTTTTGAATGAGACCAGGCTTCCCTTCCTTTTTGAACCCTTCCACTGTTTTACCAGTTTGGGACTATATTGCTCAAAACCCTCTCCCCATTCAGCTATGCATATTGTTGACTACCTACTGGAAAAGTATTCCAGACCGCAGTAAAGAATGCTCTTTTTCCTGCAAGATGTGATTACAGAGCTTGTTTTGACTCTCTTTTGGCCCCTGCAGGGCAGTGTGAATGCTTGTAGAAAAGCTCTCCTTTTCCAGGAAGCAGTTTTACTGCATCGCTGCTATTTACCTCCTGCTTTCTGCAGAGGTTCCCTGATTCCATCTCAGGAGAGACAGCAGAAGTTGCTTTACCATTGCTGGTTTACCTCTGCTTTTCTGCACTTCTGAAACCGAACCAGGGATGTTGCCAGATGCCAACATTTTTCTGGATGTCTCATGCTAGTCTGCCTTTGGTACATTCAGAGAGACACAGTGCAGCAGGAATTGATTTGAGGAAGTGCAGAGAAATGGCAGCGTTTGCTGAAGGGAGCATTCTTACGTTTTTATCACGATGGTATTTCTGGCTTTGGTTGAAAACAAACAAACAAACAACAAACAGCTTCAAAATAACTAAAACCTGTATTGTTTTCTTCTCCGTTGTACCTCTCTCTCTTCCCTCTTGTTTATTTCTCTGTTTTCCTTAGCAGCTCTTATGAGGAGGAGAAAAGGAGATGAAAAATAAACAAGCAAAAATATTTCTAATAGGAGGATGAAAGGGTGTTTCTGTTTCCTGCCAAAGAAAACAGAAACCTGTGAAAGTGGTGGTGATGCTGGAATTTCATCAGCCTATTTTTGACGCTATTTTTATCACCACCATCATTTAACCCGTTATGCTTTCAGCACTACCCCTCACTGCTTGGAAACACCGATGATCTCTTCAGAAGTCCTGGAGTGGATGCAAAGACCCCCATTCCTGAGACAGGAGCAGGTCATAAAAGCAGGAGGGTGCCAAGACATGTTGCAGGGGACGATCCCAGGTGTGGAGCCTGTGATCCACTGCTCCCATCCCTGAATTAGTGTTACCTTTTCCTGGCCACATCTTGCTTTTTCACTGCCACGGAGCGCAAACAAGAAGCCTCTCCCAAACAAGGAAGCAATCCTCTGCCAGAGGAAGCCACCCTGAAATATCCGTGCTCCGAGTAACTGGAGTTATGCCCAAGGGATGTCTCACCAAATCCCTGACTGAATGGTTAAGGAGTTGACGGGGTCCTCTCGCACAAAGGGAAGGGATGGCAAATAGAGTGCTCCGTGCTAAGGAGGAGTTACACAACTGGAAAGAAAAATTACTTTGACTTTGATGACTGTTGTGCAGAGTGAGTGCTTTGGTTTGTTTCGTATTTCCTATTTTATTTGGATTTGAAAAAAAAAATAATGGTTTGGGCATACGATTTTCCCCTGCGGGTATATCAGCCCTTGGTGGGAAGGACTATCCTGGCAAGAACTAGGCAGGCTGAGAGGTGAGTCACTGCTCCTGTTCCTTCAGCTGATGGCATGTGTTCAGTCCCCCAGGAAATTTGGAGAAATGCAGCCTCCCTCCTAAACCGGAGGTGACCGGCCCTCATGGTCTGAGGAGAACCTGCAAGCAACACGAAGGCTGGCTGTAATTCCCCTGGCTTCGGGCCACGGGAAGCATCTGAAATAAATGAAAGCAAGTTAGGAAGAATACGAATGCCTCTGCTGCCAACGTGTCGTGTACAGGTTGCTTGACACAGAGAGGAGGAGAGGAAACAGAGAGCAGAGCACCACAAATGTTTAGCAGCTGCCATCTGCCAGGCTTTTGCAAGTGGCTGCCACCAAGACTGGAGCTCCTTGGGAAGGTGTTTGGAAGAAAGTGAGTGAGGTACAGCCAGGTGAGAGCAGGGAGAAGACTGAGCAGAAAGTGAGGAGGCAGGGGAAGTCAGATGATGTTCAAAGAGCACCTCAGCAGTCGTGGGAGTGTGGGAGGAGAGGTTTGGGTACGGAAAAGCATCTTGAGGAAGAAGCAGATGCATGTAAGGGGGTGGAGTGAGGGGCAATAGGAGACTGGGGAAAGCACTGTGTCTAAAGGGACCCTGCAAGGGTCACACTAGAGAGAGCAATCTTTCCTTAGGGGCTGCAAATCGCAATTACAGTGGCCAGGCTAGCAGCACATGCCACTGTAAACAGAAGCAGTTTATCCAGAGAGCATGCCTCTCTTCTAAGAGGTTATCTAGAGAAGCATGGAGACACCAATTTAGGAGGTAATTTTTAACCTTGGCAGCTGCCTCACCCACTCCCCCCCAGCAAGACACGTGAAACCTGATGGATACAGGGTTCTGCAATGCTAAGGGATGCTTCTGCCTTCACTTACATTCCTGATTTATACAGTGATAACAAGAGCCCAAAGAAAGCACTGCTCTGCCATTCTGTCTCTATAGGTCAGAAGTTTAAGGTTTTAGTGTGGCCATCATTTCTTAAGCAATAAAATAGCCAGGCTGCATAGTGTATATCTTTCCCACTAGCTGGCACTCTGCAGCAACAGCCTCATTTGTATTCTGTCTTTTACTTGAAAAAAAAAATTAAATAAATAAAAAGCCACTCTGCATTGCCACAACTAAGTACTTCCCCACTGCGATACAGGGGTTGCCAAACAGTCGCACTAAATTCAACATGTCCCTGCTAACACATTTTATTCATGCTGATGGCCTGCTTCACAGTGCGCTCTCAAAGCCTTGCTTTAAAATTTAACCTCCAGACTTTTAACAAAATATATAAAGCCAAATAAAGTGAGTATCTTATTCTGTATAGCTGTGCAGTGGGAATGCCTCTCCTTCAAGGCTGATCTATTGCAGATTTCAGGCTGGTTTTGGTGTTGTCCCCCACAGTTTTCACCTGTGTGTTTGGGCAGAACATACGGGAGGATCCTTCAGGTAAAATAAAGGCTGTGTAATAAAGGCCCTGGGATACAAGAGCCAGGTCACTCCGACACACTAGATTCTCCGGGGGTTGGGGAAGAGTTCACCTCACCTAATTTTAGCCATTTAAAAGTAGATGCATCTAGGCTGAATTAGATTCATCCCAGAGCCCATGAGGAAAGATAGGTCCTCTAGGGGATGGCTCACAGCCTCCTAGACACGTCTCAGGATAGAAGGACTCACTGTCTTGAGCTTCCTCCATCGTGTCAAGAGAAGCAGGCTAAGTTCACAGTGGGCACCCCTGCATTTCAGGTACTCAGACTGAATGAGATCTATCCTTGACTGTTATGGAGAACAGCTAGGGGAAGCCTAGGAGTAACATTCTTCCTTGGGTGCTTAGGCACTTCTAATACAGACGTAGACTTAGTCGATAACAGGACTCATCCTCAGACATTCAGCTTTTTAATTGCCAGGATATTTTAATCTAAGATTTCTTCCTTACCCACTCTAGTTTTTATTCAGTGTTGTGTGACTATTAACAGGCTCCCTTAGGAGCAGCTGGAAGCAGAGAGAAAACTATGAAAATGAATTATAGTACGAGATGCTTCAATCGATGTCCTGCAAACAAGTGGAGACGAGATGTTCACTGACGGGTTCTCTTTCTTCCACCAGAGCTGCCCAGGCAGCTCCAGCTCCCCAGCTTGGGCAGCTCAGCCACAGCCATAATTCAGTGTGAGTCAAAAATTTTATTTCAGCAGGAACAGCTGAAACAGCAGAGGGCTTCTTGTCACCGTCTCTGGACATGCCCAGGAGAGGCAGAAATGGTTTGTTTAATGCTGTATCTCATTATTCCTGGCAGTTTATGACTCATTAAGTGTCCTAGTTTTGTAACTAACTCCTGCTGAGCTCAACACTTGATGTACATTTATGGGTGGCCTGTTGGCTGTAATAACGATTGAACTATCTATAATTCCCCTAACCATGTTAACTCCTTCCTTTGTGTGCCAGGTTTCCTTTAAACAACTGTGAGATAAAGATACTGGGGACCTGGGTTCTTAACACCGAATGAATTACATTTATCTGGACAATTTATTAACATAGCTGCATACTGCAATTAGACACACTCATTCTAAGCCTAGACAAACTATGCTGTATCCCAATACCTTTCACACTGCTCCCCTTCTGATTCAAGCCTTGGATTTAACCACGGGTTTATCCATGCAGGTGGATGACTGATGTTACTTCCACACAGACAAAGGTTGGCAGCATACACATCAGTATTCAGTCCCTCGTATGGAATGGGAACAGGAACCAAATGACCCTTCCTGTCCATTACAGGTAGGAATTAGAAGTAAGGGACCTCTGGTTGGGAACTCTCTTGTGGTATGAGTGACCTTGTCAGCTTCTGCCCTTCTTTTCAGCTTGCTTTCTTTCAAAAGTCAACGAGAATTCAAAACAGAGCCCAGCAACATGTTGACCCAACCTGACAACTAATGCAAGCAGGGCAACCACAAGCACTCCACAGAGGTTTGACAGACACAAGTATTTTTTGAGATGACAGCATATTTAACCTGTCTCTTCTGAAAGCGTCATGCTGTACTGGGTTTACGTGGCAAGGTTTTGGCAACGGGGGGCTGCAGGGGTGGCCTCTGTGAGAAGAACCCATGTTAGATAAGGGACAGTTTCAGCCGGCTCCAGAGGGACCCACCACTGCCCAGAGCCAACCTAATATGAGATGTTGTTTGTGCCTCCATGAGAGCAGATTGAAGAAAGGGGGAAAAAAACACCTGCTGCTCCACAGCAGCTGGGAGAAAGGAGTGAGCACCATCCCTGCAGCCCCCCAGGTGAGTGCAGCAGGAGGGCAGGAGGTGCTCCAGGCATGCAGCAGCAGTTCCCCCGTGGCCTGTGCAGAGGCCCCTGGTGGAGCAGGCTGTCCCCCTGCAGCCCATGGGTCCCACACGGAGCAGATCTCCATGCTGCAGCCCATGGAGGAGCCCCCGGTGGAGCAGGTGGATGTGGCCTGGAGGAGGCTACAGCCCATGGAGAGCCCCTGCAGCAGCAGGCCCCGGGCCGGAGCTGCAGCCTGTGGAGAGGAGCCCACGCAGGAGCAGGGGCCTGGGGGGAGCTGCCGCCTGTGGGGGACCCGTGCTGGGACAGTTTGCTCCTGGGGGATGGACCCCGTGTTACGGACCCATGTGGGAGCAGTACTTGAGGAGCTGCTGCCTGTGAGCAGCACCCCCAGGATCAGTTTGTGAAGGATGGCATCCATGGGAGGGACCCCATGGGGAGCAGGGGCAGGGAGGGACCGTGAGGGAGCAGTGGAATGAAGCATCAGGGACTGACCGCTGCCCCCATTCCCCGTTCCCCTGTGCTGCTCAGGGAGAGTAGGTGGAAGAGGGTGGATGGGGGGAAGGTGTTTTTTTGTTGGCTTTTAGATTCTCACTGTTCTAGTCTGCTAGTGATATGCAATAAATTACATTAATTGCCCTGTGCTGAGTCTGTTTTGCCCCTGGAGATACTTGGTGGGTGATCTCCCTGTCCTTATCTCAGTCCTTGTGCCCTTCCCGACATATTTTCTCTCCCTTTCCCTTTGAGGAGGGGGAATGAGAAAGCAGTTGTCGTGGAGTTCAGATGCATAGCAGGTAGAACCACAACACGTGCAAAATCACTTTGGAGACAGGCAGACAGGTCTGTAATTTGGCTTAGTTTTCCTTTCATTCACTTGCAACACAGAATCAGTTAGCTTGGCCACTCTGCAGAGATGCCACTTTTGTGTTATCTGCTGAACAAAATGAGTCTGTGTATATTTTGGAATATAGCTGAAAACTCACCAACAAAATCACACAGGTCTGAAATGAAGATCGTTATCCTGGGTTACTTTGAAGTCAAGCTGAAAGTTATTTGCAGCTTCACCCAAAGAAGTCTGCCATAGAAGCGCGGCTGATCTCAGGTTTCTGACGTGGATGAGAACACGCTCAGAATTCAGCTGTGTGCAGAACCAAATACTCAGCAGAGGTTCGTGCTGGGTCTGTCTGGGGTGGAGTTAACATTGTTCAGAGCAGCCCCTACGGTGCTGTGCTTTGCAACCGTGTCTGGAACAGCATTGGTGACACACCAGCGTTTTGTCTGCTGCTGAGCAGCGCTTGCACAGCTTGAAGGCTTTTTCTCCAGCATCCTCCCACCTCCCCCCAAGGCCAGCAGGCCGGAGCTGGGCAAGAAGCTAGAAGAGGACACAGCTGGGACAGCTGACCCCAACAAACCAAGGGGATGTCCTGTACCATATGGCATCGTGCTCAGCAATAAAAGCTGAGGGGAAGGGGGATGACCGGGGGCCACTTGTGGTTATGGTGTTTGTCTTCCCAAGCAATTGCTACGCACTCTGGGGCCCTGCTTCCCAGGATATGGCTGGACATCTGTCTGCTGATGGGAAGTGGTGAATGAATTCCTCCTTTTGCTTTGCTTCTGTGCACAGATTTTTCTGCTTTTTATTAAATTGTGTCTATCTCAACCCATGAGCTTTTCCATCTTGTTTTCTCTCCTTGTTCCGTGGAGGAGTGGGAGAGAGAGAGGGCAGCTGGGTGGGCGTCTGGCAGCCAGTCAAGGTCAACCCACCAGAAGGTTCTGGACAAAGATTAATTTTCCTGGCTGCTTCTCTCCATTTCAGTTACCGCTGATCATAAAGAAAACAGATGATGTAAACTTCAAAGGGACTTTCATACGAGAATTCTCAATTTGATTCAATACTGCCAACCTCTAACATCCAATAACCAGTGGTCCTGACTAAAAAGAAAGAAAACACTTTGGGTCTAACCTTTTAAGTCTTGATGTTTGAGCCCACAAGGATGTGATTTTAAGAACAGCATATTCTGGTTCAAGCCCATGGCCCCACTCTCACTAGTGCCTGTTTTACATTCCTGCTTCTTGACAGGTCAACACTAGCCACTGTGCAGTCAGGAGGAGAGTCGAATGAGCTTCTTGATCTGACAGGCAAAAACAGGGACAATTTGTTCATTCTTGCAGAATATTTTGTTTCAAAGGTGTTTTGCAGCGTGTTTTGAATCTGTCATACGGTGGCTAAGAATGAGTGGATGATGCAGGAGGTCCAGTTTGTCACTGCAGCATTTCGCACTGTGTGCAGCCGTTCCTGTCAGCAGGAAAAAAATAGTCACTGATTTCTGTCAAGGACTTTGACCCTAGTATTCGTTTTTTTGCTTTATATTGCTTTATGCAAGTTTTAGACCCTTATTGTTGGTATCTCAGGCTTTTGCTGAAGGATGATGGTATTTGAAGTGAGAGGCATGGCTTTTGTTAAACAAAGAAAATGCACAAAATCACCTCCAGAGGAGTGAAAGCAACAAACTGCAATGCACAGGCTCGAGTGTCAGAGAATATGCATCTCTGGAAGCCATTTAGTTATTTTCTTACCCCATAAAATAAGTGACATCACTCAGAAAAGACTCCCTGTAGGGAACTTGATCCTCTGGGAGAGAGGATGAGTTAGCGATTAAAGATGAAATGCAAAGGTGTTTTCAGCATAGTGGCTGGTTGTTCAGTTTTCTAATACAGTACATTACACTGTTAATGGAAATGTTGCTCTGCACCTTCTGTTTTTCTCCCAGGAGAATTAATTTCAGCACTGTTTGCATGCCAAGCATGTACACTCACAGCTGTGAGCTCTGGAGAGAGGGAGAAGGCACAGCTTGGACCTGTGGAGATAAGATCACATAGAGTCTGTAACAAGGCTGGGAACGGAACCCACTGCCTTTGCCAAGTGACTTCACCACAAGACCATCTTTGCTCCTGCCCAGCAACTGTCCCACACCATTGCAGATAGACCTCAGAAGCCAACAGACTGGGGGAAAGGCATATGGTTGTTCCGGTGTCCTTTGGGATATGTGCAGGGACAGGAGTTTTCCACTTTGTGATCCAGCAAAGAGGGAAAAAAAACACTCAGCTTTTCCTACAGAGCAGCTATCACTTCCAGTACGCTGATCTTCGTTCCTAGCTGCAACCTGCACCCCCATACCTGGCAGGGTTCCCTCCATTTCAAGGCTGCGTGTGTCAATTATTCAGAAATAACACAGAGCAGGGAGGAACAGCTTTTATATTTCAGAGAAAGAAGCAGGCCATGCATGGACATGGAAACACAGGCTGCTAAGTGTTTGGAAGCCCGTGGAGACAGAAGTACCAAAGGAGTGCCACATGGCAGGGCTGCTGGAATACAAACTGTGCTGCTGAAGTAGCTCACCATATGTGCCAGTTATGGAGAGAGAAGGTCGTGGAGCTAGAGACAATCACAGAGCTCATTAAATCTGATGGCCCTGGTATGTAGTGAAAGGGGAAAGCAAAGGGAGTAATTATTTCCACATAATAGAAACCATGATCACAAGCACTGGCCATGCTGAAAGACCTGGGAAAAAATGCAACGGGGCATGTAAGAAGGACATCCTTTGGAGATGACTGCAAATGAAGCAGCTGAAGTTTTCACTTGGATTAGCAGCTCTGTCTTTGTGAAGAAAGCAAGGGTGGAAAAGAGAGAGAAACACTGAGAGAAATTCTGAGAGGACTGTAGGCTTGTACTTGAGAGAGGGAAAAGTGCCTCCTGCTGTGCTGGTATGTGCAAGGTACACAAACTGAAGGAATATCCAGCTCATATTTCTTCCTCTTGGAAGCAAACCATAGAGCTCCAGCTCCTAATTAAGTGCTCAGACCAAAAGGAGATCATCTATTTTCTGAGCGCTTGGGTGAAAGTAGAGGGAAATCGTATGATGTGAGTAAAGCTTCCGCTCTTTTCTTGCGTTGCCAAAGCACAGCGTCCTAAATAAACTCAGCAATTTTATTTTCTGTTTGATTAGGTGCAAACTGTAATCCCTCACCCAACATTACCTGAGTCTGTAGCATTACCCCAGTGTAAATGAGTTCATAACTACATATATATACAGCCATAACCCAGCTTGGTTCCAATCAGCATAGCCACTATCATTGCTGAAGAAAGAGAAAACGTAAGAAAACTTGTTTACTGGCAAGTTTGTTTCCAGAAAGGCAATATGCATATAGTTTTTACTTCTCTGTAGGACAAATCTCTTAACACTGACAAATCAGAAACTTCCTGAAGTCAAAACCTACAGGTCAGAGCTTGCTCTCTTCACCTTGTATTAATCAGCAGATGTTGACTTGTGAACCCGTCGATAAAGGCGATCAAAGCAGTGAGTCATCACCAGATGATTCTGAAGGTTATCTGGCAGCTTATCTAAGCAGCCTGGCCTTGGTGTGAGAATCAAAGAGATGATTTGAAGCTGAAATCAATGACAGAGGGATTGTGCAGCTTCCAGCATGCCTGTGATACATCACTGATGTAACAAGAAATTGAGTATTTTGCTGAAACGCGCAGTCTGCTGCTCCGAAAGATACAATGGTAGCAGTGTGGTCTGATCTGGTGCCCGGGTTCAGGAGCACATCACCACACATCTCCCCACACCTCAGCTCTGCCCTGCAGGTCCTTTTCTTTTTCAGAGCCACAGCCCATTTAACCTGCTGAGGCTGTTACCAAACAAGGGATCGACTTCCTTTTGTTGGGAGCCGCTAAAAGAGTAAAAATATAGAATACAAATTCACGTGAGCCCTCCAGAGTTACCCCGGGAGAAAAGGACGAGGTGGGCAGCAGCTTGTGAGAGGAAGGCACAACGATCCGGTTCGACCCCCGCCCTCTGCCGCCCCTCTCCCTGCTCCTGCACGCCTCCAACTCCTGCGTGGCGATGTTTCAACAGCCTTTGGGCTCTCCACCACGACGCAGACAGCCCGTTTTCGAGCAGCCCCAGGCATCAAACCCCGAGACACCGCAACGCAGCCCCGCCGGGCCGGCGGGCGGCAGCAGGGAGCGCCGTCCCCTCATGGCGGCCCCGCCCGCCGCGGCTGCGCGCTGCTGCCGAGCGAGGGCTGCACAAAATGGCGGCCGGGCCGCCGCCGAGCGCGGCCAAAGGGTACGGTCCCAACCAGTTCGTCTCGCTGCCGGCCGAGCTCGACCCCGCCGACTACGACGCGTCTCCGGAGAAGCGGCGTGCCCAGGCCGAGCGCTTGGCCATCCGCGCCCAGCTCAAGCGGCAGTACCAGCTGCAGCTCAACAGCCCGAGCCCGCCGGCCGTCATCGTGAGTACGGGGCATGGGGGCGCCGGGCACGGCCGCCCGGCCATGGGTCTCGCGGCGGGGTCGGCCCCCGGGGTGCGGGCTGGTGCGGGCGGTGCGGTGCCTTCCCCCTCTTCATAGTGACCTTGGTGTCCCTGCTGGCGGTGGGACGGGGATTTGTAGGCCGCGGTGCTTTGGCGGGGGCGAATGGGGTCGTGCGACATGGGGTGCCCGCTGCTGGACCCCCGGTGTGTGAGGGCAGGGGCTCAGCGCTGTCCTCCCGACACAGGAAGATCCTGCCTTGCTCCGCTGGGCCCATGCGAAGACGCAGAATGTCTACCCCACTTTCCGCCCGACGCCCAAGACGTCCTTCATGGGAGCTTTGCTTGCAGTAGGTCCGATCCTCTTCTGGATAGCTGTCTTTAAAACTGACAGGGTGAGTATGTCGATGACACCGAGCGTAAGTGAACACCAGGTGGTAAAACAAAAGATTTTTCTGGGCACTTAATTATTTGTCTAAGAATGCTTTTTATCAGTAAAGTAATGAGGAAAAGCAGGCTAGTGCTGAACCTATGATCCCAGAGGTGCCCAACTGATTGCAAAGTCCTTCAGTGCTAAGAGTCCTGTATTGTTCCCAAAAATACAGGCAGTCAGTTTCTCTGATCAAGATGTTTTGTTATAATAAAGCTTTTCATACCACTCACTGTGTAAATTAATCATAAGAGGCTGCTATTTCCCACTGTTGGCACATTTTAGATGTGTTCTCTAAAGTAAAAAATGATAGGGAGCTTATGGGTGACAGGCCTAGCAAGGTCTCTGAATTGCTTGGCCATTTCTCCAGCCCCATGAAGCAAAAGGGGATGAATATGTATGCTGAATACAATGCCAGATCTCACCCTGATTTTTGAGCTTTTGGAAGACATATCTTGCCTCTGTTCTAAATACTGAAAGGTAGGTGTCAGAGTCTGAGCAATTGTAGATCATTCTGAAGATACTTAGCTATATATGTAAGAAAATAGTAGGCAACTGGCAGACAGCGGTTGTTATTTTAGATCAAATCATAAACCAAGAAGCACTGATATCAATTGCAATTAATACTTGTAAAGAATATTATTTTATAGGGTAAACACAAAATACAGGCCTTAACAGACTTCAGCGTTCCTGCAGTATTTTGTTGCGCTAGTTTTGCTTCATATGCTAAACCATGCTTGTGCTTAGCTAAAAAGTGTGGGTTAGTATGTGAGTACTTGAAAATAAACCTGAATGTGTGTGAGGGACGTCTAGATAGATTTGCCAGGGAATACTGAAGCTAGAGTCTTTGATATAGTCTTCAGTCTTGCTGTATTCCAGTTCCTTTACTGATGTTCAGGGATTTTTCTTTGTGTTGCAGTGGTGTATAAAGCACGGTATAGTCACGCTTTTCTCTGAGGAGTGATTGTTTTATGTCTGGGAAAGCAAAAGAGAGATAAACTGCTAAGTATTGAGCATTTCTTCTGGATTATTCCAGCAGAAGTAGTTTAGGCAATACCTTCTGTGTGCCATAACGGTACTCTTCTGTGGAATGGTACCTGACTGTAAAGTGAAATACAAAATTTTTTGGGCTCATAGTGAACACAGGAGCGTTTAGGCAAGTTGCTAAGAAGTTTCTCCATAATCAGGTTTTTAAACTAGATTATTCAGCCAGAAGGAGGAGGTAGAGACTAAGTGTATGAGTTAACTGGAACATAACTAGTTTGGTGAAAAATACATCAGAGCAATTGGTCTGTGCTGGCCAATGAGAGGAGTCTGATGTGCAGAGGTCAGTCTGAGCGCCTTTCCTAGCAGGTAGGTGAAGGTAAATGCCTTATTTGTTTTTATTTTTGAATTATGACTGTTAGCAGAATTTCTGCTTATGTGATGCTGTCTTGCTGTATTCCAAGCTGAAACATCAGAGTAGCTTTTCTGTTAGCCTAGGCTGCTTGAAGCTTCTTCTAGCAGAATAACGATGAGTGTTCTCTCTTCCACAGGATCGTAAAGAGAAGCTTATCCGAGAAGGTAAATACAAGCGACCGTTCAGTGTTTTTTAAGTTGCTGGAGTCGCAGTGCTGCTCTTGGGACATGAATAAGATGTACTGTATGCTGACGCTTCTCCTTCATAAGAATAAATCTTAATTGCTCATTGGTTGGCTTGCATCTTTTAATAATTACGGAAAGCACAACAGTGTGGGATCTTTATATCTAATACAAATAGATATGGAGGGGATGTCCTGGGCTCACCGGTTAACTCCTTTGGTCGTCATACAAGGGTTCCTTTTAAACTGGAAGTTGCTGCTGTCAGAGCAGCTTGGGCTGAAGTTTAAAATTAGTAGCAGGCTAAATAATTAAGCAATCTCGCTGTGGTTTCCTAAAGAACTATTGTTCATTTACCAAGTATTTCTTCTGGTGTTGGTTTAACTATGTAGATTGCCAATATCAGATTATAGGTGACTCCAGGGGTATATTTTAATCATCTTTGTAGGAGCCAGCCTGCATGGTCTCTTAAGTTGAGTTGATTTTTTCCTTTCCCTAATAAAATACAAGCCTAAACCCTGTATATTTGTTTATTGCAATAAACTTCTCGATAAAATTGCTGCAGCAATTCTGGAAATAGTGCCTGGGCGTCATTGTGTTTTGTGTGACTAAGAGCATTTTCACTAATTTTGTGGTTCTTGTGAGTGGAGGAGCAAAAAGTAAAAATGTAATGCATTTTTGATTCCTTTACAGTATAGGAGCACTCCATTTGTTTATTCCGTGGCCCCTGAAAATAGGCCGTGAGTTGCAAAACAAAAATACCATATCATGCATGACTGAACCTTGTATCTGCAAAGAGATCTTCTCTGCTTATTCTTACAAAAGCACAAATCTCTTCTGCTCATGTCAACTGGTACACGGTGGCTCTAAAATTGTCATCGTCCAGGATAGTGAGATGTGAGTGAGGAAAAAATATCTTAATTCAGTCTTGAATTTTCACATGGCCTCTAGGTGCCGTCACAATCCAAACCACCCTTGTTCTTCAGACATTGTAAAGGAGTTTTTTTCTGGAATGTAGAGATCAATGCCAAAAATGCAATCTTACACAAGTTAAAACTCCTGTGTATGCTGTGAAAGCAGGCTGCGTTACTGACTGAAGCAAGAAAAGCTCTGGTAAGCGTGCTGCCCTGCGTGATTAGGATGTAAGTACAGGCCATTGGGAGCCTCCCTCCATCAGAGTGAATTGATGAGCTTCTTCACGTAGTCACGGAGCAGCTGGGGTTAGAAGGGACCTCTGGGGGTCATGTCCCAGCCTTCTGGCACAAGCAGGGTAACTTAGAACAAGCTGGCTGGGACTGTCTGGAAGGTTTCTGAGTATCTCTGGAGACTCCAAGACCTCTCTGGGGAACCTGTTCCCGTGTTGTCACTGTCACAGCAACAGTGTGTTTACTGATGTTTTAGAAAAGGGTTTTTTAAAGTGCTGGTTTTGCTCTTCGCTTTCCTGT
Organism: Heteronetta atricapilla; assembly: GCA_011075105.1. Classification (NCBI taxonomy): domain Eukaryota; kingdom Metazoa; phylum Chordata; class Aves; order Anseriformes; family Anatidae; genus Heteronetta; species Heteronetta atricapilla. The sequence continues at coordinate 84,312,206 of CM021731.1, read as the reverse complement.
CTGGGTCATGAAATACTCAGGCTGTGGGGGGCTTGGTACTAATTGTGTGCAGCAGTTGCTCAGGACTATGGCCTGCTTTTGCAATCCCATATGTGCTCCCAGCTCTCCTGACTTGTTCTTCTACCTTAGCTAAAGCACACCCAGCTTATTCTCTCCGTAGAGCTGCTTCTAAAAGGTTGTCACAAATGATATCACAAGATGTGGCTGTGGGTCAATGCGGGAGAGAGGCGTCAAGACATGGAGAAAGTAGTATTTAGGGAAAGAAATAATTGCTTGTCTGAGCATGCTAAATTAACTATCTTCCTGCTGCCACAAACTAATTTGATCTCCCAGGACCCATTTCCTCGGCTAATTGGAACTTGAGTTGCCACACATGTAAATTCTTCCTTGCAGCTGTATTTGTTTCAGGACAGTTGAACAAATTGTTCAGGATGGGTTGTAGATAAGAGCAGCGCCTCTGGACTTCCAGGCCAGCATTTGGTTGGCTTGCTGCACCTGCCTCAGCCCTTGCCTTTGCAGACAGGAGTGTCTGATGCTACGTCCCTGCAGATTTGAGCACGGTGCCTAGAGGAAAGCTGCCCTACTTTTCCCTCTTGCTATTTGGAGAACCCCCTGGGCTGTTTTCTTAGGAGGAAAAAACATGCTGTGCTACTTGAGGTGGTGCTGGGCACGCAGGGGAAGGAAAGAGGTGTTTTCCTTCAGAAATGGAGAGTGAAGACAGAAGAGTAAGTGTGCCTGATGGAATTTTACCCTTTACTGATGGGTAACCACCCGTGTCTGCTTCAGAGGTGAGTTGGTAGCAAGAGAAACCCAAGCCTGCGGGTCACTGGATCATAATTTATATCCCAAACAGAAACCAAGTTTTTCCCTCTGACTGTGAAACGTTTAGACCTCATTTATCCCTGGGTTAGTCTGATTAAATCAACTTCTCTGGCACATTGAACCTCCTGTCATCCTCTTCGGAGCTCGTTATTTTAGAGTTTTCCCTGTAGATTTTATAATGTAATACTTTGCTCCAAGCTGATGCTTTTTTATTATTATTATTTTTTTCCTCCCAGGATCTGGTGCAGATCCAAATCTGGTGGTGGATATGGCTGACTGAAGTTGGGTGTTACAGGTCTGCATTTCCTTCTCTTTTGGTAAACTGGAGATTGTATCTGTGGGGAAGTTGGAAGTATAGAACCTCCTGGTACCAAACCTAGGAACTGTTTCACATCCTAGACTGAAAAACACGAACCCAAACCACTTCTTAGTTTTGTCAGGCTCAACAGAAGAAATCAGTTTCACAAGAAGATGAATGAGGAGTGTGGGTTGCGAGCAAACTAGTTCAGCGTATGCGCGCATGAGAGACAAATGGTTCAGTAGCAACATCTATCACGTACCTGTCTGGCTAAATTCTCTGAATCCTGTTTTGATATGATGAAAAAGTGGCTATGTGCTAAAGCAGAGGCCTGAGGGTTGGGGTGCCTGGTTGTGCACCTGCTTCCTAGCCTGTTTGCTTGGAGCTTCCCTTTCTGTCTCCACCCTGTGGAACAGGAAAGCGGCTCGAACTCGCCACCAAGGGCTGAGGTGTGAATGTTTCAATGCTTTTTGAGGAAGGTGTGTCTGCACTTGGTCTTTCTTCCAGGTAGCTTCCCAGGAGCAAACGTCTGGGCTGGCCAGACAAGCCCTTTGACATCCACTGAGCTGCAAATCAGCACTAGGGAGAGACACTGTCAGTTGTAGGCAATCAAGTTGATATTGAAGGATGGCTAGAATGAGACTGAAGAGGAAACTTTCCCTCACTTAACACTGAAGCACTTTGGATTCTCTGACCTTTTCTAATTTGTAGAATGCTTTTCTGACAATAAGGGCTCTTCTTGGCAACCCTCCACAGACCAGCAGGTTGAAATGCCCTGCCCCAGTAGGAGGCTTAGATCTGGTAGAGCCTTCATCTCTGTTTGGGAAGATCTTCCCTTGCAGACAGCATAAAATGCTTCGTTGTTCTCCCACCATATATTCAGGAGGCTCTGGAGCGGTGACTCACCTCGTATCCACCCAGGGTACAGCATTCACACCAGCTACACATGGTGAAAGCCATGCAAGTATTTCAGCTTCAGTGTGTCACCAGGAGGGCTTTAATTGGGTACTTGAAAGTTAAGAATAGTGGTTTTTATTGCGTTTCCCAAGTTACACAAGCATGATAGCTTTGGTGATTTGGTGGCTGCTGGAAATGCCATTCTTGGAGCACTCGTTGCCTGAGTTGACTGTGCCACCACATGCAGGTATGCTGGATTTCCATGTCGTTGGTTTGTATTGCAAGCAACAGATATGTCTCTTTACTTGCAGTTGGGGTTGAAATGGCTTTTCAGAGGTTCCCAGCACTTGTAGTAGTTTTTATCTAGGCGGTTGGAGGTCTTGAGGCCCCACTTGGTAACAGCCATGCTGAGGGAAGATTCAAACATGAAGGCCTGGTGGGAACAGGAAAGGTAGATTAGGGCAAGAGAGTGAGAGCTTGCATTCAGGCAAGGGGGCTCTGCTGTAGCACAAAGAGCAGTGCACATGGTCCAGCACCACCAAATTCTGCCTTCAAACTGGTCAGCCTAGGGGAGAAAGCAACGCCCAGCAGAGATGATGAAATCTCTTCAGAGCTGGCATTGCACTACTGATATTAACTAGGACTCTGCATACCCTGAATGCCAGGTTGATCCAAAAGCTCTGTTTCAGAGCCTGTTGGTGATCATCATTATATTTTAGGGGGTAAGAAAGGAGAACAATCATGGTCTTGACTTCTTTGCTCATAGGCTAGGACAAAAATTAAATCACTCAGCATGAAAATTCCCAGCCTCCTGCTCAGGCAACAATTTATATGGGCAGATGATCAAAGCTGCCTGGCATCTAAAGTCTCCAGAGGAGCTCCTGGGAGCTGAACAGCATTGATCGGTATCGGGTGTGAATGCTGAAGCAGTTTGGTCCAAGCGCTTTCCAACTTTCCTGCAAGAAGGTAGGCTGTACATTGGGAGTGGCAGTATGCTGTGATGGGTACAAAACCTTACTGGCTCTCTTGGCACCTTACCATAGTCCCTTCTGCAACCCTCTCAGGCTCCAGCTTGGCTTTGCTCGCCTTCTCAAAACAGTCAGCATCCGGCCCGTGAGGAGTCATCATGCTGTGCAAGCTGGCCCCTCCAGGCTGGAAGCCCTCCTCCTTTGCTTCATAGTGGCCTTTGATGAGCCCCATGAACTCACTCATGCAGTTCCCTGTGGAAGGCATAGAGAAGAGGTTGCAACACAGGAGGCTGACAGCTGGTAGGGAGCTCCTTGAAACCCTGGCAGGATGTGGAGTGGAGGTTCCTAAGCAGGGCGTCACTAGAGAGGACATCAGGGATCCTACAGGCAGTGCTTGTAAAGCTGTACAGGTTTTATTCCACTCTTAATTATTTGGATTCAGAAACTGAGAGCTCCCTGCTATGGAAGTGCATCGATGTTGGTAGACCTGTGCTTTTCCTGCTGCCTTGAGCTGCGTAAATACTGACACTGCATACAGACTACATGGGCAACTTGATATTTACAGACTCAGGTTATAGAGATCTGAAAGCACTGGAAAGGCAGTTCAGTGTAATCACCTCTGCGTTACAGGCACGGAGGCACGAAGCTCATAGCCAGCAGTCTGGTGAGAGCCTGGTCTGCTGTCCCAGGTCATAAGCACAAAATCATTTTGTTCGATGTTCTTGAACCACCTCCAGTCCAGCCAGGCACTTCCAAAATCTATGCTTTTGATTCAGGTGGGAACTGCTTAGTTCTTGAGAGCCACTGTATGCCCAACGACAAGGACCCAGATTCTGTCCTTCCCTGAGGAAGAATGCTTTAAATAGACCCTCTGAAACCAACAGTGACATACCACTAACTTAGCTAACGATGGCTAAACCTAATCACACAGTGCTTAGTAAGTTTTGCTCCCTGCTAAGGAAGTACTTTAACAACTGCCATCCCAGTCTTCAGTAGACCTGATGTGACTAAACGTTATGGCAACTTCCAGCCGAGTGGTCAGTTCTTTGCAATACCAGAGCATGCTTCTGTAGCTCCGCTGCATATTACCCTTTTTTTTGCCACTCGTTCAATATATGACTCTAGGACACAGCCTCCAGGCACGTGGAAAGGTGACCAAGAGAAATCAGTATTAATGAGCTGCACAGCCACCAGCTGCCTCTTGTCCAAGACTACGCAAGGCAGGTGGACTTCATGTTTGTTACGGCTTGTAACATGCACAAATTTAGCACGGCTCTGCTGATGTGTGGCAACTTCATCACTGCAAAGAGGTGATGTGCCTCGCCTCTTAGGGCCTAATAGAAGAGGTATCTGTGAGCTGGCACTAGCCTGGCTGGTCAAGACATGGCTCCACACTCATTATTGGGAATGAAAGCAGAGGGGCGGGAAGGAATTTGCCTATGTATCAGTGCTGTCGTATTTTCATTTCTCCTGCTCTTTATGAGATTTTCTTTATGTTCTAATGAGATGTTAAGCAATTCATGGCTGGATGACAGGACAATTTCTGATGTGTCTGTGCAGCGCCAAGTTCGATACGCACCCGATCTCAGCGGGAGCCCCTTGAGTATAGACACATCCATCTACACAGACACAACCAGCCCATCACCTCCGAGTTTTCCGGAGGTGCTGTAAATAGGAACATCTTTGGTTTTGTTCATTTTCCAAGGAGGACTCACTGACTCCAAGAAGCTGTATGTAACCGTGCCAAGGGCAACAAATCGGGCTGCTCCTTCCCTGAGCGTGCTCTCAAATAAATGGAGGCTTGGGTTTTTTATTTTCAGCACTCCTGTACTCGAGCACAACCCACAAAGAGCAGACGTACTGTGGTAGTATGGTGGTCGGAAGGTGTTGTTGGCCACCCCCCATCGGGGGGGGAATATGACAAAGTCAGCGATCGCCACTCCAGGACGGGTTGACTTGGCTGTCAGGACAGTGAAGATGGAAGGATCCTGGGAAAAAATAATATATATATATAAATAAAATAAAATACAATAAAGTAAAATAAATAAAAAGGTGAAAAGCATGAAACAGAGCAGGGCTCTGCTCAGGTCATCCCACTGGCAAATCTGACTACTGCAGCCTCTCCCATGCCGAGGACTTCAGGATCATTTGTTTTCCTTCCCTGCTCCCCCTAATAGCTCAAATTCCCCTTTGAGCAGAGGGCAGGAGCATCCTACCAGAGGCTGTTTGCCTCGCAGCCCTGCTGACGGACAAACAGGGAGAACAAAGGGCAGAGGAATTGTCACTCGCTTCAAGGATTTTTGAGGTTTTCAGTCCAGTAAAGTGATTTTCTGGGCTTTGATCCCAAAACCATCTTTCTCCTGGCAGGTTTTTCCAGAGTTTAAACAATACTTTCTGTTAGTTGTCTTGCTAGAAGTGCTCCTGTCTCCTTGCACACCCACTTGCGGAAGCAGTGCCAGGAGATGGCATCGCTGCGGGCACCTCTCCCACTGGGCTGGTTTCCTTTTCAGAAGAGCTGCTCACATTGATTTTGGCTTTAGTTATTTTCCATAAGATCTAGAAATTATTGCAATGAAAGCTGCCAGCTCTTCAAATGAATTTCAGGGCTGGGCTCAGAGGAACAAGGGGAAGGAGCCCTAACAGTTGTAATAAATAAACCAAGGTAATAACTGGAAGCAAAGGTCTTAGAGTTGCATGGTGCATATTGGCTCAGTGTTCAGCCCTATTTCAGGGCACAGAAATGCTAGGCTAAGCTGCATAAAGCTGTTTAAGAAGCTGATCAACCTCCAGTTCTGCCATTGTACCACTGAAGAGGTTGTATGTCTTTGCAACATATTGTTTCAAGCCCAGAAAAACAAGCACAAGAGTTTCACACTACTTCTTAGAGGACAGCATATTTCTTAACAGGCATTGAGCCCCTGGAGCTCCTGGTGAATTTTGATGGGACAGCATCCACAAAGCATAGCTGCTCTACTTTCCATAGCTCCAGGACTTACCGCGTGGTCAAAAGCAACAGAATTAATGACCATGAAGTTTTCCAGATTGTATTTGTACGGCGTGTAGTTCCCATGCCAGGCTACAACGTTGAAGGGGGAGAAATCCTGTCAAAGCAATAGGGACAGAGGCAGAGGATTACCCCACACAGCCCTCCAACTTGCTGCACATACGCAGGGCACTGCTTTTTCCCAAATTCAAATTGGTTTAGTGCCGGTGAGAAGTACAGTGAGAGCGTGAAGCCCTTTGGGCACAGCCCAGCACTGCGGGGACATGGTTTTTCTCAGCATTTCCATCTGGCGAGCCTCAGCCCTCCCTCCAGGGCTCAGTATCTGAGGACTTTTGGGTGCCCAGGCAGTGCTTGAACAAGGTGGGCTCCAACACTATCATTTTGGTATAGAAAACTTGGATTTTCCCCAATGGCCCCAGTTATTTTTTTCGGCTCAATGGGCAAGTGGAAACAAGGAGGCAAAGACCATCACTGAGTCTTTGGGTTACCCAAATTTCCACAGACACATTTTCCAGACTGAGGAGCATCAGCTGGGGAGATGAAAAAGAAAGCAAGGGCTCAGCCCTGCTCCACTTCACCCAGAAGGACATCCTGGGACTACATGCATGACAGTGAGTTGTAGACCCCAGGTCATGCACGGGTGGTCCCTTCCGTGCCCTCTGTTCTCCTGGGGCCTCCTCACCTGCTGGGCTGCAAACAGCTTGCCCTGGTACTTGCTGATCACCGTGTAGCCCCCCGGCACTCGCCGGTCCTCATACCACGCCACCGGCACCAAGAAGTCTCGGGGATTAGCCAGGCCATTTGCTCCTGTGAAAGAAAGAGAAACACCAGAGATCTTTGGGCAAGGTGCAAACAAGGTGGCTTTGTGGGCGCCCTTCTGCATCTTGAATGAACTTACTGCTGCTCAGCCCATCATGAAACCTGTGACATTCACGTACTTTTATTGCTCCTACAAGTAGGTAATTGTAACACATCCTAGCATTTCACTCCATGCCTCCTTACGTGACTAAGACAGGTCTCCCCTTTTCTTTTCTGAACAGGATTAGCCCTTCATCCTCAATTAAAGGCATGTAACAATTGGGAATAAAGCAAAAAATGGAGGGTGAATTGCTTTCAGTTCCTGAACATCCAGCTGCTTGGACACTTAGCCACGCAGAAGCTATGAAGCATGTCGTGAGGGGGCCTAATACATTTTTGAACACTTAAAAAAAGAAAAAAAAAAGTAATAAATAAGGGCTAGTGATACTTATAGACTCTGGACATACTGAGGGGTAGGTTGGTGCAAGGAGTGCAATGCATTTTCAAAGTGCAGGGTACTGTATGGGTGCTGAAGTATTCTTCTTCTCATTAGGATTATTGTTGCAAAGTGTTTTGAGTTTCTTGGATAAAAATGCCAGACATTACTACCTGCTGCTAAGGTTTAACAGTCGGTGCTTTTCTCCAGCTGTCATTTTTCAAGTGAAAAGTGAAGTTGGAATAAAATAAGAATGAAATACAAAGGATCTTGGTCTCTGAGGGGAAGCCAGGTAGGTGGTGAGAAGAGGAGCTCTTATAATTACCAGCTCCTGAAAAGATTTACAGGCAAGCACACTCCTTTTCTTCTCTCAAGAAAGTAAATGTTATAACAGATTCCTGCCTTCTGCAGACTCAAAAAAAGCTCCTTCCAACAGTGTCTGAAAAACTAGCTAATGGGAAAACTTCTTACCAATAGGCAGGTGTAACAATATCAATAATCAAGTGGAGCAGGCACAGGGCACAAGAAGCATGGTAAAGGCAGGAAATCCCAGCTTGCTAAAAGGAGAGCTGCTGAAAAACCTCCATAGACTCAGGGCAGAAAGAGCATGGGAGAGATGCTGAAGGTTGGGTCGGTTCCTGCCTGTGGAAATGGCCAGCTCCAGCTTCACCAGGGCTGTGAGATGCTTGCAGAGGCCCTCTGAGTGCAGATGGGCCAAGCCAGGCTTGTTAGTGCTTTATAACTTCTATACAGTTTATTTCAAGCATGGGCAGTCCTTTAGATCTCTTGAGAGCTATAAAAGAAGCCCGATCTAGGTGAAAAACAAAACAAATAAAATCCCTGCAATGAAAAAACAAAACAAAACAACAAAAATCACTGGTCTAAAAGTGGAGAACTATTGATACTGCTCTTGTAGTTATTTTAGCTCTTGCAGGGGAAGTGAAGCTTCCCTGTGACAATCTCAGCAGCATTAACCAGGACAGGGGAGTAGGAGGTGTTTGCTCAGCAAGAGATGCCTGGAGGCAAGCCCTCCGGGGATGAGGAAGGTGAAAAAGCCCGAGCCGAGCACCCCGGGAGAGCTGGCTAGGAGATCACAGCGGGGCTCAGATGCTCTCTCAATATCTTTGTCACGGCAGCAAGAGAGTGTGTCTGCTCAGCCTGTGACAGCTCGCAGGCTGGGAAGCAGCTGGCAGGGAGGGTCTGTGACTGATGGGAGCCTCAGCCCTGTGCTGCCCGAAAGCAGGTCTGCCCCAGCAGCACAGCGTGGAGATGAGGGTGCATTGCTGATCCCAGCCTTGTGCTGCTCCTCCCACTCCCCCAGACATTAATTATGGAGTGGAAAACAAAACGTTATTTCTCAAACTACAGAAATTTTAGCAAATCTTTCAAGTTCCCTAACCAGAAGGGAAGGTTTCATCCAACACTGTGGCCCACAAGCAAATGTTAATGAGCTTTAATGAGGAGTGGTGCCTGTATGGGCAGCAGCAAGCTGCTCGGGTTGCACAGGCAAACACATGGGCTTTTTATTTTCTCTGCTTTTCATCTGGCATTCCTGTTGTGCAGAGGCTCAGGCTGTGCTTTAGAAAACTGAATCTAGCCATGGGGACAGAGGTATTCATAGAGGTGGGGGGAAAGCGCTTGGTTAAATCTAAAATGGGTCTTCAAGACTGTTTGTTGCCTCTGAACTCCACCTTTCCTTTTACCAGGTAAATTCTCTCCAATTACTCCCTATCTGTAAGTTGGAGTCATCACTGGTGGCCTTTGGAGTTGCCTGTGGTACGGAGAGGTTCGGAGTCAGCAGTCCAGACCAGAAGGTGGAAAAGAGGGTGGGAGAGAAATGGGCCCTTCAGCCTCAGGGGAAGCTCAGGATGGCTGGACCATCACAACTTTTTGGAGGTTTGCCTGCTCTGCTGAGGGCTAACTGTGCCAGGATGGAAAGCACCTTCGGAGTGCATGCATGGGAGGATGGATTGAGGCTGGCAATTCCTCACTCTGTCCCTTTGAAGTTCACTGTAGGTCTGATGGGAGATGGTTACCAATGGGTCCCAGGTCAGGCAGCTCAAAGTGCGCCCCATACACCTCCAGGATGTAGCCTCTGGTCTCTCCAAACACCTCCACGCTAAAACGCATTCCTTGCTGGAAAACAAAGGAAGAAACCGCTGTCATCCCGGGACTTGCCCACAAACCAAGGGCAGATGAAGGCTGGGTTATTCCGGGTCCATCCGGCCCCCAGAGCTCAGCAGGGGCCACGCAGAGCTCAGGTTTTAGCTCTCTGCTTCAACACCGGGCTCTGAGCCCCCTCACCTCCCGGATAACAGAGCCCTTACCTGGATGACACAGATTTCGTTGGGCTCCACTAGCATCTTCCCAAACTCGGTCGTGATGAGCAGTTTTCCTTGCTGGGGCACTGTGGATGCAAAGTGCAGGCAGAGGAGGTGAAGCAACAGGCTGGCACAGGGTGTGACGGCTTGCACGCCTTCCTCTCTGTCCCCCGAGAGGGGGGCAATTACATTAGCTAGGGAATAACGTCTCCTGCCACTGGAGAACTCACATTTTGACTCGAAAAAACAGCAAAACTGCAGAACCTGCCTTAGTATTTCTACTTCATGGTAGCGAGGGAGGTGAGCACGAACAACTCAATAGCTATTTTATAGGAGAAATGTTTCTGTTGGTGACCCCAAGGCATTTCTGTCCCTCGATCAAGAAAGATGTAAGTAAATACCAGGCTCGTGGGCTCCTGATGCTGCTCAGAGTGTTTTTCTGTGTGCGCTCACTGTATGTGCCAAGCTCAGCACTCACTGTGGCAGTCTGCTTGCCCGAGGCTGGTGGAGTGCGGGAACTGAGCTGCCATGCCAAATCGTCCTGGACTGAAGCAGTGAAGGCATCTTGCTGTAAGCTGTTCAGAAATCGTAGGGCTTATATTTTCCAGAAAACCTCCACAGGGTGCCTGATACCGATCTGGGAAGCACTGGGGGGAGATCTCAGAGCACCAGGCTGGGGAAGCTTGGTCACTGCTCAAAAGCAGCATTGGGTTTTGGCATAGTTGCATGCCCTCTGAGCTGCTTGGGAGCAATGGGGCAAGCCTGAGAGCCCAGCTGCTGCCAAGCCACCAGATCTGGATGGCACATGGGTGAAGCCAACCCTCCTCAAGTCCCTGCAGATGGCTGTCAGGCCCTGGCTCTGGAGGAAGAAAGAGGCAGGCAGGAGGCAACCCAGATATGCCCTGTGGGGGAAAGGAGAAGCCCAAGCACCCCACTCACCAATCAGGAAGTCACCGTCTGAATTATAAAGGCATCTAAAGAGAAAGAGGAAGGTCAAGGTGTCAGAAAAACACTACAGGCATTTGCACACACTGTCACAGAGTCACAGCATGGTTGGGGTGGGAAGAGACCCCTGGAGGTCTCCTGGTCCAACCCACCTGCTCAAGCAAAGCCACCTAGAGCTGGTTGCCCAGGACCATCTCCAGACTATGACCATAGCTGGGAAGTTTGGAGCTGGGAGACAAACAGAGATCTCCCCTTTAGCACCAGAAATGCAACTCAGGGGTCAGTGAATGCAACACACGGGCAGGTGCTGTGAAATCAGGGAGGTTTGATGCACGTGGTCCAGAACCAGGACCTCTTGGCACGATTTCAAGATCTCCTTGGCAAGTTCCCTGCCTTTGTGGCCTTGGGTGAAGCAGCCTTTAGTTAACGATGCCCACCAGTGGCTGCGTGTTCACCTCCAGGGAACAACTCCAATCCCTGGGACAAAATCACCTGGACCCGGCACAATCCCTCTGGCTGCATCCCCGTGCCCAGCTCCCTCCTTCAACCCAAGCCTCTGGCAGACCAGTCCCTGACCTGTCGAGCATGGAGCTGTTGCAGACGAAGATGTGGACGGCGATGCCGTGGCGTCCTCTGGGCTCTCCGGCGCCGCACAAGGTGTGCAGTCCCTGCGGGCAGACCCCCAGCAGCATCGGGAGGGAGCAGCAGGCAGCCAGCAGGGGCAGACCCCTCCCTGCCTCACCCCATCCCTTTGTTGGGGCTCACGCCCCTTCCCACACAGGCACCTGCCTTGCCCCATATGGCTTTGGCCAAATACGTTGTAGGCTTTTCTTTAAAACCTCAAGGGGTTTTTAGAAGCCCAAGGCAAAGAATGGGGGCACCCGGCAGCCACGGTCCCCCACTTACGCTCACAAAATCCAGCTTGTTCTGGGCAGCTTTCGGGATCTCGAAGGGCTTCCATCTCAGCTAGGTCGCAGCACACAGAAAGCAAGAAGAGAACACTGGTGGTTATAAAGCAAATTATAATAATTCATAAGAAAGTAGACACACACACACACACACACCCCTCAGCTTGCTGAGATAGCTTTCTCTTTCCTTTTTGCCTTGCTTAATTTGGTCTGCAGGTTTCTTTTGATTTATGGAGCTTTTTCCCTATGAGCTGTAATTTTGTAAAATCATTGGCTGGCCTGTGTGGGTGCCAAGGCTTTTTTTTTTTTTTTTTTTAAAAAAAATCCTATTTAAAAGCTGTCTCTTCCACTATTACTAACAGCATTGTCGAGAGCAGGAAATTTCTAATGAGCTGGCTTTCCACAACCAAATTTCCCTGCTCCTGCACTCTGCGCTGCACCGGGCCATTCATCCCTCCATGACTCGAGCACGTTTCTGCACGCTCCCCATGATTTTCCCCACACCCAGAGCAGGCATATCCCTGCCCGCAGGACTGGGGGCTGCCAGGTGCAAAAGCCTGCTGAGACCCTCAAGCAGAAGATGCTGGGGGAGTCCAAGGTGTTCATGACCGCTAATAGCATCATCAGGGTCTCTGCAGCTTTTGGTTACCAGTGCCACAGCTGAGAGCCCCTCACAGGTGGGATTTTGGTGCAAATTCACTCAAACACCCAAAATCCTCATGGTGGGGCTGGCTTTTGGCCAGATCCTACTGGCAACAGAAATGTTTCCTGCATGGATGTGCTGTACCCCAGGTGAAAGTGCCAGTGGTCCTGGGCATCATGGGGATGCCTTCTGGCTTCCAACTATGTGGCTGTTTCCAATAACTGTGAACTCCATGGGCAAATTTTTGTTCAGTTTGAAAGGGGTGAAAAGAGATTAAATCTCCCCATGCCTCCCAGAAGTTTTCCCAGCCAAAACCAAAATATGGGGCCCCAAGTGACTTGTCAAGCTCTCCCTGAGAGCCTGCCTCTCAAGGCACCACTGCCCTGCTGGACCCAGCAGGTGCATCTGTGCATGAAGTGAGATGAAGCAGGGGCTCATCGCTAATTAGCCAGCAGCACCCCAGGCCTGGCCCCCAGCTCTGCTCTCCAAAGCCATCTCCTTCCCAAGCGATTCCTCTAATGACTGTTGGAAGCCTCTGTGGTTGGGAATTGGGAACCACCGGCAGCAAGGACACACAGAGGGGTAACAAGAGGAGACACGGAAGACAGCAGGGAGAAAGGGTGAGTGGGGAAAAGAAGAGAAATAAATATCAGGAATGGAGGTGGCCTAAAGGGAAGGAAACTTTCTCACTGAGGGATATTGAAGGTGATGGTAAGTCTACAGGTTAAATGGTGAGTATAGTGCTGTTCCTGGATAGCATCTTCATTTTCACTTTGGTCTCAAAGAGGGTTCTTGTTGGGTTTGGGTTTCACCAATGCAAGAACAGCAGAACAGGGTCCCTGAGACAGAAGGGAAGTCCAAGCAGGTGCTTTAAACAGAGAGGCTTTCAGTGTTGATTTATTTTCTCCCTGTCTGTCATTCATAGTTGCCTTTTGTCACCATTTTTCTAGGCTGGAGAACTTTCTTTGGCATTGGCATTTTTTGCACCACCTTATTTTTTCATCATTTTTGTGCTCTTTTATGTTTTGTGCACTGTATCTTTTATAATTCTGCCATTGTCCTTGAGCAAGATTCCAAGTTTAGAGATTTTTTTTCCCATTGACTTCAATGAGCTGTGCATAAGACGCGTCCATATGGTGATCCCTTTAGACGGATGACAGCGGGGAAAGCTCCTGAAGTGAGCTGGGCAGACCACAGACCACCGCAGGGAGCTGAGGATGGGCTCTGTGGCAGGCTGCGAGCACTGCTGCATGCCGCCAGCGCGGCTGCAGCGAGCTTCACTGGGGAAGGAGCACCACGGGCACCTAAATGTGAGCCTGTCACTGCTGCTCGGTCAGCGGTTAGAAAACGTATTCCAGCAGAAGTGGGAAAGTATTTAGATAAATGGCGAGGCTGCCAGGAGGCTGGAAAATGGATAAAGATGATGCATCAAAGGGCAAAACCTGAGAGGAGCTGAAACCAATGAGCATGGGGTTATGCTGGGAGGAGGACGGCAGCTGGGGAGAGTCATATTAGCAAAGCCAAATGTCCTGGGGCTGGCAGGAAAGAAATCATGATTAAGGATGATGGAAAGGCCGTAACAGAGGAAGACAAATGCCGTGCCTCTTGAGAACGAAGCCTGATTTCCCATGAGGGCTGCCGAGAAGCGGGCTGGCAGCCAGCAGCCTCCCTGAGAGCATGGGGAAGGAGGGAACGGGCAGCGGAAGCACAGGGCGGCTCTGCCCCATGATAAGCCTTCAACAGGGGAAGCAAGAGGGGAAGAGAGAGCAGCCTAGGTGGTGGAAATGAGCCCAGCCCAAATCCTGCACTCCTACACCCACCGAGGGTTGTCCTCCCCTGGCCAGCCGGTGAGGAGAGAGGCCCCAGCATGGCTACCTGGTTGGGGTCGGGCTCCACCTCGTCCCAGCTGTGTGTCAGGTGTCCCTCCTGCAGGGGCTGGAAGGGCTTGTGGCAGACCGAGGGCAGGATCCGATAGAGCCAGCTGCGGGGAAGGAAAAGGCGAGGATGAGCCTGGGGAAGAGGTTAGGTCCTCTGGCAGATTGCACCCCTGCAGGCACAGATATATGCTGTTACAGCTGGGTAGATCTCTCTGTGTGTGTTTACATATGCTTACGCTCACAGACACACGTAGGTATATCAAAAATAAAATGATACGACCCAACCTGTGGCTGAAATAGGGCTATCTCTGGGGTGGGAAGCAAAGGTTACTCAAACGCAGCAGGGAAGAGCACAGTTCCTACCTGAAGGCCCTAGGGGAGCTGCGGAAGATACAGGGTCACAGCTAGTACCTGGTTTGGGGTGGGTTATTGAAAGCAACACGCTGAGGCTGATTATACCCACGGGATCATTAACGAGCCCATGCGGTGAAGACCAGGCAGAGGCAGGGTTGCGGGCAAGACGTTTGCTCCGGGGCTCCGCAAGCTGGCTCCCAAATCAGTCGTGGCTCAAGTCAGCCCCACACCAGGTGATGGTTTTGGCCTCATTGCTTCAACCTCCGTGCCCCAACGCCCCCCAAAACGCCCCCCCTGTCCCGCCGTACCTCCTCCTGTTGGTGGGCCGGGGACAGGTGAAGGCTGAGCCCGAGAGCTGCTCCGCGTAGAGGCCGTAGGGGCAGACCTGTGGGTTGTTCTGGGGGGTGGAGAAGGAGAAACCAGCAGTGAAGGGCAGCCCCGTTTGTATCATTTAATTATTTTATTATTATTATTATTATTATTTATTACACTTTTAATTTTTATTTTGATCACCGGATATTCAGAGGGGCTGCCCCAGCAGCACCACGTCTGTCTGGCTATTTTCCCTTTCTATGCGCCAAGCATCCCTGACCCCTCTGCCTAGGGAGAGGTGCCCGGAGATGGCATTTCGGTGTTGGGGACCTTCCTCCTGCCCCTGGAAACTGTTGCCTGAGAAAGGGAGCAATCCGTGTGGGATCCCTTGCATTTCTGTGGGGCTCTCCTGTGATGTGATAGCTGGGCAGGGGGCTCACCCTGCAGCATCACCTGCTGCCCGGGCAGGTGAGCCTAAGGAAGAGGTAAAATGCCTGGCACGTAGCTCCCGGCCCTAAAACTTCGTCTTGTTGGCACGGGCGCGCAGCGGAGCAGGGGGATCAATAGCCCTTGTCATTTTTATCTTAGCCAGCACTACTGCAGATGCCAATCTTATAAACACTGCAGAGGAGAAAGGATCCACCCCTGGGACTGGAGATTTTTCGTCTAACTTGCGTTGAGGTTTTCTATTAACTCTTTCAACACCGAGCTCGAACTCAGTCCAGATGAGGGCACCTCGTTCGACCCCGGGGAGGGCACGGCCAGCCTGGAAATTTGTGCTGGTGTAAGGAGACATGAGTGAAGGAGAGGAGGGAGTTTCAGTTCTTCAGGGGTCCCTCCTGTATCTGCAGACTGAGCGGACAGCACCAAGTGGGAAGTGAATCTTTTCTTTAAAACAACCAAATACGATGTGTTTTAATTGGCCTGCATGGCTGCAGGCGTTCCTGTCCCCTCCCTGCAGGGAAGCTGCCAAAGGTCGGCAACCCAGAGTAATCTAAACCCATTCCTGCAGAGATCTGCAAGCTCGAGCACTGTCTCTGTGCCAGCCTCGGGCTTCTGCTCCGGCTCATCCCATTGCCAATTCCCTCGTCCTCAGCGTGCCCGAGCCACTGTCATTCCAAAATCCTTTCTGAGAAGCTGCTGCTGAGCAGTGGCAAGCCAGGCAAGTCATAACCCCCAGGTGAGACTTGGAGTCTCTCAAGTAACTTAAACATAGAAGGTATGAAAAGAAATACTCAAATCTGATTTTTGTCAGCATCTTATTATTCCCGTCCTGCACAAGGGAGGCTCCTGAAGACTTTTGTGGTGGCAGAGAAAGGAAATACATTAATTTAAAAAGAAGCCCAGGGAACAGATAGTCATTCCACTCCATGTCATTTTAATAAAGCACTTTAACAAACTCAGTACCTGTCCCTCTGGTAAAGCTCCAGGACAGCGCGGATCCTCAGAAACGTGTTCGTTTCCAAATCCCGACATGTACTGTAAAATAAACCACACAACTCATCAGTGTTTTGAAAACACAAGCAAAACCTCCCCAGACAACTCATCCATCCCATCCTCATGCCTTTTTTTTTTTCCCCATATTCTTTTCTTGCATTGAGACTTTCCCCGAGCGATCTGCTTGATGTTTTCCATGCACCATTTTCACAGCTCCTGGGTTAGGTTCATTAGCTAACCGTCTGGTGGACTGGGAGGCACTGGCAGGATTTACTCTTCTGTTAGGTCTACGTGTACATTTTGGTGACATTCTGTGCCATAAGGGCACTCGAGAAATATGCCAGATATCTCAGATATGGTCAGACTCAAGACCAACGTGGTGATGGCACGGGAAGAACCATGTCCCAGCATCATGGGGTGTCACCCAGTGGGGTCTGAACTGCCTACCGTGGCAGCAAGCAAGAATTAAGGCGACAACCTAGGCTACTCAGGCGATGTGTAGCTGAGGGATGTGTGGAAGGAGCAGACCTGTGTTTTTTCCTGTGGCTGTGGTCCGAGGGAGGGCATGGCAAGCAGCTGCAGGACCCCAGGGGATGCTGCAGGACCCCAGGGGATGCTGCAGGACCCCAGGGGATGCTGCTCCCAGCTTTGCAAATCTCAGACACGCAAAGGGAGAAGGCAAAGCCCTCAGCTTCGTATTGACAGAAGTGTAAATACGCTCCCTTCAGATCCTACTGAAAGGCACGAAGCACCTCCGCCGAACCCTGCCTGAACGCAGAGGTATTTCAGCAGCAATCAATGAATGGCTCAGCCTCGTGGCCCGGAGAGAGAGTTAAATATTAATGCTCCCTTCTATCTCCTCTGCTCGCCTGCAGCCTGAAGGCGCTCGTGGCATTGCTGAGAGAGGGTTTGTTCACTCAGACCTCCCAACTTTAGGTTGACCTTTTTAAAAAGTCTTTACTTTCGCCGTGGAAACTGCCCCCACACCAGAGCAAAAATTGCTGCAGCCCCATCTCCCAGGGCATTTAACCCTGGTAGATACAAGTTTGCACCAATGCTTGCCCTGCTCTCTGGGGCAGCAGAGCCTGACCACGTTGTTGTGGTGCCTGCATCGATGCCCCCAGGGGTCCTCAGCCTTCTGCAGGTTGCAGACCCCTGGAAATTTCCCAGTGCAGGAGACACTCGGAGAGCACAGCCGAGCTCCCCTGACAAAATGTGGGTTTTCTCAGGTGCCTGTCAGGTATCTGTTAGTAAAGTCCATTCCCAGAGGGACTAAGGCTGGCCAGCAGCCCTGCTTGGCCCAAACCTTGGTTCCTGTAGGATCACGGAGGATGCTTCTCTCCTTGCACGCATCGCTGGGGCTCTGCTCTCCACCCGCTTCTGCACGAAGCATATTGATATGCAAAGCAGCAGGTCACCTAAGCAGCCTTGGCAAGCGTAGCGTGCTGGTGCATTTCTGTCCTGTCTGAAGGGAAATGCAGCACTATCTGGTGGGACTGCAGCACTTCCAGCTGAACCCAGGCCTCCGCGCTGCATTCTCCTTCACCAGCACTGTAAAGACGGCAGGAGGGAGCTTTTTCCAGCGGGGCAATCTTGGTGAACGGGGGAGGAAAGTGGGAGGGGAGGATGCTTATTTCCTGAAATCGCAGCCAGTGAGGCCCGCAGATTGCCATCAGCACAGCGAGGGGATGGTTAACGCATCTGCTTTGGAGAATCACCCCTGCCTGCAAAATACTCCAACTTAAAGCAGGTGGAGAGCAGGGAGGGTACGGCAGGTGGCTCTCTGAGGAACAGGGTGCTGTGGTGAGGGCACAGAGCCCTGCAGAGCTGGCCTGCCCCATCAGCTGCACCCCACTCGGGCTCCCCCCTTTTCTCCTGCTTGCTGGAGTAGGGGAAGGAGTAAAAACAAAATGAAAGCTCAGAACAGGTGTTTGGTGAGGAAGAGTGGGGATTTGGGGGGTGGGCACGTCCCTTGGAGCCCCGTGCTGCAGTCCCCAGTGGTGAGCGCAGGGAGAAGCTGCTGCATCATTGTTTGGGCAAATCATTTTTTTTCCTGCTCAAAAATCTTCAGGTAACTGCATTGAAGGCTGAAAAAAAAAGACAATTCCTTCTGGCAGGCAGGACTGCAGCTGCAGGAGGGGAGGTGATGTCCTGACAGTGATTTATCACCCTGAGGTTTTGTCACTTCAGGGTTTTGCCTGGCTGTTCCGTGTGGCTTTTCGCATTCGCTCACTTTATTTTGTCTTCCCCTACACCAGAGGCTTGTCTCCTCTCCTTTCCCTCGAGGGTCAGTGTGAAAGATGACGTGGTTTGCAAAAAAAAAAAAAAAAAAATCTCTCACAAGCCCCCACGTGTAAATGCAGGGCTGGTGAGCTGGAGCCTGCTACCTGCATCCTCACATTCTGTCTGGGGGGGTAGGGCTTTTGTCTTCTTCCTGATTTTATTTTCCTGACGGTTCGTTTTCCAAATAAATCAGTGCTGAGAGGTGGTAAAACTGTCATAGGGCTCAGATGGTTCATGTGGAGGGGAAAACAGAGCTTGGGTCCAGCTTTGAGGCCAGCTGGGGCACACTGAGGTGCTCCTAACAAATGCCTTTCCTTGTTTGCTGCCTCCTGAGAGGCAGGGGCCGTGCCAGCCAGGGGGGCAATGGGGCTGTGCTGGGGCACTGCAACTCATCTTCCTCGTGATCAGCCCTTCTTCTCCACAACCAACCCTTCATCTCCACAATCAACCCTTCATCTCCATGACCAACTCTTTTTCTCTGTGCCCAGCCCTTGGTGCCCATGACCTATCCTTCTTCCCCATGACGCAGCACGGGGTTTTTAGTCCAAAGTGACCTTCTGCTGGGTCACTGCTTTAATTCCACGGCTCCTCCCAATCGGGGACTATTTTGGTAATTAGAGAGTTGGTTTCTCTGTGAAATAAAAAGTTCTCTGTGGTCCTTTACTTCCACTTCTGCTTATAATTACTGTTCTTGTTATTTTGTTCGTGATCCCACAGCTGTTTATGAAACAGGAACTTAGGAATTCATCCAATTCCACTTTGTTTTTGTTTTGTTGCTCTTCAGTAAAACGGGAGAGATGAAAGCCCAGCGCTACATAAAAAATTCAGCAAAAATCATTGATTGGGATAACTGGGATGCAAAGCAGAGTGCTCGCAATGGGTGTCACGATCTGACCTATAAACCACAACCTTTTGCTCACCAGATTAGACAGCAGGGATGGGGAAAAAAAATGCATTTGAAGTTTGAACACACGGGCTGCAAAATAATTAAGGCCCTTCTTCAAACGCTGCGTAATACATTTCTCTCTCCGCTGCTGCTGCAGGGTGCAGGGAAGCGATAACCATCCCTGCACAAACCGCACAGCGCCGTGTCTCGGCTCGGGTGGGCCAACACGGGCACATCCAGCACAAACCCAGGAGGAGAGGGATGGGAACAGGGGCAGCAGCAGGGTGAAAGCCGGGGGGTCAGGGGCTGGCAATGGGATGCACGGCAAAATTTTACTGTATGAGGAAGGATTTGAAAGACAGGACTCTTCAGAGATGAGTAGGACATACATATATTACACACACACCTATATAGGTAAAATGATGAATGTTGCATAAGGTGGTGCAGATCTGCTCTGTTCTGTCACACAAGAAAAAGGGATGTTCGATGTGACAACCACACAGCCTGTTTAAAATCAAGCCAGGGAGGTCTTTTCCCATACAACTGCTAGAAGCCAGTGGAAGCCACTGCTATACTGGGGAATGTGCATAGGAAATGTGCATGTGTACATACATGTGTATGCAATGCATGCATGCATTTACGCACACAGCCACATACTTATCCCAGGGTTATATTAACAGTGGCAGCCCCTGAGTCTGGGGAGGAACACGGCGGTGCTGGGTGAGCTCTCCACCACCAGCGCGGCCTGGATGGTTTGGGGCAAATGGTCCCCTATACTGAAACAGTGGGGTGCTGGCACAAATCGGGATTGCAATCCTATAAATGAACAATAAACTAACATTCCACCCTTCTTCCAACCCACCCTGTGCTGGAAGAGGATGATACGGCTTGCTGGGAGGAGCTGGTGCTGGATTTTCCAAGTGATCTGAGAAATTGCCCCGGGATGGAGCTGCTGCTTCCCTGTGCTGCTGGGGAAGATTGCAGCAAGGGTTGCAACAGCTGGGCAGATGTTAGTGGCCAGATTTCATAGGCTGAGGGGGCAACACCCCCTGGCAGCCAGGGCAGGAGGCAGTGGGGGAAGAACAAATACGGTGAGGAAGAGGTCCTGAACTGGCCCTGACCGATCGAGGATGATTTCCAAAGGAGAAGAGAGCAATAAAAGCTCATTCAGGTGAAGCATAGCAAAATCCTTTGTCCCCAGAGAGCTTTAAAACACACCTCGAAACATAAAAGAGGATCACATTAAAACTAAATGAGACATGGTATCTCTGGCCAAAACATCAGCCCAGACCTCAGCTGCACACCTCAGTCCCAGCCTGAGGTTGTCCTGCCACCTCATTGCCACCAGCCCCTCTCCAAAGGGACCACGTTCGGGAGGTCTGGTACCAAACAGAGACACAGGGGGGGTGCGGTGGGCAGGCAGCCCCACCACCAGTGTGCACAGCCCCTTACCTTCAAGCCCAGCATTCTGCTCCTGGTCTTCCTCCTCTTCTAGTAGGTGCAAGCCCCAAGCAGATATTTGGCCAGTGCAGCCTGGGGTGGCTTCTTCAGGCAAAGTCAGCGAGAGGGCGTTTGTCCAGCAAGGGGGGCTGCATCCACTGAGGCAGGCTGGCCACGTGCTGGAAGTGAGAAAGTCCAAGGGAGCTCTGAAACTGTTTGTTCAGCCCAGTCTGTGTTTAATCAAACACTGGCCTTTCTGCCCAGGACCAATCCCATTAGGTGGTTTGGAGATAAGAAACAGGGGGCTAGGGGGACACCGATTCCTCACCGCTCCTTTTTCTCATCAGATATTAAATACAGGGTCATAGCTCTCACACGTGAGGGAGAAGAAAGGACAGGGCATTTAAGGACAAAGAAAAGCCATTTTTGATTTTTTTTTTTTTAAATGAACCTCTTTTGTAAATGATACCCCTATCACTGTTTGTACATGACCCTCTAAAGGAACACATTTGTTCATTTTGCTTCTGAGCCACACTGCGTCTGGTACTTAGGGGATAGGAAGGATCACATCCCTGCACTGGTGAAGACAGTGATAATTGTGAAACAGTGTGCAGCAACATTACACAGCAGTTTGGGGTGAAACGGGAGGATTCTGTATTCCCGACACTGGAGCTGGTGAAGAGAACTTGCTAAACTCTGAAATATTAATATTTCAGGAAAGCTGTTGCTGAGAAAGAAGCAGAAGCATACAGGTAGCAACAGAATACTAATGGAAACAGGGCTGCATTTCCAGAAGTTGCAGATTTTTTTTTTTTTTTTTTTTTTTTTTAACCTTGAATTCTCTTCTCTCTTCCAAAATAATAATAATTTAAAAAGTTGCCATATCTTTTTCCTTCCTGTGGCTGGCTGTAAGGCTCACACTGAAATTCAGACATAACCCTGCAGCTGATGTCTCCCCCTCTCCTGGAGCACCCTGGAAGCCCAGAGCAGTTACTGGTTACCTCCTGCCACGGCCGACAGGCAGGGCTCTGGCTGCAAGGAGATCGGATCATGGCAGGTTGTCTTCTCCAAAACCATCCCTACACCACCCTGAATAATACACCAGGGACACGGAGAGCTGCTGCTGTTTAAGGTCTGCAGAGAAGGGGCTGCCTTTGCTTAGTGCCAGTTCTAGGCATAAATATTTCCCTAAAGCAGCTATTTTCTGTGACAAAATGTATCTAGCCTACTATCTAGCAGGCACCAAAGCACTGGCAAATTAGGCAGATGGCTACAAAGGAGAAGGTTGGGAATATGAAGACAGTGGTTGTTGACTGGCAAAAGGGTGAGCTAATTTTCCTTGGATGTCCTCTCTGGTCTTAGGATCCCAGGATCATCCAATAATTTAAGGCAGAAAGGACTCCAGAAGGTCACTAGACCAATCTTCATCTTGAATCAAGGTCAGCTCTGAGATCAGACCAGGCTGCCCAGGACCTTATCCAGTCTTGTCTTGAAGACTTCAAGGATGGAGACTGCTCAGCCTCACTGGGCAGCTTGTTCCACCACTTGATGTCCTCATGGTCAAAAAGCTTTTCTTCTATGCAGCTTGATCTTCCCATGTTTCAACTGGTGGGAGCGTTGTGGAGAGATAACCTAAGAAAGGAAGTGTCCCATCCTCTTTTAAACTTTCTGGGGACTTCCTGCCTGCCTGGGATCCAGCTTGACCCATTGTCTCCAACTCTTCATGCTCGGGGGCAGATCAGGGGCTGAGCTTAGCCCCTCTGATTTCATGAAGCTAGTGTTTTCATCCCCTAGTCACCAGGAACAGATCAGCTAACATGGTTGTATAGTATTAGGTAGCAGTGCCTAATTGATGTTTGCTCTAAAACAGATCAAAATTTAAGTGTATTACAATGTGAACACGCTGACAAGTTCACCTGGGAATGCTGATCATTTTATTATGGCAGTACCTGAACATCTGAACCTCAGACCCAGACTCCCTTGCGTTAGGCTATAGAAGAATATAGACATAGCAATCTCCAGGTGATGAGCCTTCTTTAAGTCTCTGTTACTGCTGGCAATCTTACCACATGCCCACAAAGGCTCTCTCCATACCCTGGCCTCTTCCAGCTTTTCCTTAAAAAAAATCTTGCCAGCACTACGCAATTCTCCAGCTCAAGGAGAGCTGGAAATAATTTAGTTCACCCTGAGTAGTGATTCATCATCGCCAAAGAAATAAAGTACCCGGCACCTGCCACCTACCCTTGAGACTCCTCTCCTACCAGACAATATGTAAGAGTAGAGTTCTTCTCACATTTCTGACAGTGAAGAATTACCCATTTGACTACAGTTGTGGAAATCAAAGTTGCAGAGTTTCAGGGGCTTCAAGATTCCCTTATCCCTCCCTGAGCCATGCAGGAGACGTAATTTTAGCTAACGATCCCCTTTGAGAACCTCCCTTTCTCTTTGCTCACACCTCTTTACTCTCTCTTGTCCTTGTGGAATAGGTAAAAATAAAGCTCTTGGTTTTTTAAGTGTGGTTAGACCTACTTCCTACTTGCTCTTGTTTTCTTCTCTAAAGTAAGGAAGGACATGCTATGATCGCATTACTTGACACGCTATGTAAATGTTTCAAGCTTATTAGGTTGTCTAACCTTGCTTTTCCATTTCATTCTGGGAAAAACATAACTTAATGAGATGCTGTTGAACTAACGCTGTTGGCCTTTGTGATTTATTGACCTTCAAATTATGTGAAATGCACAAACGGAGGATTCTTAACACTTCTGGGGTGTTTCTGACTTATCCCATCCCATGTAACAGAGAAATCATAAATCCACGCTGACTCCTCCTCATCATCTTCTTGTCCTTCAAGTGTCTGGAAATGGTTTCCAGGATTCATTGTTCCACCACCACCTCAGGGATGGAGGTGAGACTGGCTGGTCTGTAGTTCTCTGGACCTTCCTTTTTGCCCTTAAATGTGAATATTAAGTGGTGGTCAAACACCGCAGTATGTTGCCTGGAGAGGTCCTGTATTCTCCAGCTGTGAAGATAGTCAAAACCCAACTGGACACGGTCCTGGGCAACCTGCTCCAGTTGACTCTTCTTGAGCATGGGGGTTGGACTGGATGATCCCAGGACATCCCTTCCAGCCTCAGTGATTCTGTGATTCATCTTCAGCCAACTCCCTTAGTTTCAACTAAGTTTCAACCCCCTCAGTTAGTTGCAGTGGCTCTTAAATATAGATCTTATGAAATATTAAGTATAGAGGTACTTCATTTACATTATAGCAACTACCCTTTTTGCTATATGAATCATAAATATGATTCATAGTCACAATGAATTCCTATCCCATAAACGTGATTCATAAACACAATGAATAACGGGCGGAAGAATAAGCCTTAAAAGTGTACAGTGTCTTCTCAGCTACCTTTCTGGGTTTATGACTTCTGCCTGTGCATGGTTCCATGTAGCCTTTACTCCGAAGAGATTCCAGCCAAAATGTATGACAAGACCCAAGAGAGATATGTGAAGCAGCATGTCACCAGGGTATTAGTATTGGCTGCCTCAAGATGTACATGCCTCTCCATGGTACCTGCATACCAGCAGCCTACTAGCAGCTTACTAGGTGAGAACTATCCTCATAGGCACCGTGAGGTAGCTTAGCAAAGATCTGCAAGGAGCTCACCTACGTCAGAGAAGCAGAATGAGAGGAAGCACCAAGGGGCTTGCTTGAAAATGTAACAGCTTGGAAACGGCAGCTGGCGTTCAGCATTTCAACGTGAATGGAAGGTGGGGAGAATGGAAAAAGGCTTTTAAATAGAAGATGAGGCAGCTTATATTTCACCGAATAGACAAAGGGGACTCAAATAACTAGACTTCATAGCATGTGCATTAAAAGACTGTTTGTTTCCTGATGAATCTCCTTCAAGCTCGGGACATTGAGGGGGTGAATGGTCTGGGAGAAAAGGGAGGGAGAGACAAGGAACTTTTTCCCTTTGTTTCCCTATGCTCTCCACTACTATTTTCCTGTGCAATGCTGTGTGACAGAGGCAAGGCTGTGTGATCTTTCCTGTCCCTTTACATTACCATTTGTCTAGCATGGCGTACATTTTCCAAGAACAGGGCCTGCACCTTCTTGGGTTCCCGTATGATGCCTAGCTGCT
This sequence comes from Heteronetta atricapilla, assembly GCA_011075105.1. Classification (NCBI taxonomy): domain Eukaryota; kingdom Metazoa; phylum Chordata; class Aves; order Anseriformes; family Anatidae; genus Heteronetta; species Heteronetta atricapilla. The sequence goes on along the minus strand of CM021731.1, from coordinate 84,287,435 downwards.
GAGCTGCACTCTGCCAGCACTGCTACAAGTGCAATTACTGGATACTGCTCACCATCACTTCTTGTGGCAAGTGGATGTCCAACCCCAACAATAAAGCTGTTCTGTCCTGTGCATGTAGATCTGAACCCGCCCACAAGGCTTGGAGAAGGGGACTGGCATGAGCAGAGCCTGCTGGGCACACACCAATGCAGCAGCGCAAGGTGGCACGGATGGGTTTTGTCACCACTGCAGGCCAAAAGCCCTGCCAGAAATCCAGCGTGACAGCTTCAACTGGATGTCACGCAACAGTCAGAGCCACAGCAGACGTCATCCCAAATGTTTTGAAATGCCTGGAAATTTTCCTCTGGTAACCTGCCAGATTTGGCATGCACATGCAATGTATGTAAGAGGCAGCAGAGAGACAGGTCCTTTCTGACGTGGCCATGGACCTGTTGCAATCACCTATTGCTTTTCACAATGACATTATCTTACTTCCAAAAGGACCAATCTCTTCCCCTGCCCACCCTTATCTGGCCCAAATGCATTAATTAATGTATGCATTTATTAATCTGTTCATTCATTCCTCTCTCTGTGATCTCATCTTCCCTACCATGCATTTTTTTCTGCTACTTTTTAACCCTTTACACCTTGTCAAATCCCACAGAAGTTCTCTAGAGCAGCTGCCTTTGTTAATGTGTTAGTATAATGCCTAGTACCAGGGGATTTAATCCTTGCTTGGAACCTTTCATCATAATATAAGACAATGAAGCAATAATATTTACACTTTTTTTTTTTTTTTATCACTGCCAACAGCTTTGTGGCAAAAAGGCTCTTTATAATAACGTACTTTTTTTTTTTTTTTTTTTTTTTTTGGAGAGTGGCTGTTATGAAATATGTCCTTGTCATTTTTCTGGGACCATTCAGCAGCAGATGCCAGACAGGTTAATTATTATCATTTATTTGTGCAGGAAAGGTCGTAAAAGTTGTCCGCGGCACAGAACACACGCTCGTTGTCACCAAAAAACAGATGCTGCATGGAGAGAGGCTGGAGAAGCCACCTGCTCACCTTGCTGTGATGCTTCTGCTTCAGGCTAGTAGGACCGCTTCCAGGAGTCAGGGGGAAATTCAGTCACCTTGGCCTCTTCTGTCCTGCCCCCTGAACAGCCAAGGATGGTGCTCGTTTTGGACAGTCACTGAATTTTGTGATCTGACCTTTTATTCCTCGGAGACCTTTTATTCCTAAGGCAGAGCAAGCCTTAGGAAGAGAGGATGGTATCAGACAGCAACATAAAAAACTCTGAGCTTAGTCCTAGCTTTCAAAGCTAGTAGGTCCTCTTGTCCTTTGATAAATCTTTAACCCAAAGCCAGCAGTCCATTTCCACTTTGTAAATGTTAACTTTCAGGCCAAGGGAACGTAGCGGTGCATGGGTTAATCACACACTGTTTTACTTCATGCTCCTTCTCCTAGTCAGAAGAAACGACTGCTCTTTGGCTTGGATTGTTCACACAGCACCGACTTTCCTTTGTTTGATCTAGTCAAGAAAGAGCTGGTATTTTTATTTATGAATTTGTCTTGTGTTTGACATCTTCAGAAAAATCTGTGCTGAGAGGGAATTTGCCTGTGCAATTTCAGTAGGTATTGAAGCAGAGTTTCTGCGCATTGATAAGCCCAAGGGACACAACAAGCTGTATCTCAATGATATTATGTCAAAGCAGGGAAAAGAAAACATATCTGTACTTAATGTTATTTGCAGCAGAGGATGGCTAAGCAGCTAAGCTGGGTTTCACAGTCTCTTTGGAGAGCACAGATAGCTCTGATCATCTACACCTCCCTCCTAATGAACATTCTGGGTGACTTTTCCTCAAGGCTGTGTTAAAGCACATCTTTTGAAAAACTACTCATTCTACCCGAAAAAACTCCAAACAATAACAAATCTGCTTCCCTCCCTTAACTCTTCCAGGCACCATCACTCGCACAGTTAAGAAACTACATCTGCAACTGCGGATCTAGTTTCAAGATCTGTTTAGACACAGGTTCTGAGAATCACCTGCCTGCACAGCTGCAAAGCCCTTCCACTGCTCATATACCCAGGACTTCTTCACTGGGTGTTCTGGTGTGCCATAAGGAGCCACAAAGGGATCCCATGCCCCATTTTCCCCATTCGCTGATCAGATACTAGAATAAACCAACAGCACTGAGAACAATACTTCAGTTCGTAAAGCCAGTGTTTTGGCTCTCTTTTAGGCTCTCTTTTAGGCTCTCAGTATTTTAGGAGAACTTTGCAGTTGATTGGATGATTGAAATTGAAGAGGATCAGGACTGATTTTGTCCTCCTTTCTCCTTTTCCACCCAACATCTACCCAATGTTTTTATTTATTTATTTATTTATTTATTTATTTATTCCCAAACCCAGTGTCTGTCTGAGGACTTAATGCACAGTGCTGCAGCAAAGCACGCCCTAAGGAAAGCTTTACCTCTGAGCACTTTCTGGTAACTTGCCATCCAGTGACAGGTTCATCAATAATGATAATAGCTTTTTGTCAAAGAAAACTAGCGCACTAAGCCACAGACAAGCTCAGCCCTATAAAAGAATCAAAGAAACTGGCATCCTCTTAAGGAAAGCCAGACAGGAACATGACTTCTAATGGGAAGAGCTGGCTAACAAAAGAAAAGGAAATAGAAGGATTAAGCTCTCTTTGCTGAAAAGCAGAAGCAGCCCTTCTCTCAGCAAAGCCTGTCACCTCCTTATCAACTGAGAAATGATGATTCAAGCGCTGACTTCACCGTACCGAACTGAAAAATCCACCGACTGCAGGCTCCGGCACAGTAGTTTGTGTCTCGTTTGGGATAAATGGAGCACATTGCAGCTGCCTCTGCAAGTATTATTGTTATATCAATGATGAAAATTGGTATTAAAGTTGCCCCCCAAACCCCATTACTGGGTAAGTTCAAATTGCTTAAAGCCAGTGGCACCTTTGCTGCAGATCGCTGCAAGGAGCAGGCAATGCTGTTGCTACTAAACCAAAAGCATACCTTGAAGAGTTTAAGGTTACTGAAGATACAGTTTTCCTGTATTTCTATTTGGAAATCGAGAGGGCAGTTTGAGGGGTTTTCCATAATTTGGACATCTTTGTGCCCTCAGTCATTCACCTGGACACAAATCCACCAGAAAGCTCTGCAAGCCCCCTGGGGAGAAGGGAGGCTCTCTGCTCATCTGCAGTACTTTTCACCTGTGTCTGCGTCAAAGTCTAACACACCTCAAAAGTACACGCACGAGCCATCCTCCCTGACGCCTTAGACTGGCTGAGCGTTAGGTACACAGCACCCGGGCAGTATTTCTGCCAAGAAAGTAACAGAGAGAGGGAGTAGCTCTGGTTTAGAGGAACTGGGTAAAAGCGCCTCGATGTGTAATGTGTGCGCCCATGACTCCAGAGAGAGATGGGGGAGAGGATGAGGGAAACGGAGGGAGGGATGTTGGGGGGAGAGAAACACAAAGAACCAGGAGACAGAAAAGAGGTGATCCCACGAGAGAGACAAAGTGAGGCGGAGAGAAATGGAGACACGAACAGGTGGGAAGGGGAAATCAGAGGGTGCAGGGGTAGAGCACAGAAAGAGGTGGGACACAGAGGGGTCACACAGGGGAAGGAATTCACACACTGATTTTGGAAGTGGACCTAGCACTTTTAAATGTAACTGTGTCAGCATCTGTGAATCTATTACACATCACGTTGACCTAAAAGGAAAATAATGTGCACGATTGTGGTAACCTGATGAGATCTAAACAAATGAGATACTCAGTCTGGACTGGAAACCTGTGTGTATTACAATAACTAAGATGTTAGATTCATGGCACTGCGTTAACACAGGTATGAGATGATCACTGTGCCCGAGCTTGTGAGACAAAAAATAAAAATAATAATAAAAAAAACCAGGGCTGAGCTGCACGATGAATATTTGGGAGAAAGATGAAAGCTTTTTTTTTTTTTTTTTTTTTTTTTTAGTGATAATTTAAACTGTGTGTTCAGACAGTTTAAGAGCGAGGTCAAGCAGAAGCATGGGAGGGATGGGGCAGTAAGGTTAAAATCGATGAAGAGAACTGGGATGGTCACTCCACACCACTGGATCCTGACCGCTTCATATACACCGCCACCGGCGTGAGATTCCTGCTCTACACACAACAACATGGGACATGGGTACAACCACGGTGTGGTGTTAAATTAGTGTCACTTGTGTATGGATTTACTAGCTCTGATTAAAACAAAGAGAAAGATGCACCTGATCACACACCCCACCTACTCTGCAGGCTACTGGTGCCTGAAAGGGATTATGCCAATTCCCATGGTTTGTCTAATTTGTCATTCTCTTCCCATTCTGCACTGCAATATATTTAAGAAAACAGCAGCCACCACCCCACACCAAAACAGTATGGAGATATTTAATGAGAGGTAAAGTGTGTGCCAGCCATGTAAATGCAAAAACCACAAAACAGGGATACTGCAATTATCCTAACCCCAAACACAGGAAAACCCTGAAATTCGGGGATTATATTTAAACATAGCTTGAATATGCTAATATCCCTAACTTGGCCCTGATGAAATGCTACAAGAAGAAAAGTAGGTAAAAATACTTGGGGGGGGAAAGAAAGAGCATAAGTATTTTACAAAGTAATCTATTCTAATCTGGGACCACAGATGCTAAAACACTGTAATCCCGGTCACATGGGTCTGCAGTCATTTTTCAGGGCTACTGACAGAGAACAGCACAGAAATTTAGCCTTTGACCTTTAGAATTATATCCAAATGACAGATTTCTAAAGGATTTCAGTGCATTAAAATTAACTGTATTGAAGTTTAGATTTATTTATGGCCTGGCAGAGTTAAGGGTGGTGATATCAGAATAAATGTTTCGACAACACAAAGCGGCTTGGAACAAGTTTGGTTCTCATTTTCTTTAAGTAAAACATCCAGACTAAAATAAAAAAGGTAAATTCTTTAATTCCCAATGTATTGAAAGCACTACAGTTTGATAAACAGATACATCAGAGCCATGCCTCCGGGGAACCATGATTCACTTTGCAGAGGAGACAGCGACACTGACCATGAAGTCACTTGTCACACCATGCAGCAAGTCAGTTCAACAGTGGATGGAAATAACCTGGCCTGGACAATGAATATCTGGGAGGAAGACGGACACAGCTCTTTTGGGTGAGAAGTTTAAACTTGTGTTTGGACACTTTTAGGCCAGCCTGAGTTTTATGAGTTGGATGAGTGAGCCCAGACAAACAGCTCAGCTCCAGCAGGAGCCACAGCCTCAAGAAAACTCTGTCAACCTGCTAACCTTCTACTGCTTGCCCACACGCTCCATAGTTTTCCTCATTCCTGGTCCTTTATCTTCTCTTCCTTCTACCACAAGAGTATTTATTTCTCCTTTGTTCCTACATACTGATTGTCATAGCCTTCATTCCCAGTGACGCACAGGACCTGTGCATCCAGTGCTGTTCCTGCAGTGTGAACTGACCATCACAAGGTTTCTCACACTCTGGCTTTGTTTCTTCTTTGTGGAGGCTCAGGAGTGAAACACTCAAACACAGGTGAGCTGCAACTAGAGCTTACCCTACAGCATGTTAAACAACGCTCCTTTTTTATTAAATGAAGAGGAAAAGCTGCTTTGGAAAGCTGCTGCTTCCGTATCAAAGACCTGTGCAACTGTTGCTTCATGCAGCATCTTAAACTGAACAGCCTTCCTTACTCTGCAACACTCAATGCTCTTAAAGCCACAGGGTGAAGGAGAAAGCAGGCCTAGCTTTCTTGATGTCCTCTGCAGCTCCTTGGTAACAGGAGGGACTCCAGAGCTCCACAAGACAGAATCTGACCTTGAGAAAATAATTCCAGCTTTCATTGTCCAAGAAGCAGAGACAGACATTCATGCTGTCATGAGCTGCATAGCTCAGACTTGAGTTTTCTGCTGATAATATTTTGCTACCTTATTTTCCTTGGCCATAAAGTAAGCATAAACTAATAACCTATTTCATACCGGAATCTATAAACCTAATGCACTCACATTTGCAAATGTTCTGAGACCTTTCTGGAAATGCCCTAAGGAAAAGTAAAGTATCCATATTTTTAGTAATTTTGACTGGTGCACCTAGCTGTCATTTTTGTCCTGATTTGTGGCAATAGGCAGCTTTACATTTATTTCCAAGCAGCTGCTAGGGAAGAGCTGCAGGCAGATGTAATCTGGAGACTGCAGAACTTGGCTCACTGTCATTTTCACACCAGCATTTTACTTTCTCCTACTCCCATTTGTTATTAATCTGTAATTATATCTAACTCCAGCTTCTAGTTAGCCTTTGCCAGAGGCTTAACCATTAGCAGTGACTACGAGAAAGGATGGGAAAGGAAAGGGAAAGAAGAAACTGCTATGAATAAGGCTTTCAATGCTCCATCTAATTCTGGGGAGCTCGGGCTATTTTGGAAGCAGCTTCCACAGTAGATGAGACCACCCCAAGTGGACAGTCCTGTGTCCTTAGCACTAAATATGAAAAGGAAACATATCATCAAATAACTTATTTTCTAATTGTACTCAGTTTCTACTTTTTACAGGCCTTTGTACCCCTTTTAAATTTCTATCCATTCTAATTCAGCACTGGATGTTCTTATCTTTCATGTTTTCTGAATCTACTCAGTGTTCAGGCTCAGTAAGACCATGTCACATATGTTCCACATAAGCACTGTATAAGACCACACTTGTCCCAGCATTTTTCAATGTATTGCCTTTTAACTTAAGAACAACAAGACGCTCAAGTTTGGAAAGAAAAACAGGAGTATCCGATTCACTTTTTCATCTCCAGCGTAAACAATTTGATTAAGCAGCAGAATTAATACCACTTCTTTTCCACTTGTGATTTTTTTTAGGCTTCAACTCCTTTTTTCATCTCTTATCTATTGCTTTTATCCCTTCTGTTATATAGGCCTCAAGAGTGTGTTTCAGGTGAGACAACACCATTCATTTAATAATGACATTCTATTATTTTCCAGACCATCCCTTACCCATTCTTACATTTTGCTCATTTGTTCTGTTCACTTTACTGCAAATAAGAAGCCCATTCAGTGTCATCCTTCTGTTAGAGGTAAGATGAATGAAATTCAATGCAAAGATTGTCCATAAGCTTCCAAAATAGAGAAAAAGATGTCAAATATATGTGCTATGCATGATAGTTTCCCACAGCAGTGTGGGAGGCACTGAATTTATTGCACATTTTCCCCAAACGTTCCCATATCTCCAGACAGCCCGCAATCCTAAGACTCTAGGTCTCAAATTAGATTTCTGGAAATTCTTCAAGTCTTTTCCAGCATGAGTAGCTTCAGCAGTCTACCCAGCCAAATCATGATTTCATTTTATTCTGCTTGACATAAGAATTATTGTCTTTAAGCATCCAGTGGGAATGGGAATGTGGTCAGAAACACAGAGAAGTCATCTTCCACTTCTCCTTCAGTGTTCAGTCGTAATGAAGGCTCTTCAGCGTTCCTCCTCCAAACCTCTTTCTTTCCGAGAAGCCAGGAATCTAGAGACAGAAAAGATAACGTCATCAGAATCAGCAGGAGCTCCCTCTAGACCATATTCATGCGCCTGTTACCAAGCCAACTGCAACAATGCGTTCCTGTTCCACACTGTCTCCGGAATCAGGACTAAAAAGCTAGCTTACTGCTAGAGGAGTACCATCAATTAAACAAGAGGTAAAACTGAAGCATGGAGCTGTTGTCCTGTGGCTTTTGTCCTTAAGGCTCGTTTGTCAAGATTTAAAATGAAAGCCTTGATTTCTTGGGTAAATCTTAAACCAGGTAATTAGAGATTGCAGAGTGCTTATTTTCCCCCAGATTCAAATGCATAAAAGAATCTCGCCTCCACTCATTTTTGAAACTGTAAAATATTATTACTACGATCTATTAAACAACTGTTGATACTTAATGCTGTCTAACCTGAGACAGCAGTACTTCACTGGTAGTTGAAAGTACGGGTTTATCAAATGGTGAAGGCTTTGAGAAAGCCATCAGAATAGAAATGGCTGCAACAATGCAGAGGATTAGCACTCCTATTTTCGCAGCCTATCTGTATATACAGCTTACACTGTGACAATGAGTGCTTACAAAAAAAATCTACTCAAAACCATCAGAAGCTTCTCTGGCTTAATGGTATTTCAAACAGATTTGCAATTCAGTGCACCCATGAATCCCCCGAAAGAAAGAGGTACATTGGCCTCTAATACTGTAGTAGACGGCTGTCCTATTGGTGGCTTCATAAAACTGTGATAACGGTCCAGAGTAAATTTATGTCTAGCTACACATAAGCAGAAACAGCAGACTCTGTAAGCACACCCATATTCTGATAGGAGATATAGTATAATAAAATGGAAGGAGCTGGCCTAGCATACAGGTCATGCCAGAATAGGGGCATGTATGGATGATACGGGAAGAGAATGCAGTTCACAATACAAAGCAGATTGTGTGGGTTACACACCTCACTGGTAAACTGAGGAAGTTAATGAGCTTACTCAAAATAAAAGCCCACTACAGAAACATAACTTAAATTTAGTTAGGATTTTCAGACCTAAAACACAAACAGATATGCAAGGTATTCATCCAAGAATTATTTTGTTCAAGCCTGAAAAGCAATCAACTCTAAGAGAAGCCAGACAGTTTTGCACACAGGTTCAACTAATCCAAATTGCTCTGAGATTTCAAATAGGAAAAATGAAATTATTATAACTCAAAAGTAGCAAGATATCAGAGCTAAAAGTTTAGTTGCTTTAGCACTTTTTGTATTAAAATCGGTAATTAAGAGTAACAACTATTTATTTATATGAGATCTGATTGAGGCCACTGCTACAAGTAATTTGAAACTTGTCATTCATTTCATCCTGAGGAATTCGTTAATAAAAGTACCCCAGAACACAAGTGATCGAAGAAACCTATTGTAGAAAACCCAGAAACAGATTCATAAGATCTACATTAAACAGATCACTTCTACTAATACCATCATGAGGTTACATTGAAATCTCCAGTTTGGATTTTGTCTCTTTAAATATGACTGCCCTCTGCTTAAGATTTGTTTTAAGCTTTGGAGCTATTGTCAGAGAGGCAGATGAAAGTAGCAAGCAGCAGGCTGTAATCTTTGGCATGAGGCCATAAAGAATATAAAGTTAATCTCTGGATAGCCACTAAAAGTGATCAAATAAGACAACAAAAATCTTACGTCATTCATCAAAGACAACCAGCGCACAAGCAGATTTCTGCATTAAGCTATTATCCCCATGAAACAGAGACTTCCTTTCTCTAGGATGAGAGGAGGAGAGGAAAGGGGAGGACAAAAAAGCAATCTTGCAGAACTCAAACAGGAAAAAGCAATTTTATTACTAAAACACGTAAGAACATACTCATAGAAAGTAAGCAGTTTGTAATTCCAGATTTTTTTCACTCGCCCTAAGGGGATTTCAGCACAGCTACACTTTGTGATACATTTGATTGTATTTCACAGGTGCTATTCACTCTAATTTGCAAGCACCTCACAGACATGATGAGTGGAAGGAACCTCACTATTCCCTATATGGAAGGCAACACATGGGAAAACTGGGGCAATGAAAAGTTGAAGTGACCTGCCCAAATCATGAGAGTCATTTCTTTTGTGCTTCACCAACTGCACTGAAAACAGTTCATTTAACCGATAGGAATGAATTACATGCTGGTATCATACTGCTGTTTTTCTTGTGGTTCCACCCGTTCTATGATAACTACCTGTACAAAGCATAAAATGCTAGTCCTACCTGTGCAAAAACACTTATTCATTGACCTTCAAGACAGCATCTCTGGCCTAAACATTTAAATGGGTAGCCTGAAGCTGAGAGATCTGAAAGAGATCTCATCTGCCCATTCTACCTCTACTAGGTTAGCATGCTTACCTATTGCACTGCTGATCACATTACAGACACATATTTCAGCTGACAGAAGTCAAGCATTTTTCTTCCTATCCAAAGCAGCTGTGCTCCCACAGATTTAAAAACTCGACAACCAGCACAGATCAGCATTTAAGTCACACAAAGCCCATGTTTTAGAAACAGCCTCTATCAGCAGCTCATATGGCACAGGGAAAAACAAAACAAAAAAGTACAAAAAAATTACAAACCTGATTGCCATCTCTTAAGAAGTATCTCTTCTCTATGACCTGGGAAAAACAGTGAGAGAATGATCTTAGCAGGCACAACATATGAATAACCTCAGATTTTTTAAAAAGACCTGTAAAAAGAGTCTTAGATCTTTAAAAGATCTTAAAAGATCTTTAAAAATATCCTTTTTTTAAAAGAACAATCTGTTACAGGAACTGATCTGCTCCACAGGGAATGCAAAGTGCCTTAGACCACTCCTGTCATTTTCACAGTAGGCCTTGATGCTCTCTTGTGCACGAGAGGAATGTGCAAAGTTTCTACATCCCTGAAGTTTGCTTTAACCAGGAGCAACAGAGCTCACCATAGTCCTGTAACTCCCCACATAACTACCTCAGCACACTGCAAACCCTCTGGCCTGCCAAAAGTCTCCAAAAGCATAGGCAGAGTTTGCAGAGCTGTGAGTTCTTCTGCATTGCTCTATGTAGATCAAAAACCAAACTTTCAAGTGAATCAGCTACTTTCCAGTGGTCTCCAAGAGCGGACCCGTCTTCAGCCTGCCCATACCTAGCTTGAACCAACACAAGAAGCAGAATGTGAAAGTAACAGCTAACTATTGTTCCGTGCTGAAATCATAGACAGTGTTCAATATATAGAACAATAAAACCTATTTAATTTACCTGACTTACCTTATCAAAAAATCTGCTTAGCTTGACAGCGTTGGAAGAACCTGCGGCCAAGTAACGGGGATTGGTGCAGTCCTAGAACCAACAAACCAATCACATGGAAATTAGTGCAAGGAAGTCACATGGAAATCAACACACCATTTCCCCCAAACATGCACATACAGTCAAGCTTGCATGGTGATATGTTTTGAATTTCAGACCAAAGCAGTGTTGGTAACACACCAATGTTGTGGCTATTGCTGAACAGTGCTCACACAGCATGTAGCCTTTCCGTTCTCACATCGCTCCACCCGCAAGCAGGCTGGAGGTGGGCAAGAAGCTGGGAGGAGACACAGCTGGGACAGCTGACCCCAGCTGGCCAAAGGGATATCCCATACCACAGCATGTCATGCTCAGCCATAAAAGCTTTGGGAAAGAAGGAAAGCAGTGATGTTAGGAGACAAGGCATTTGTCTTCCCAAGTAACCACTACGCATGATCAAGTCCTGCTTTCCTTGAAGTGGCTGACCATCTGCCTGCTGAGGGGAAGTAATGACTGAATTCCTTATTTTGCCTTGCTTGCGTGCACAGCTTTTGGTTTACCTGTTAAACTGTCTTTACTTCAACCCACGAGTTTCCTCACTTTAATCCTTCCGATTCTCTCCCCCATCCCACTGGGTGGGAGTGAGCGAACAACTTAGCTGCCTAACGGGGTTAACCCACAACACATATAAGTACACGCATTACATATAAATATACAGAAATAAATAATAGGGTCTTGATGTTTTATTCAAAAATACTTTGGGTCGTAACCAAGAAAAGGGGAAATTTAAACCCCAGCCACCAATTCCAAGCTTCGGTGACCTTATCTAACCCCCTCTACCTCCCTGTAGTGAAACAAAGGCTATAGTTTCATCACGTAACTGAGACATACGATCAAAACGTGCATGACTGCAGCACTACTGAGAAAATCTCTGGAAGCCCAATTTTTGTAACAACATCTCTACTTAACAAAAATCAGAATCCCTCCCATTTAAAAGAAAAACAACATTGGTGACAAGGGTACTAACCAAATTTATCTCTTCAGCATTGAAATCCTCAGCCAAGAAAGCTGTTCTGGTCAAAACTTCATTACGCTTAGTTTCTGGGATCTGGTCCAGCTTAGTTCCTATTACCAGCAATGGAATCTGGTTATCAGCAAACTGTTCACGGTCATAGTCACTGTTGAAGGAAATAAATACAATCCCAAATGGAGGGATGGTCCTCTAAGTGGGCACAGAGGCACCATCAGATTCCCCAACCCTTTCAATTAAGTGTAATTTAGAGAACTTTGTTTATTTGAGAACATGTATCTGTAAATTAAGGAAGGGCTTCTACATCTAACTCTCTACACGGCAACTAAAGAGTAAAAACATGATTGGATTTCTTCTCTGCATAGATGAACTGCAGGTCAGAAAAAATGCTAGGTAATTTACACAAGGAGGAAAGAAACAGGAATTCCAGTACTGTACCAAGCATACATGGCCATCAAAGACAGAGCAGGTAGCTGGCAACTCTGTCTGACCAACCAAAGTTCCTTAATATTGAGTTTTTAAGGTAGAGCAATGAAATAAATTGCAACTGTGAAACACCTTCCATGTTAAAGCAGGTTGAATAACACTTCTGAGGTATCGCGTTACTAACTTCTTGAAAAGAAGGGCCATGAAGCTGGTGAAGGGTCTGGAACACAAGTGCCATGAGGAGAGGCTGAGGGAGCTGGGGTTGTTTAGTCTGGAGAAGAGGAGGCTCAGGGGAGACCTCATTGCTCCGTACAACTACCTGAAAGGAAGGTGTGGGGAGCTGGGGGTCGGTCTCTTCTCACAGGTAACTACTGACAGGACTAGGGAATGTCCTCAAGTTGCACCAGGAGAGGTTTAGGTTGGAAATAAGGTGACATTTCTTCTCAGAAAGAGCAGTTGGGACTGGGAATGGTTGCCCAGGGAGGTGGTGGAGTCATCATCCCTGGGGGTGTTTAAGGAAAAGTTGGGTGCTTAGAGACATGGTTTAGTGGGTGACATCGGTAGTAGGGGGATGGTAGGACCAAATGATCTTGGAGGTCATTTCCAATTTTGATGATTGTATGATTCTGTGTTTAAGTAAAGGTAGCCACTACAAGCTGAATACCTGCAAGCTTTGATTCAGATATGAATAATGATCAAAGATAGCCTATATAAAATTAATAGTATTTTAATTAAATGTCATTACAAGTCCAAGTTCCAACCATTGCCCTTAGGATGCCTTTCATTTTTACTGAAACCAAACTTTATAGAAAGTAACTTTACAAGTAATAACAACTTGATCAAGTGTTTGCTAAGGGCTAGAGTATTTGTCCCTTACAGAAGTGAAGCTTTTGAAAACTAAACAGTTGTGAAAAATCTTTTTGTGGAAAAACTGGAGAAATGTTCAGTTTCCATAATGCAAACCCTGTCTTTCCCTTCTCCCATGTTTCTATAGAAGCACCTGTGCACCAGCACAGGCATAAATAATTGATTCTTCCCCAGAAAGCTGCCCGTTGCATTCCTGCTCATGCATGTGGTTTATCAATGATCTGAAAACCTCCTTGAATATGTGTATAACAGGAGCACAGAGATAACAAGATGGCATACTTGACAAGATGTTGGAAAGCTAATTATTAAAGTGCTCTTTATGCAGAGTTCTTCAAGCTCTTTTTGTTCGGCACACTCCTGAAATCACTCCCACCCCTCAAAAAGTGAACTTCCTTGGTCTGGGTGCATTGAAGGGAAGCCTTTTGGAGCAGAGACCAGCCATCCCATCACACTCATTGTACCAGTGTTATGCATCTCTCAGTGCAGACATACAAGCCTTTAGGTATCAGGGAATGGACCTACTCTCACAGAAGCCTCAAACAAATGAAAGACGTGGTAAACATCTTTTTCTTTAAAATAAGATCTACTGTTTGGGAAGCTACCAACAGAATGGCCTGATCAGCAGTGTGAAATGAAAAGAACAGCAATTTTCTTTGATACTCCCCCATTTTTAAAAATTTATTTATTTAAAGTTCAGCCACACCTAACATTCTGTAGTTTTCAAGTAGCTTTAGGGATGAACAAAGACTTCCGTAACATTTGGAATTACTGTGTCTTAATCGTGCACGTATGTTTTTCACTCACCCATTTGTCACAAGAACTCCTGTTGGAGCAACGTCTCTGTTGAGTGCTTCCAAAGACCAGCGATACAAATTCTGGGATGATTTCTTGTTGGTTAAGTCATGCACTAAAATTATTCCTAAAGTGAAAGAGTAGGTAGCAAGATGTTATTTAATGATACGTATTTTTTTCTTATCTTAAGAAAATGACATCTGCAGGTTCCCAGATATCTGAGAATCAAGAAAGGGAAGTATAATCGGTAAAGTAAATGAGTAAAGCTGACAATATCAGGATGCAACTGTTTTTTTAAAGCTGCTTATCATGAATTGGAGAAGAGCTAAGAGAAAAATCTCGTGAAAGGAGGAAAAGAACAGCCATCTCAGGTTTAACCCGTAAGAGGTACACAGGCAGTCCCTGATTCTGCTTCATTGAGTCCTAAGGATACCCAAACTCTATCAGTGCAGCTGAGAATTCAGCCTTTCTCTGTTTTGTGTAATTAGTAAACATTTTTTGTCACACCATCTAAGAAGTCAAAAAGCTGTTTTTCTGTTGTTGTTGTTTGTTTGTTTTGTTTGTTTGTTTGTTTTTAAGGGTTTACAGAGCACTGTTGCTTTCCTGCATTTTCAAAAACTGATGCTGAGTACCTGGGGAGGTACCCAAAGGGGAAACAGACAAACTTTCACAGCCCACCATATAGTTAGATATGAATTAATATGATGTCATGCATTATAGCTTCCATCATTTTTCACTACTATGATCCTTCAAAATGTAAATTCTTAAACAGAAAAGCTGCCAGACAAATCTCCTAGCTGTACTATTAACAGACACCCACTTCTGATGGCCACAGTTCCTAACTCAATTACCAACTCCTGCTAGCAAATTTCTTCTATTTATTCGCACCTTCTGCAACCTGTGGAATGTTCCCACTTCCTCCAGACTTTAAACCATCATTAACTCAAGGACAAAATGGCATTATACCTTTTATCTTCATCGGAATTTGTTCTCAAAACACTTCACGCCCCACAGACGTAGAAAACATGTTAATTTAATGTTTTATTTTTTTAACTGTAATTTTTAATTCTTTCATTTAATCTCAACACCCAAAACACCACCCCCTGTGCACTAAAAACAAACCACATTTCCACACGCATTCCCTAGCACCCCACATTACTGTGCAGAGATTCACTGCAATAAGAGTTCCCAGCATGTCGCAACCATATCCCTACTTCCAAGCATTTATCTCAGTAAGAGCATAAAAAGCCAACTAAACCACCTGCCCATCCCCAGCACAGGGAGAAAAAGCATGACACAATGTAACTTGGCCTATGGCAACAGATTGAGAGGCATTGCTGTGAGAAACATGCCCCACCTCCTGACAGTCTTACCCAGCTGTGTATTTTACACGTCAGTTCCCTTATCTGTTTCACTGAAATCTTACA
Source organism: Heteronetta atricapilla (assembly GCA_011075105.1). Classification (NCBI taxonomy): domain Eukaryota; kingdom Metazoa; phylum Chordata; class Aves; order Anseriformes; family Anatidae; genus Heteronetta; species Heteronetta atricapilla. Next base: position 84,272,050 of record CM021731.1, on the reverse strand, counting down.
CAGATAGTTGCACCAGCAGAAAAGACTGTCAACATCAGAAAAGAGTGGACAGGACCAATGACCACTCGAGGATACGTTCCTCCCACATAAAGCTCTGCGAGCCGCAGCCTTGCTGCATTTTCATTGTCCTAGACTATCACAATCCACACAGCGGAGGCAGGGACACTGAAGCTGAAGATCTGCGATCAAATGAAGAGTAAACTGTATCTGATCTCGAATCAACCAGGTCTCCCTGACAGTCTGCACAGACATTGCCACAACAAAACATTAACCATCTTTTGATGTCAGGTTTTTCAGATCACCGCAAGCCTAGAAAGGACGTGCAGTCAGGCAGAGGGAATGCATTCATCTTCTCTTCTTACATCAGGTCAAACTGGCAATTTGTGAGACAAGCTCTAATGAAAGAATTTATCTAATGAAAGAAACCAGAGCCAAGGCTAACTATGAAGCCAATGGTTTTCATATGCGAGCTGGCTAATACTATCTTTTGGGCAGTGGAAATAATTAGCTCTATTTTAATAACTTCATCAATTATAGTTCAGATAAATAACTTTGAAATTTCATCTCCTAATGTGCTGTTCTAGGCTATTTCCAAGTCTGACCCACACAGGCTGGCACGCTGAATTTGGTGTCAAAAAGAAATCCATCTTTTTCATGTACCAACAAGGCTTACTTTGTGAGCACAACTCAACTCAACTCTTATTTAGAGAGGTCTGGTTAACAGTATAAGTAAGAGATACCTGCACACAGTTTTCCTCCTGGGAAAGAGGAAGAAATAGCTACTTAAACAAGCACAGAGCAAAGATGTTTATTGTATGGCTTAACTCTTTCTTGAAGGTCCTCAAGTGATGAGGAACTAAGAATCACAATATTTGAGACAGGTTTTCAGAAGCGGATGTTAATTTTGCGTACATCTATTTTTGGTGAACTACCTGTGGATGCCAAAAATAACAACTGAAATACCGCACTATGATGTTTATAGTCTCTTATTCGCTACTTTAGTGGTACAGATGATCCACCAGAGCTTTAGCTCAGTACCTCAAAGGAAGGGATGCCATCCTTTCAATGGAATAAAATATTACTTCCCATCATCAGCAAGTTGCAAGGTAACTTGGCAAATTGGATGAGCAGAGGGCGAGATGGTTATCAGAATACTGCCATCTTATGGGAGAACAGTTCAAATTTGTCAAGGGTGGGATATAACTATCAAAGTTCCTATCATAAATTCAAATTCATACCTTATTATAAATTCAAATGTTTCCCAACTATAGGTTTTGGAACTGAACAGGCAAGAAAATATCAGTGATATTTCTGCATGTCCATCAGGCCTGGAAAGGTGAAGGCAGCCTTTTATGTCTGCAAGCGTAGCTGGAAAGGACGCCACCCCAATTTCAAAGACTTCTTGTTCCACCAGCTACACAAGACTGAAGGGAAATGTTGATGAAGCTCATTTGCACAGGTTCGCCTAAAAAAGCTTTCCAGTTTAAAACTGAATCCATAAATGCTGTCTAAGAATGGCTTTAGTTTCCTTCTTGTATAAATGTACTAGAATCAGAAAAGAGAAGAGGATAGCCATCAGCCAGACTTAAAGGAGTCCTGCTCCAGAATCAAAAGAGAAAAAGACACAGAAAAAAAGATTTACACCAAGCAAACTTACCATTCAGTGAGTTATAAAATACTGCTCGCGTGCTTTTTACACTAGTGGCACTACCCACTGAACCTCCAACATCCCACAGCTCAATATAGTACGTCTTCTCTTCCGGAGTCCCTTCTTTGTAGTCATGGATCTAGTGGAAAATTCACATCATACATAACCACAGCACCAGCTTGTAGAAGTTATTCCATACAGCACTTTCATGTTCGGGTGAAATACTGCACTATTACCTTTGTAATCTCTTATTCGCTACTTTAGTGATACAAATAAACCACAAGACCTTTAACTTAGTATCTCAAAGGAAGGGTTGCATGGATAATATTTGCAAATTTTAATGTCAACAGAGTTTCAATGTTTCAAGTGGGAAGGGACTGGATGGATTGAGTCAAGCAGTGGCCAATGGCTATCATAGTTCCTTCTCCATGAGGTGGAGTTTGGTGAGTTAGCAGGGAACATTCTTTCCACCCAAATATTAACAGACCTTATTCCTCATGGTGTACTTAGAAACAGTGTGCTGCTGAAGCAGATGTAAAGACAAGGGCATGACTTCTTGTGCTTGTGAAAACCTGCATGGTAGTACTGCAGGACTAAGTGTATTGACACACTGGATTCCAACTGATAGCATCAATTCCCTCCCCAAATTCTAGCTGCCATCTCAGCTGAATTAATCAAGAAAAAATTTTGGTTTGCTTCACAGTCAAATGGATTGCCGCGTTTCTTCCCCCAGATTTTGGAAACATGTTTTGGAATTGGGATGAAACCCACAGGCTATAGGACCATGTAGGGCTGAAAGAACCTCATTCCTCTGCAACAAGCAGGCAGCACGAGAGGTCACGCTCTGTACCCTCCAAGTAAAACACGTTAACTTTTTTTTCCCCAGCATGTTTGGGTGACAATTTACTGGTGCTCTGACTGTTTCTCAGGGAAGTCCTGTGCCTTCTGATTTAACCTGGCCACTGGGCAACCTGCAACGTGCTGGGGGCCGCAGCAGTGAGGAGCTGCTCTGAATTCACTCTTAACAACCTTCTCATTCAGTGCTTCTTGTTTGAAAGGACTGTTTTCAGCAAAACAGGACCTTGAAGCACAGCTCTTCCTGGGGTGGAAGCGAACACCAAAAGGCTGCAAATAAAAGCCACGGCCCTTCTCCTCCTTCACCCTTTAAACTTTTACGTAGCGAGGGGCCCAGCCCGGCACCTACTCGGACGTCCACCGAGCAGCCCACCGTCCACGACGGGTTTCCCAGCACCTCGTTGTGGCACAGCAGGTGCACGAGTGATGACTTCCCCACACCTGCAACGGACGAAAAAAAACGGGCCCAGTCAAACACCGGCGCCCAACGGCCGCCGGTAACTGCCCCAACGGCCCTAACGGCCCCAACGGCCGCCGGCCCCATGGGGGGGGACAGCGGCTCACTGCGCATGCGCCGCGGTAGCCGGCGGGAGGGGAGGGGAGGGGGCGCCCCGGGGGTGGGCGCACTCACCGGAGTCGCCCAGCACCAGCACCTTGACCCTGTCCAGAGCGGCCATCTTAGTCTGCCTAGCAACCGCGCCGCCGCGCCCCGCCTTCTCCCATCCGCCTGCCAATCGCTGCTCGCTCCCGTTCGCTTTCTCTCAACCCATTGGCTGGCTGCTGGAGGAGCCGGCGCGGTCCTCGCTTCCGATTGGCTCGACTCGCCCGAGGGGAGGCGAAGGGAGCGTGCGGGCCGGGCGCCATGTTGTGGAGGGGCCGGGCGCCATGTTGACGCGACGGGCGCCATCTTAGCGCGCCGGGGGCGCAGGGCTCTGACGCGGCCGGCGGAGGCGCCGCCCGGCGAGGAGGGAGAGCTGGCAGCCGCAGGAGGTCAGTGCCGGCCCCGGGCGGGCTTTGCCGCGGCCCCGAGCCGTCCTCCGGGGGCCCCGCCGTCGGCAGAGCCCTCCCCCGAGGCTTGGGGGTCGCCCCCCTGCTGAGGGGCCCCCGGCTGAGCGTCTGCCCCCGGCCCTTGCTTCGCCTCGGGCTCCCAGCCGGCGCTCGCCTCGTTTCTTGCGGTCTCTGTGGTGGTTTTTTTACGTTTTTTTTTTTTTTCTTTTTATTTTTTTTCTCCTTCATTTTTCTCTTAGGTGATCCTGCTGAGGCCCTTGTTCATCTTGTAGGGGGTCTCCGGAACGAGGTGTTTAAAAACCCCATGTGTAATAGGGTGGAGGGTAGGATGCAGCGTAAGGGGGTTTCTGCTGAGCTCGGGCCTGTGTCTGCGCGCCGGGTCAGTGCGATTTGGGATTTGTGACATTTCTGGAGGCTGAGGAGCAACCGGTGCCGCCATGGCTCTGGAGAGTCAGCAGCCTGCTGCTGCCAAAAGGCCCCTTTCTAACCCCGTTCTCTTCTGCCAGGTTTGGCCGTTGGCTGAGGCTGTGTCGTGCAACCATTCAGTTCACTAGGTCAACAAGATGCTTTACGTGTGTATTTTCTACTGGCCTCACGAGCTTGATGCTCCCCGGAGGAGCGGGGGAACATCACATCTTATAGTGGCAGTGAGCTGTTAAATTTGCCTCATCTGCTAAACTTGTATCATCACAATTAGCTCAGAATAAATAAGAAAGATCAACATCGTGAAGAAGGTGTTCATCAGCGCACAGTTAACGTACAACTTAACCAAGTACAGATAACTTAATGTTTTTCAACCATGAAAAAGGGAGCTTTTTCTTTCATCTCTTCCCTGCCCTGGCAACCTCTCGCTTCTTCTGGCTCAGTTGCTTGTCAGACTTTTCTACTAGCAGATTGAGTCAGTTACACTGTTGAAAAGCAAACCTGGCAAGAGAAAAAGAAGGATATTTTCCTGCCTTTAGTGCATTAAATAGTGCACAGAAAGGTACTGTAAGTGGCAGAGCTGGCATGAGAGAAGACAGAGCCATGTGCTTGGGACTGGAGCAAGTATCCGTCTGACAGGATTAAGGGATGATGGGAGTTTCGTTCCTATCTGCCTCTCCCTTTAAGGTGCTACTTACTTGTCATGCAGGATGCTTTAGGAAATTCTTCCAAACAAGAGACTGTAGGAATTAAAGCTAATCTAGTATCTTGTCATTATTTAGTTTCTGCTTCTTTATTGCTTACGTCCACAGAATATACACCTGTTTGATATACCCTGAGAAGCTAAAACGTTTCTGAGGCTAATGCCTTTGTATATTTTACTACTACTTTTCTGAATTCCTGAAACTCAGACAATATCCCTCACAGCATCTCTCTTGCTGAGAAGCATGGCATACCAGGTCTCTTGAATGCAGGGTACAAAGGAGGATTACTGCTTCCATCCAGTCTGAATCTTACCAAGAAATGCTTGGTTCAGCCCACCTAACTCTAGTGTAATCACAACTTAGGTTTGATATTTTTGTGAAAAGCTCCTTTTTTTTTTTCCTTTTCATTTTAAGAAAACAAAAGCCTTACCACTGGATGATGAGGACCAATTCTGAGAAGTCTCAAAAATAATAGATGTACTTCTGCTGGTATACGTTCAAGTAACAGTGTAAATTGTGAGTGTGATGTCCACGGTTAAAATGTTCTGGGTTCTGGTGGCTGCACGCTGGAACCCAGTGAGTTTCATCGCTTTTTGCCACCACCTGGGGAAGGCTCACTCTTCCATATCCTTAGCCATGCTGCCTTCTGCCTGCTTTGCATATGCTCTAGGCTGGCAGCATAAATGATTTAGTTTGGGAACTTTTCCCCAATGCCTTCCCTCTGAAATAACCCTGGGTTTTCACTTTTTAACAGAATTATTCACCTCACTAAGTAAATAGCTGACTGTCAGCACAGAATGGGGTCTGGGTTGTAGCTGAAGGCAGCAAAGGAGGAGGAAGACTTAGCTCTTTCTAAGAGAGAATAATTTGACCTAAGCTGTGACAGAAAAGTGAACCTTCACTATTATAGCTGAGTGTCACCTTCAGTGAATAGTGCACTCCATTTTGTCTACAGCTGCAACTGTAAACAGTTTTTTAGCGGCAATATTCATCTGAAGTACTTCTGGATACATTTGTATATATATGTGTGCATGTAGGTATTCCTTTAACTTATTGATATTTTGCTGTTTTTATAGGAGGTTTAGATGATGAATGTGATGAAGGATGCAGGCTCAAGATGTAGTTCTCGAATTTCTGCATTCATGGTCTGACCATGTTGCCTTATGTGAAGTTACGTATATTTTGAGTGAGAAGATTGGGTGAGAATGATCAGATTTCAGCCAGGCCTTTCAGCCTTTCTGTGTGCAGCTGCACAGTTTTTCATGAAAAGTAGTAAGCCCTGTAATACATGTGGTCACTTGTTTTCAGTTTATGGAATGCCAAAAAGAAGGTAGGGTTTTAGTGAAAGCAGACTGCTGTGGGTTTATTTCTTCTCTAATACTTGAGGGTAGGTAGGTTTTGCGAACAAGATTAATTACTTCACATCAAGATAAGGCAGTGTTCCTGCAGTCTGCAAGAAGTGGTAAGCTTCTGGTGAAATGTCAGAAGACTAGGTTTGGAAGTTACGTGTTACAAAGGCAGTTCTGGATAATAGGGACATGTTGTGCAGATCATGATTGATGTCATTTTCTGTGATCATAAAACTGCCTAGGCTGGAAAAGACCTGCAAGGCCATCAGGTCCAACCATCAGTCTGACGTACCAAGCCCCATCACTAAACCATGTCCCTTAGTGCCACATGCACACATCTCTCAAATATCTCCACAGATGGAGTCTCTACTCCTTCCCTGGGCATTCTGTTCCAGTGCTTTATCACCCTCTCCCTGATTAAATTTTTCCAAATGTCCAGCCTAAACCTTCCCTGGTGCAGCTTGAGACAGTGGCTGAGGTTACTTTGCACACACATTTAAAACCTTCATGACATGTTTTCCTGCTGTGATTCTGAAATTTGTGCTTTCCTTTTTTGTACTCAGGAAGATTCAGAATCGCTCCTGTCAGTTCAAACCCATCATCTTCTGAAAAGCAGTTTTAAATTTTATTAGAGCTGGAGATTATAAAACTAGACTTGGAGTTTGCAAGTGACTGCTGGAGTGTGACCTGGTGTTTGGGGCTCCCAAAAGCCTGTCATACTTAACCACACATAAAGGCAAAGGACTCTGTCCTTGTCATTTGAGTTTGTAAAGCTCAAACATGAATACAAGAAAGATGGGAAGTTAATAGGGACAATTTATGGTGAATGATTTGGTTGAATTAATGAATCAAATAATAGGCTGATAAGTTCTCCAGAATTCATATTTTGGACAAAACAAAGGTGTTTTTTTCTTTTTATTTATTTTTTAAATGTCTCTTGTGATGTAAGTCATTGCCTGCAGGTTTTTTTTCTTAGCAAATCAGCAAAACCTGCTCCTGAAATTGTAAGTGAAAAATAGTGTAATTTAAATTATATTTGGGGGGTGGGGGCTGAGAGGAAGCAAGTTTCCCTTCCCAAGTGTGGATGCTATGTCCAATAGATCCTCCTAGCTAAACCTGCAGCTTTGAGTTTTCCTCCAAAAGAGATCTGGGGTGTTTCTAGGGGGTTGCATACCCCCAATGAGTCTGAGTAAGATCTCAGTTTTAAAATAATTACATTACCAGATGTATAAGCAGTGAAAAGTTAACGATTTCTGTGTGTGTGTGTGGTAAAGCTACTAGTGAAGTCAATGTATGCCTCAAAGTTATGTGCTAAAACAAGGCAATGATCACTTGCAGTATTGGATATAAATTCAGGTTAATTCATTGGCTGAGTTGCATTTTCATAATTTGTAGTTCGAGTTTCATCTCTTTTGTGGTTTCTAGGTATCATCTTTATGGTAGTTGTCCTCTTTTGTCTCAGCTTTTGTCAGGAAGCAAAACAGATGTAACATCCGCAGCGTAATTCCTGTTAGAGTTCACAAAACTCCTGTTATGACAACATAGATCTACCTGATTTGTGAACCCATAATACTGAATTGTGTTCATGCAGCTACACAGAACAGTTCCCTAATAGTTTCTTAGCAAAGTCTGTTTATATTTTGAAACCATGTTTCTGAACATCGTCCTGGCTAGTGTGCTTTGTTGGTGGTGCTGCTGGGTTTCTTTTTTTCCCCCAATAATGTTCCTTAATGTTTGTATGTTGTTAAGGACAGTACAGACTTCATTACGAAATGGATGCACGTCCATTAAAACCTTGTTAGGAGATGTTATCGTATTTCTTTGCACATGTAATTAATTCAGGTTTGACTTACTGCTTTGATGGGAGGTGAAATTACTGCTTAAGAATGCAGAGGATGTCCTTTGCTTTTGAAACTTAAAATTAAACTCCCGTGACATTGGATTAACATTTGTGAGCTGGATCTTGGCTGGTGAAGGGTAGTAAGGGTTTGGAGTTCATGTGCTGTGGCCTGGGATTCTTCAACGTGGGGTGATCTTCTAGAGGAACAATGCTAGGTCCTGGCCTGGTGAGTTCTGGTGATGGTAATATACTTTCATACCACTGCCCTGTATCACATCACTTAGATGAGAATGTAATTAAGAATGCTGTTGCAAAATACATCCTTCATCCAATGATACGGATCTGGTTTGAGGCCTAATGCCTGAGTGACCAAAGACGAGGGCTCAATGTCATGTAAAAACTTGTTTGAGCGTGTGTCCATACTGATGCTTAGAGCTAAGTATGTTATGTTCCGCATTGTTGACTTTCACATAGCAAAGTTTGGCCAGGGTGTGCTTTGACAGCTTATTTTCTTTATTTTCCTTAAAGCTGACACTAGTCAGTTTTTTCACCCAAGGATTTTCTTTTGCAGGATTTAGAATTTAATCCTTGTTAATCAACTTCTTGAAGGGGAGTTTGATGGGGAGGAATGGTTTGTGGTGTTTACTGAGTGCTTGTATTTCCATATTTCCATGCCTGGAAGAAAACCAACGTTACACTTGAGACAACAGCTATTACCTGAGGATAAAGAGGAGTTGGATGTGACTAGAAATTTCTAGTAAAGGAGATGAAATAGTATGAAATAATTGGGTGAAATCTCCTGTCCTTCCTAGATGGAAGGGAAAGAGATCTAGCATTTGGCACTAAGAAATTGTATTGAATCTTTCCCTTGGTTCTTAGCAGTAGTTAAAAGTACATAGTTTTACAGGAGGTTTTGTTTATTAGTGCCTTGTATTATTTGTTTATTAGTGCCTTTTAGGTCTAAGTGTAAGATTTGACTGCATTATTCAGGAAATTGTACCTTAAACCTGTTGGAAAGTGGCTGTGGAAATCTGCAGCTGTCTTATCAATGAGATTTTTTGCAGAGAAAATGCTTCCCATCAACTCTCAGGTGATGTATCCAGAGTGAGATGTGCTTGCTTAGAATCACAGAAACCACTTTCTGCTTTTTTTTTTTCCCATTTTAGTAACAATTGATGTTCTGAAGGTCAGTCTGCCCACTAAAAGCTTCATTCCCAAGCTTTTCTGCAAGGACTTCTTAGGGGGCAATGAATTGATCAGGAGAGAGATTTTGCTTGTTTTGAGGATCAACACTTAGAAACCTTTTGACTTCCAAAATTATTATTTTTTTAATTCACTTCTGGGGTGCCAAGCATGACTCAAAGTTGGTCTTTGTATTAATGTTATTCCATGCCTAAACTTTGAATAAATAGAATTAATCAGTTTAAATAAATAAAGGCTAGACTCTGTGTGGACATAGTTTTGTAGTATCTGTATGTTCCTGGCAGATTCAGTCAAAACCAAAGTTTAGCTCTAAGCTACTGTAAAATTGCAAAAATGCCAACAGAATTAAACAGATTTTCAGGCACAGTGTCCTGTGACTGTATTCAGATTGACTCTGGCTTCTTTAAGAAAAAAAGGACAATGTTTTCAGTACTGTATGGCTAACTCATCATGGGGCATCCTTGATTGCTGACACTTTTATCTTTACCTAGTTTAATGCAAAGCTCCATTAAAAATGGCCTTTGTGTGAATTAAACCATAATGCATGCAAAGAAGGCAGACTGAAGAAATACGTGCGTCGTGGCAAATTCACGCTGGGATAAACATAATTGAATTTCCTTGAAGGGAAGTTGGAGCTGGACATCCAAGCATTGTTTTCTGTAAGCTCTTCTCAGCCTGCCATCAAGCAGACAGCAGATTTTGTTAAGTTCATTTCAATTTGAGTGCTGTGAGTAACACTTGGCCTTAAGACAGAGAAACCGAATAGCTGGGGTGGGAAAGTGTTTTAAAAGAAAATAATAAACATGTTTTTTGTATTCAAAAGGTAAAAAAAAGGCAGTGCAGCCTTAATTTATTCAATAGCAAGCTCCACAGTGCAAAGCCTGATTGCTTTGTAGTTGCTCTGGCCATAACCCTTGGGAGGAACGTACCTCAGTGCAGAGGAGGGTGGGGGTTGAAGAGAAGTAAAGCTTCAATGGGTAAGGTTGCTTAAAGGTTTTGAGGGGGAAGCATTTCTATAAGTGATAACACATTTGTGAATAGACTTAGTTGATGGAAGTGAGTCAAAAGCAGCTGGGTAAATGTAGAGTCATAAATGCTAGAATGGTTTGGGCTGAAGGGGACCTTAAAGCCCATCCAGTTCCACCCCCCGCCATGGGCAGGGACACCTCTCACCAGACCAGGTTGCCCAAAGCCCCATCCAGCCTGGCGCCTCCAGGGATGGGGCATCCACAGCATCTCTGGGCAGCCTGTGCCAGTGCCTCACCACCCTCTGAGTAAAGAATTTCTTCCTAATATCTGATCTAAATCTACACTTTTAGTTTAAAGCCATTTCACCTTGTCCTGTCATTCCACTCCCTGTCATTCCACTCCCTGACACAGTCCCTCCCCAGCTTTCCTGTAGCCCCCTTTTGGCGCTGGAAGGCTGTTGTAAGGTCTCCCCGGAGCCTTCTCTTCTCCAGGCTGAACAACCCCAAGTCCCTCAGCCTGTCTTCATAGGAGAGGTGCTTCAGCCCTTTGGTCGCCCTTGTGGCTCTTCTCTGGACTTGCTCCAACAGCTCTGTGTCCTTCGTGTGCTTGGGGCCCCAGAGCTGAACACACCGCTCCAGGTGGGGTCTCACGAGAGCAGAGTAAAAAGGGGAACATCGCTTCCCTTGCCCTGCTGGCCATACTGCTTTTCGTGCAGCTGAGCGTAAGTCTGGCTTTCTGGGCTGCAAGTGCACGTTGCTGGCTCATGCAGAGCTTCTCATCAACCAGTGCCTGAGGTCCTTAGCAGAGCTGCTCCCACTTTTGTTTTCCACTATTCTGTTATGAATTAGAAGTACTGTTTCTAAATTCTGCTTCTGTAGAATAGATACTATTAGCATCTAAGGGGAAAGGTCGGTGTTGGGGAAAGTGAAATGGAGAACATCCCATCCTTTTCTTAGCTGTGAGAAAGATGCATGAAAACTGCTGAAGTCAGTAAGCTAGTTCATCCATCTGCCTTTTTTCATTGCAGTATACATGAAGCTCAAGATCTGAACCTGCTATGACTGACCCAGACGTCCTCACTGAGGTCCCTGCAGCTCTCAAACGCCTTGCCAAGTATGTTGTGCGTGGGTTTTATGGCATTGAACATGCTTTGGCTCTGGACATTCTCATCCGAAACCCCTGTGTGAAGGAAGAGGACATGTTAGAGCTCCTTAAATTTGACAGGAAGCAGTTGCGGGCTGTCCTCAACACCCTCAAGGGTGACAAGTTCATCAAATGCAGGATGAGGGTAGAGACAGCTCCAGATGGCAAAACCACCCGTCATAACTATTACTTCATCAACTACCGCCTGCTGGTTAACGTGGTGAAGTACAAGCTGGACCACATGAGGAGGAGGATTGAGACGGACGAAAGAGACTCCACCAATCGCGCCTCTTTTAAATGCCCCATTTGCTTCAGCACGTTTACAGACTTGGAGGCCAACCAGCTCTTTGACCCCAGGACAGGTAAGATACGGTAACAGTGCTCTGGCTTTCTCCTTCCTTAGTGCCAGGGTTTAAAGGAAAGTCGTAGGATAATTCTCTTGAGCTTGGCAGAAAGTCGGGATACTGTTTCTGCATGTGGTAAGTGTCTGAATACCAAAGTACTGTAAAAATGTTGCAGAAAAATAATGTCGCATTTTACTGCCCCACTGGTATTTATTTTGGTAATGGTTACAGTAGCTCTTACAGAGTCTGTACAGGCAAATAGCAACTTTGATAAAATGCTTGTAGGTAAGCTGAGTGACAAGCAGTAGAGAAATTGAAGTCTTATCCCAGTCAAATTCAAGGATGAGGAAGGTGAGCTGTCCTTTTTGGAAGAAGGTGGCTTTTTGGTATAACCTGGTTTTGCCTTTAAAACTGCATGACTTCTTGTTTGCAGAGAGGACACACAAATCACTGAGTTTTGTATGCAGGAAATTTGTACTATAGATACGGGCATGCGGGGAGTGAACTGTTACTGTTTAATTTGCTTCTAGCCATTTCATTATGCTGTACAACCTGGCTTCCCTAGTGTAAACCATTCTCACGAAAGTTAAATTAATTCCAGACTTGTCTGTGGTTGGGAGTAAACAATTTTTTTTCCAAGTGTGTGCCTCCGTGGAGGTGTGTATCTGTCTCATGCATACAAAATCAGAGTCATTTCTGGGTGTCAAAGGGGCAGTCAAAATGCTGCGTGTCTTCTGTGCTAGGGAAGAAAAGGAAAAACACCCGCACCTGATGAGATCCTGCTTTGTCTCTCTAATCTGGGTTTATTCTGGGGGTAGACAGGTAGCAGAGGTTGGGTGTCAGGCCTCTACCTTCTGAACTAGCTTCTTGGTGTTCTTTAATCTTTCCTTTTAATTTTTTTCTCCTATGGACAGTTTTTTCAAGTTATGTTGCAGTGGATTGTGTTGGCCACATGCCTCCACTGCCTTCTGGAGTTTCCTCTTAGAAAAGACCTGAGACCCGTTTGGGTCTCCCCCACAGAGAACTCCAGACAAGATGTGTGAACAAGTTAGTGCTGCACGTAAACCTCTCCCACTCTTGGCAGTACAACAGTTGAGCGGTAACTGAAAGCCTCATGAATTTCAATCAGGGCTGACCTGGGCTGCAGCCACATTAATAAAATGTGAATCAAAACGCAGGGCCAAAGAGGTCCATGGAGCAGGTAGAGCATGGAAAGCATCCTCTCTGCTAGCCTAGACCAGGCTGCACTTAAAATGGCAGTCAGCTTCCCTTCCCTATCAGTGGTGCTAAGAGGGTTTTGAACCTCTGTGCCTGTAATCGTTCCGTTTCGATTTGTGAAGGGTGTGATTTGTGAGCTCTGTGCATACCTTGGATTTGTTGTGCTCTTCAGTTACCACAGCATCTGTGTCTCTCAGCTTTAGCAGAGGTCTGTTTTGTATAGGTTACCTGTAGGTTACAGGCCCTCAGATGGAGGTCTTGCTTCAGATCCATTTTATGCCATTTATGAATATAATTTCTGAAATAATTTTAAAAACATAAAAACAAAACAACACAAAAAAGGGGCAGACAGCAGGGTTTTTGTAGACTTTTTTTTTTTTTTCCTGTAAGAAGTTACTGAAGACATGCAAAAGCCAATCTTTTCCCAAGCCATATTACTTATGTATTTTACTGAGAAGTGCAATGCTGTACCTGTGCTGGGTTTGTATCTTCCCTGTGCCTTGATGTCAGGAACTTAACTTGTCTGAGAAGCTCTGGCCATCTTCTTCTGTCTTTTCTTCTGATTTCCTGGAACTCAAAGTTAAAATCATAGAACATTTTCAACTTTCTATGCCAAATGATGTAAATAATGCAAGATAAGTTTGGTTAATGTTCTGACTGTACTTGGAGAACTGGTAATAAAAATTAATAACATTTATAGCTTTCAGTTGGATACATTCTTCTCTTAGTGAAATAGAGATGTAACCAGTAGTCCCCGTGCAGGTAGGGTTGGGCATTACTGTAGAGTCCTGCAGTGGTAACTTGGAAGTTGCATCTGTCTTCCCAGGCTTTTCCTGTGTAAGAAGGTGAATATCCTAGAGTCCTGCAGAAGAGAATATTTTTGTGTGTTTAGGATTGGACTTGTTTCACACAGCTAATTGAAATTAAAAACCTCTAGGAAGAACTTTCGATTCATGAAGTTTCATGTTTGTGTTCTACCTATTGACCTGACAGCAGGCTTGTCAGGAATTGCTGCAGACTGGCTTCCTGTGCTGCGCTGACAGTTCTCACCCGCTTTGAATGTGTTGAGATGTACAGAAAGAAAAAAGCTAATGCTGTATGAATGAAGTGTTACTTTGAGCCTTGTGTTTCAGGTGGGTTGACTGAGAAAGGAAAAAGATTGTAGTCTTCCTAGAAGATCCTGTTATGAATGTTTGAAAAACATTTCGTTGCCTTTCCTTTGTGTCACCAACTGCTGTCTGACCTGTGCTCTGATATTTCATCACTTTGTTCTGCATACATGCTAGCAATCATCTGCAGTCGCTATTGTGATGAAGCCTCATGCAGGTAGAAAGCTGCAGCCATTCCCTTAAACAAGGTAAGGGCCCTCTCTTGAGGCAGAGATGTATAAGAAAAAGATTAATTGAGTAACAGTAAGAAAAGTCAAGTGTTAAACGCGTGCTGTGAAGTACAGAGCCGACCTGGCTGATTCCAGACCTGGGCTGACAACAGACACTGACATAAGGGCTACTGGATTTTCAAGTGCTTCACCTACAGATAGGATGCTCTTTCATCTGGATCTTCCACAGACCTTGAGGAAGATTTTTGTTCTTTATGCTTTTAATTGTAGAAACTACAGAAGTTTCTGTAGGGCAGTTCCTGAAATCATAGAGCAATCCAAGCAATTAGATCCTATCGTGTGGATTGGTTTTAAAAAGATCTTCCAAGTTTGAATGTATACCAGGATGTTCTGTGGAGGGTGGGAGGGGGGATCCGAGGAGATGCATTGTCTCACCCGGTAGAGGGAGCTGTCTTCTTTCCTCTATACATACAGGCTTGGGTTGATGAATTTGTTGAGTGTCACAAAAATGGAAGTTATTTTCATGGATGTGTGTTCTGCAGCATGATTAAGTGGGTCTGGTTGAGGAAGATCTGTAATGTATCCTGTTCTCGTACCCTAATCATATTTGTAAATCTAGTGTAGTGTTGGAGTTGCCTGTCAAATTCAAGGTCAGTTTGAAAGAAACTATGTGACTGGAAACTGGAATAGGGAGAGTGGGGCTGAAGTGAAGGAGTGAGAGAAACGAGATCCTGAAGTGCATTACATTGGCTGATACTAAGCCATGGATTTCTTCACATATTCTAAATACTAAACTGTATCAGGATATCCACCAGGGCAGCAAGTGAATTTAACATTAGAAAGAAGATACAGGCTAAATAAAGTAACTTTTCTCTTTTACCTTTGTAATGCAACTTCTATGCAGTCTTGTGTTTTCTTTCACTTCTGTTACTGTGAAGAATAGTCTTGATGTTAACAATGAATGTAATTACAGTTGGTCTCTTCCATACATCCAGACATAAGCGTCCTTGCCATAACATTGGGTTAAGTAAGACATGAATAATAATGCAAATACGAGTATAGAAGGTAAGTGGGTAACAAGATTTGGAAATACGATGCTGTTGGGATGTTTTTAATCGTGGTTGTACTTACTAGAGTCTTATTGGGAATCATAGCAGCCACGAACTCACCTGCACTCTGCCCTCCCACAATTTGGTCCTGGTTTGGACCAAATGAATGACTTTGGGTATGGCTACCCTACTGTTCCTGAAGGTGCATTAGAGTAGTAGGGTACTGTGTATTCAAGTCTTACTCTGTGTGCTGATAACAAATGTAATTTGGGAAGAATGGATTGAAGGTGGCAACATCAGTTTTCTAGAAGGGGAGACAACATCTTCAATTTTGCTTTAACCCCACTTGTTTTACTGTCACTCACGTAGTTTATGTACTTCATATCAGACTTGCATATAACATGTTCAGAGGCTGGCTTTCTTATCACAGGCACTTTATTATCACATTCAAGCAGTGTGCATTCAGCTGAGCTCTGTATGATTTAGGCCCTGTTATTGAGATTAGGAATTTGACCAGTCCTTGATTTTTACCTTGGTCTTGTGTGTAGATTTCTGGAGCTACTGCCTTTTTTCTTCTGAGTACTCAGCTCCTTGCTTCATCCCCAGTGAGCTATTCAGAACACATCTGACTTCTCTTCTTGTTCTGAATTTCTGCTTTCTCAGGCAAGTTCTTAGACTATTTTCAAATCTTCCTGATCTGATTCAAATTGCTTCTGAGCCTGTTCTGTAATTTTTTTCGTATGTTCCCCTTTCTCCTTTTTTTTTTTTTTTTTTTTTTTTGCCTTGCCTTTTTCTTCAGGAGCTCTCCTGTCCATTTCTGGTACATCTCTTTGTATTCTCTCCCTTTCAGCTATTAGGAAAAAAAAAATAATGTAGAACTATTCATTCCACATATTCATGCTATGTAGTCAATCCTGTATTTGTTCTTTTTGCTGTTGATTCTTGTTCTTGAACAAGATTCTTGTTCTTGAACAAGGTTGAACAATTTTTCAGAACAGGCACTCCCGTTAGCTTAATCTGCCCTGTACTGCCATGTATGTGCTATATCATACTACTGCTACAGCAGTTCACAGCTTTATCTGCCCAAACCAGGACTTTGTCTTTGTAAATTGGTGTACCAGAAACTTTCCCTGAAAAAGAAACAATTGAGAGCAATTCAGTTTGAGTAACATTATATTCTCTGAAGATTTTTTTGTCTTTTAGTTAGCTTTCCAACTGTATGTAAACCCTTCTGTGTGATTTTTCTTGACTTTACAGGCACATTTTCCTTGTCTCTGCTGCCACATAAAGCTTTTGGCAAATGCCAGCAGAGGGAAACTGCCCATAGTCTGCTTAGTTTCACTGTTTCTATTCAAATTTCTGGCAAAAGCTGCAAGAGTACTCCTGTCAGCTTTACTCTGCTTCAGAATGATAAGGCCTGGAGCAATATGGAAAGAAAAACTGAGAAAAACATCAGAATTAATGCAGGCTTTTCTGAAAGTAAGAATACTCTTCAGAATGCTTTACAAGGGATGTGTAGATTATACCTGTAACCTGAAGGGGAGGGGTACTAGCTGAACGCCTCTTCTGAAGTACCTTTTGGTCCCACCGTGGGTCACTCAGCTTGATGGAGAAATGGGTGATGGTAGTGCTGGAGCTGGTGCTGTGCTGAACATGAGGGTTGTAAGGGCCTCTTTGGAGGCAAAATCAGAGACTTGGTGGACCCGTTGCCTGTAGACTGCTGGCAAGCTGATTACCTGTATTCCAGATTGTCTTCTGGCTGGTGTGCTGTCTTTTTTTTTTTTTTTTAATCTATCTGATAAATGCAAGTCCATATGTATAGTATTGATAGCATTTTTGTCTGCAAAGGACATTTTATTATTAAAAGTGCAGGAAATAGTTGCCCTTCAAGTAACGGTTATCACTTTAACTTTTCTTTTGGCTCTGCAAATTGAAATAGATAACAATAAGATCTCTAGGATCTGTGAACATTGCAAAACCATTTGCAGTGATATCCTGAAAGCTGGACTGCAGCGTTCCTATCTCTTACTCTATTAACTTGCTGTTCTTTTGAAACTGCATGCTTGTTAATAGCATCTGCGAAGTGTCATCCTTATGGGCATGGGCATCTGTTTTTCAGTTGGATCAGGAGCACGTCTAGAATCCTGTTACTTGTGTAGTGCTTCTAAAGCTGGATGCAATTTGAGGGAATAGTATGTCGGCCTGCTTGGTGTTTTGGCTCCGTCTTCTTGGTTGGAGTGTTTTTAAAACAAAAAAAGGTTAGGAATTTCTTTGGATACTTCTTCTGTCCAGTTAGGTCTTTCTGTGCACGCTGTCTGGCTCAGCCTGTGCATAGTAGGACAGGAGGAAGAACCATTTCAGCTTAGAGCTGCCAAAGTTGTGCTTATGAGCTGGATTAGAAATGGCTCTCACTAAGAAGAGGAAAGCATTCCTCTCCCAACTTTGTACAGATTATGTATTAAATCATCTGGCACTCCTGAACGATCAATAATTTGTCTAATGCTGTCCATTTTTTGGAATGTTTAATTTACGTTTTCAAGAGAGAAATGTATTTCACTGCTCAGAAATTGTTACATTATTTTTCATGCAATTGGGCTAAGAGCAGCCAGCACACTGAGATGAATGAGCAACTCGTGGTGCTCCTCTAGGTAACACCAAGCGGTTCTGAAGGTGTTATTAGATTGCTCCCCTTCTCTAATTGCAAACCTAGGTCAGCAGGAAGGGAGAACTATAGCATGAAATTCAGTTTAATGTTGTTTTTCTGGTTTTTGTTGTGTTGCAGCACATCAAATTTGGTTGACACCTTTTGAATTTTCTGTCATTTGCTGCTTAAACTATGCCCACGAAATACACACACATGCACAATTCTGCGTATACATTGCAGCCTGTGATCAAGCTGCTGTTTTGCAGCTGAGGGAGCTACAGCATTGCCGTGCCCTCAGAGCACCCTGCCTGCTTCATTCTCCACTGAAACCTGCTGTGCCCCCTGACAGAGCTTATTAGCTTGTTTGCCATACAGCGTGCTTGAAACTGCTGACTGGGTCCCCGGTCTCTCTGCATAGCTGTGAAAAATCTGTTGCCTTTTTGTTTTTCAAATGAAGACCTGCAGTGTGTTTTCTTCCCAAGTGCTGCTAATTGGGCAGAGGTTGGAGGCCTGAGTGTGTCCATCCTGTACAGAAATAGGTCTTGCAGCGCACGTGGCAGGTAGGCATGGCGCTGGTGCATTGTCAGTGCTGAGATGGCGTAGCAATGCTACGCTTACGGTGGACAAAAACAGAAAGCTGCAGTGAAGTAACAGCAAAATGGAGTAGGCATCACTGTATGAATGTTACATGAGTCTGTAAATAAGTCTTACGACATGGGGAACTAGGTGGTAATGGGGCTTTCCCACAAAATGCTTCATTGTGTAGATTTCATTAGCTTCAGTTCAGCTACTTGCAAGTCCTAGAGAGTGAAGTGGAGTGGCGAAGTAGCTTTGGTCATCTAGTATTTCTTCAAGAGGGAGTAATTTACTTGAGGGTTTTTTGTTGCGTTTTTTGTGTGGTTTGTTCATTTTCTGAGTTCTCTGCATTTGCCTCTCTCCAATACACCAGAGCTGTCTGTTTTCATGGGGAACACACGCAGACTTGCCCACCTGACAGTACGTTCTGAAGGTGTCTTTTGGAGCCCTGAACAAAATGCAATTAAAAAAAATGGATGTAGAAGTAGTCTTGAAAACATTACTAAGCTGTACACAAGCTCTAGAAGAGAAATGAAAGATGACTGGAGTGATTTCCTAAAACCAATTCCATGTCTAGAGGAGTTCTGACTTGTTTTGAGCATGGATTATAAAAGAGCTTTACTTTTATTTATTTCTTATTTCAGATGAAAAGTAGGTCTTCTGAAGTAGAAAGACATAAAGGCCCTCGATTATGTCCGGTGAAGGGCCTGGAACACAAGTGCCATGAGGAGTGGCTTAGGGAACTGGCGTTCTTCAGTCTGGAGAAGAGGAGGCTCAGGGGAGACCTCATTGCTCTCTGCAGCTACCTGAAAGGAAGGTGTGGGGAGCTGGGGGATCGGCTTCTTCTCGCAGATAACTAGATAACTCAGAGATAACTAGTGACAGGACGAGAGGGAATGGCCTCAAGTTGCACCAGGGGAGGTTTAGGTTGGAAATGAGGAGACATTTCTTCTCAGAAAGAGCAGTCAGGCTTTGGAAGAGGTTGCCCAGGAAGGTGGTGGCGTCACCATCCCTGGGGGTGTTGAAGGAAAGGTTGGACCTGGCACTCAGGGACATGGCTTAGTGGGTGACATTTGTAGTAGGGTGATGGTTGGACCAGATGATCTGGGAGGTCTTCTCCAACCTTAATGATTCTGTGATACGTAGAAAGCATAACATCATGGGTTTTGCTTCAAATTCAGTTGCTCCTCGTTAAAGGAGGATGTCTTTGGAGGACCCGATATGCAGTACGTGTAGTGAAGTAATCTTTCATTCTTTGACCTTTTCTTTCAGTGTCTGAATTTGAGAATAACCAGAGGAAAAGTGGTTATGGTGTGGAAGAATGAAATCTCCTACCCTTTTGAGGGGTGGGAGGAGAGTCCTTCTCATGCTAATCCGGCATAGTGCTTTTAGGTTATGGTGTTCTTTGTGAGTGGGGTGTGTTTATTTTTGGGGGGGGGGGTTGTATTTTTGCTTTTTTATACTTCAAAGGTACATGCGGTGGTTGTTTTTTTGTGATGTGTTGAAAAGAAGGTCAAAGTTGGTCCTTATTGTCACTCAGTTCTATGCTTAAGGGGTGTGCATTTAAACCTTAATCTGTGAGCTCGGACAAATATCCTTTTCCACTAATCTGTTGCACTGCCTGAAAAATTAACAACTTCCCCTCTGGCAACATTCAAGCTGTTCTTTCTGTTATCATGTCTGTTCAGATTCGTTTTCCAGCTTACGAAGAAATATCAATTGCATGAATGAGTGAGAAACATGGGGTTTCTATAGCGATCTGATCAGTTGTGCTGCGGGGGTGCCAATGAGAACACAGTTCCTCCTAGCCAGTTTCCAAAGCAGCTGAGTATTGTGAGGCAGAAGTTGCTTGCAGAAGCACGCCAAATGAAACTGCGGCAGGTGTCCTGATGAAATGCTTGATAACTGGCAATAATGCCATCACCGCACATGCCAAGCATACACTTCTTGCAGTTGCAATCCACGTGTGCCCTGCCAAATCACAAGATCTGCTTCCTTTCATTTACAAGAATAAGCGTTATTTATGTCCCAGCCAGATTTGCTCAGGGTCTTAAATGTGGAGGATGGAGTTGAGGTCACCAACAGCAGTCTCGAGTTAAAAGCAATATTGAATTTGGTATTAATGGAAAGCTGCTGGTTCCTTCTACCCCTCTGATGTTTTGGGACAAGAAATTGGACAGCTGCTTTTCCAAAGAGTGGGTGACTGCTGTGAAGCTGTGTGTGCTTGTGTTGCAGATAATGCTGATGTCAGTATAATCTATGGAGAAATACAGTCACGGCATTTGGGAGACTCGTCCAGAGATTTCAGAGTGAAGTATGAAGTTCTGAAGTGAACTTTTTGTTGAACTACAAGAGAGCTTAACCCTCCACTGTGTCTGAAGTTACTGCGTGTTTCAGAAAGCTTCGGTGTATTGGGATATTGTCCCAGAAATGCTCTTTCTGACCCTAGACACACCAGGCAGCCCTCTCAAGAGCTTGATGGCTTGGACTTTCTACATAGATGTGGCCTGATCTGCATGCCTATGGCAAAATGACTTGGAAAAAAGGTGGTGGGAGGCACACAAGTGCAAATTCTACTAGAGGATCCTTTCTTGCCCACAGACTGCATGTTGGTTGCTGTTGCTGTCTTTACCAAGAAGTGCTAAAACTTGCACAACTGAAATGGAGAACCCACAGCGTACACCAGCGTTGGACAGTCCTGTATTTAAACTACTCGAAGGAACAAAACTGTTCCACAAGCAATGGTGCTCATTCTGTTTCCTACTAACTGTGTTTTCTGAGGAATGGTTGCAGTTGGGATTGCATGTAGGTAGTCTATTCATTGTTTTTTTTTTATTTTTTTTTTTATTCCTTGAGTTTCATTACAAAATAAAGCCAAAAATAACGTAAGGTTTAGTGTTGTTGAACGTGCTGCTAGCCAGTTACCAGCTCTGAACACCAACATTTCTGTCTGAATTCATTGAATGCTTAGCACCACCAGTAACAGTTCATGAAATCTAGCTTGTTGTTATCAAATAGTGTAAATTTCTTATTTTCTGTTCCAGAAATGCAGAAGAAGTCCTCTTCTGTCACCACACAGCTGCTCATAAACACGTTTCTCCCGTATTTTTTAGTCTTGCTTTAACCATGGTAGTGATTCTGTGTAGCCTTCATCAGTGACTTCATGGGAATGTCCTGCAGCATACAAGATTTTACTTTGGAGAACTCTGTCCTGCTGCACAAAACACTTAACTCTTACTTTTGGAAGTAATTACTCTTTTCCCTGCATCATTCCCCACAACTGTGGGCTGAAATTGAAGCAAAAGAACAAAGCTATGCTTGGAGCCTTCATACTGATGTATTTGCACCACCACTGTCCCCCACGAGAGTCAAGGTTCACTGTTTTCTTTTTCTCTTGTCCTATACTAGATTATCGGTCTATGTGCTTCTTCCTCATTCTAATTACACTCTCTTTTTAATTAAAATGCTTTTCCCATGCTCTGCAAAAAGGAGTAGAGAAAGGATGTTTTTGGGCTGAGTCTTTACACTGCTAAAGTCTCAACAGTTAACAGAAATAGTTGATATTTGAAAGAAAAAAAAACAGTGTAGCAGTATTGGCTATGTAGATAAGAGAATTAATGATTTTGCTGCTGGAGGATCAAGCTTTATTGTCACCTGGAGGTAACAGAAGCTTTTTTGCTTCAGAAATGTGAGATTTGGGAAGGAAGAAAGATGAAAATGAGAGTGGGAGATTAGGGGGTGGCAAGTGCAAGACAATATTCATTTTAGACGATAAGCAATCCTTTTGCTGTTCCACCCCAATGTGCTCTTCAGGGAAGAGCAACAGTAGCAAGAGGCATGAAACCTATTTGGTGAAGATTTGCATTTCAAAAGGATTGGCAAGGCTTTTAATTCCCTCCATCAGGAATGGCCAGGAAAGGCATTTCATCAGAACACAGCATCATGTCTTCAATGATTAAAGGAAATCTGGGAGTCGGAAGGAAATAGGCAGCTGCTTTGGCAGAACAGGAGCAAGCTCAGTAATGTAAAATAGCTCAGATAAAGCCCATCTGAAAACGGATCGTGGAAAAAAACCCTTCCCCTTTACAATCAAACATTTTCTTCCTCTGAAGCTGTTTAGTAGTCTTATTCTCCTCTTGTTCCCGAGGAATTAAACGTGCTGAATTTGCTTCTTGATTGCACTGATGTGTGGTGCTATGGCAGGCTGTCTTTCCTGGGTTACCTTTGCTGTTGGTCTCTACTGGTGTGGCCCAGCTTGCCGAGTCAGGCTGAGAAAAAGGGTAAAACTGCCCTGCTTCTGAACATGCTCTCACTGACAAGAAGACAAATGGGTTAGCAGTTTTACTGCAAGACTGAGTATGAACGCTAATGTCGGTGTTTATGGGAATATTTGAATACTGCAGTTTGAAGTTGTGAAGAGATCATTAGCAACTTCTGGATATAATTCTCTGGAGTCAAGAGAAGAGACCTGTTTTTTTCATTTCCATAGAAATTGCATTCAGTTGGTGAAACTGATTTTAAAAGGTGTTTGCTTGCCTGTCCTCAGGCCTAAAACAAAGCACATGTACACCATTGCGGTGAGTGGAGGACAAGGTTATAGCCTGACCATAAAAGACAAAGGATTAGGTGATTTGTGATGCTTCACTCAACCTGAAATGGAGAGATGGCTGTCTTAATTGTTCCCTCTGCTTTACGAACAAGATCATAGGAATAAATCACATTTATTGCTGGGAACAGACTACATCAATTTTAAAAATCCCCATTTTTATATGAGAAGTCAGTAACAGTTATAATTAAGTTGGCTTGTATATATACACAGTCTCATAAAATCTTTAAAAATACATGTTGCAAAGCAACTAATGAAGCAAGAGGAAAAAGGAAATAATCTTCACCTGCTATATTTGGTTTTATATAAGTTAAAATTTTCAGAAAATGCTGTTTCTGTGCGGAAGAACTGTCTCTGTATTTGGCTTGATTCTTTGGGGCATTTTAAGGTATTTAACTCAAGGCAATCTGTGTGTGCTCAGCACAGTTACCATACAATTTTTACACATTTTTTATGTAATAACTGAACCTTGTGTGGCCACACCAGAATGTTTCTGTTGAGGTGTGTGTTCGGCCTTCACCTCATCCTTCCTGTTGGCCAGGGGGTTTGTGGCTGGTGAATGCCTGGGTGGTTCATCTTAGTCTGCCTGGAGCTGAAAGCCCGAACTTGTAAAGCAGACAGGGACTTGCTGCTTTCAAGGAATGAAGGGTCACTCTGCCGTTTAATATTATCTCTGAAATGAAATCCTAATCATGTCAATCTGTTGTACATTTGGTAGTCTGAGTGTTAAGGGTTTGCTGCCTTGCATTACCAAGACTGCAGCGGTGACAGTCTCATCCAGGGACAAATGGCTTCAGTTGTAAAAACAGAGAAGATACAGCAGAGCTGGAGCTTGACCCATGCCAACATCAGCATGCAATGTGGGGATCCTCCTAAATGGTTCTGGGGTGGCTGTCATATAGATGCCACAGTAGAAACTTGCAGATCAACACACTGGGCATGAGCTCCGGAGTTCCCCCTTCTACCACATTTACATGACTTTATAACTTAACTGTTCAGGTTTCCACTGTCAAAATGGGAAATATTAAGACACCTTTCTTCACGCTTGCCTGATTTCTCTGCTTAGACTGACAGCTTTACAAGCAAAGTTTTTCTCAGTACTTTTTTTTCTTTCTTCAGGGCTCCAGTTCTGTGTGACTCTGAGCCTCTAGATCCTATACAAGTAGAACTCATGCCTTAGGAATACTGAGCCTCTGCTAGTCTTCAGCACTGTTGTAAAATTTCATCTTTGTTGTTGATATTTTACTAGAAGACAAAATGTTTGCAAATTTCTGAGATGCTTTTCTCTCTTTCTGTCTTCTTCTGGATTAAAGAGACTTTGGCGCAGAAATGAGTCTTTAGCGCTGTGCTTCTCTCCCTTTGGAGTGCAGCTGATCAGTTCTGTCACAAGTCCAAGTTCACTGCTGTAAAGGAAAGGAGTCAGAGCTTATTTCTATTTGAGTTTTAGATAGTACCTCTCTTATATCAAATAAGGTGAAGTATTAGTTAAATCTGTGCACAATGCATTTCTAGCAGAAGGAAATTCACCTGCCTCCTCGCAGTTGTGCTAATCCTACTTGCTCTGATGGAAGTGCTTATGGTACTGAGCATGAGTATGTACTTACGGAGAAGAAAGGCAAAAGGAGGTAAACAACACATTGGGCCTTCTATATGGAACTTGAGAACTGTGAGAGCTCAGATATTTGCAATTAATGTCAGTATGTTTGTTCATAATCAGTTCTGGAAGGAACATTAAGACCCTGTAAGCTTCTCAATATGGGAAGCCGGGAACATCAGTTTTAGAAATGTTTGAGGATTCATTTTAGTAGGAGTTTTTTTCTTCTTCAGATCACTGACTGAATCAGAATATGTGACAATTTCAAATATGCATTTGCTGATTATTTTTTTTGAAGGCTATATAAAACCACTTTCTTTAATATATGCCAGTGTTTGCATGCAGGTATGCAATACAATTTCTCAGTGTCAAAACATTGATTCATCAACTTGTGATGACTCTTCATTTAAGAACTGCTGTCAGCTGTGATGCAAAATCCTTCAGAACATTTGTGATATGCTTTTTCTTTTTCACATTATAGCAGTTAAAGCTTGAAATTGCTATCTTACTCAGAAGTTATCTTGCTGGAGAATATCTCTAGTGGTACAGTCTCAATCACAGGCTCTCACTTTGATCTTGTCCGTGTAGGTCCTTGTAAGTGTCCTGAAATTGCAGTGTCTGAAAAATGAAGTTATGACATACCTGTCTTCATCCCTATTCTGCCAATCTGAAGGTGCCTTTATACAGTTCATAACTATCTTTGGCAGTATGGAAGGGAAGGTGCTGGTATAGGTGAGTAATATAAAAGTAACATAAAAGGCGCAATGCTTTGGACTTCAGTAAACTTCACCTGGTTGACTTCTGACAATTTCTGTAGTTTATAAAGATAGTTTTGTGTTCTAATTGTGGTTCCTACAAAAAACTTCTTCCATTTCTGTCTCATTAGGACGCTTAGTACATTGCACGTGTGTATACGGTTCTACTTTCAAAATCTTTAGTAGGAAGTATGAAATTAAGTGAACCAAGGTAGACCCTTGAAATGCCTTTTCTGGCTCACAGCAAACAATCTAAAAATGATGTCCTTTACCTTTTATGCAGCCATTTTATAATGAATTTATCTGGACCGTATTTCTTCAGTTTTTTGATGAGTCTACAAGACAGTTGAACGTCCTCTCTTCCCCTAAGTCAAAATATTTTGCTTCCCATTTTTCCTCTTATCCTCTAGCACCTCTAAAACTTAAGATGGGGTTCAGTCTTTTTCTGTAATAACTTATATTCATGCTCAGTTCTCTATACCAGAAAATTCTCTTCTGTGCTCTGGCTTCCAGCTTCCAGTTTTCCTCAGTTGTCATGATGTGTAGTCCCTAATAAAATAAGCCATGAACCTCAGGTCTCCTCCATCCTTCCCCAGGTCTGAATGCCAGTTGCTGGGCTTGCTGCCGTCATAATTGGTTATTTCTGCTTTAGCTCAAGGCACGTGCGATTCCTCACTGAGCTGCAAGAGGAGGACCTAATCCATTTGTGGGGAGGGAGGAAGATAGAAGGCCACCTAGAGCAGGCTCCAGGTGCGGGCGGGTCTGTGCAAAGCAATCCACTGGGGGGATGAGTAAAATATTTTTCTATTATTTTTGTACTATTAATAAAATTGTGTTCATTTTGGCTTTTATTTCATCCTTTCACATTTTTATTGCTTTTTTACATTATACATAATCTATTAGTCCAGTTGTACATGGATAAAAATTCAAAATTGGTTCATGTTAAAAAATAAAATTACTGATGGGGTAAGTGATCAAAAAAAGCTTGGGGGATCATTCTAGCATGTTTCTGGAACTTCAAATTTCCTTCCTTCCCTTCTGAAGGGAACTTCCATCCCTTGCCTAGTGTCAGGATGTTCATCTTGGATTTTTTTGGAGGGGGAGGGAAGAGGAGGGAATCCAAAGCATTATCAATTTGTTATTTAAGGATTAAATCAGACTCTGGATTTGTTTTTAAATTTGAAAAGCAATGTTTATTTTTTTAAAAGATTTGTGTTTTTTTCATACTAATCTTTCACTGACTGCTTTTGTCCAAAATCTGAACATTTCTTCTTGCTTTCACTGTAATTTTTTTGTCTGTCTTTCCTTGACCCTGAAGTAAATTCTTTGTAAGTGCTCAATGCTTTGAGAAATGGAGAGACGCTTCTCCTGCATCTTTGATCTGTATTGTCGTGTTTTTGTGACGTGCATCAAGCAGACTGAACAGATGAAATGGGGATGGTTACGACTTTCAAGTGATGAACTATCTGAAAGTTAGTCCTTGGAGCGCACAGAGACGGATGCCACTTATTTTGTAGTGCTATTCTTCATCTTGTACCCAAGGAGAATTAGGAGTATTCTGGTTTGGGATTGCAGAGATAACAAGTGATTGCTTTTGTGCCTCCTTCCCATAACAATCTCTGTTTTTTTCATAGTGCATCAAGTGACTGGTGCAGGTGCCAGCAGAGCGAGGTTACGTGGTTTGGGGTTTTGTTTGTGTTTTTATTCTCTGTTCGCCTCATTTAGTTGTAGCTCTGAGGCAAAACATCCCCTGGTCCCTGTGTGTTCACATGGAACCAGAACAAATTGCTTCGTTCCCCAGATTGCTGTGAATTAGATAAAATTAGTCTCAAAACATGTAGAGAAGTCAGAGTTTTGTTAAAAGGAAAGTTAGTGCACAAGTGTAGAGAGGATCTTGGATTGAGTAAGTGGGGGAAGACCCTTGACCTGAGCAGGGATTGAAATTCTTGGTCCTTGCTCCATAAAAAGAAGTATATTTAGTAGGAAAATAAAAATGTACTCGGAATACCATTTCTATTAGAATTTTCAAAAATGTATATGTTCCAGGAGGCAGGACGGAACAGAGAAGGAAATTTACTCCCTTGAGAGTTGAAAGACATTCAGTTACTGCAGTGATGGGCATGTAAAATCTAAACAGACAGTCCTGGAGCCTTCTGGCTTGGAAAAGAGGGATGATTGATACTCAAACATTAGGAAATCAGCAATGTTAGGGTAGAATTGCAATTTTATTTACTCTGTGTACATGCATCCAACTCTGTGCAAATGCCATTTTTAAACACGTACAATATATAGTGATTTACTACACGTTAGTGTACTGCCTTGTATGCTGTATCAGATGGTGCATGCTTACACTAAACCATGGTGGTGGTTTCATGCTGATAGGCAACTGAGCTCCACCACACCCTTCTCCCACTCCATCCTCAACAGAGCAGGGAGGAAAAAATGATGAAAAGAAAGTTTGTGGGTTGAGATAGAGAGAGAGACCTACCAAGTACCTCCATGGGAAAAACAGACTCAGCACAGGGAGATAAATATAATTTACTGCATATCACTACCAGACTAGAACAGTGACAAATAAAAGCAAACTAGAAACACCTTAATGTCCATCCACCTTCTTCTACCTCTTCCCCCCAAGCAGAGCAGGGGAATGGGGACTGCGGTCAGTCCTTAATGCTTTCTCTCTGCTGCTCCTTCATCACTCTCTTCTTCTGCTCCAACATGGGGTCCCTCCCACAGGATGCCGGCCTTCCTGAACTTAGCCTGGGTGTGCTGCCCACAGGCAGCAGCTCTCCAAGCACTGCTCCCACACGGCTCCGTACCACGGGGTCCATCCCCCAGGAGCAAACTGCCCCAGCACGGGTCCCCCACAGGCAGCAGCTCCCCCCAGCCCCCTGCTCCTGCGTGGGCTCCTCTCCACGGGCTGCAGCTCCGGCCTGGGGCCTGCTCCTGCGGGGGCTCTCCATGGGCCGCAGCCTCCTCCAGGCCACATCCACCTGCTGCACCGGGGGCCCCTCCATGGGCTGCAGTGTGGAGATCTGGTCCATGTGGAACCCATGGGCTGCAGGGAACTGCTGCTGCATGCCTGCAACACCTGCCCTCCTGCTGCGCTGACCTGGGGAGTCTCCAGGGCTGGTTCTCACTCCTCTCTCCCAGCTGTTGTTGCACTGCAGCTTTATTCCCTTTTTAAAATTTGCTCTCCCTGAGGCCCAACTAGTCACTTGTGGCTCAGCTGTGGCCAGGAGAAGGGTCCCTTTTGGTGCTTGCTCTGGTCTGACATGGGGCAGCTCCTGGACTCTTCTCACAGAGGCCACCCCTGCAGCCCCCCTGCTACCAAAACGTTGCTGTGTAATCCTGGTGTCAGTGTTTTCATGTATAATAAAATGTGCTGGCATTTACTGGCAGCAAAATGAATGAATGAATTAAAATCCCAATAATTGTGTCAGTGTTCTTCTCTAAAGGAAATAACTGTCAGTGTTACAATGAAGTTTTGTGAAGTTATTCGCGTATATGAATCTACATAGCCATCCAACTTCTGTGATGCATTTGTAATTGGTAATAACTTGCTGCGACAAAACTCGGAAGAGAATGACTTGAGCCTCCCAGAGTTGCAGCCTTACAGGTTTTCTCCGAGGATGAGTTGTTATCATTCTCTTCCCCAAGTCACAGTTGGAATCTGTAAAATCTTTCATCTGCCTCTGCTGCAAAATACCGACTGTAGGATGGCATTTTTCATTAGTTATTACTGCTGAAATAAGAACAAAAGGCAGCCCAAGAAATTAATGCAGCTAACATTTCTCCTATTTTTGAAGACTTTGGAAAGAAGCTAAAAGTAATCTCAGTGTTGGTTTTGCTTTAAAACACCGTTGCAGAGCATTGGATGTTCCCATAACATAACTGGATAAATGAGAAAGAATTTCCTCCTAAACACAGGGGCTGAAACTGGACAAGGTACTCATCTCCTCTGGCTGGGTGTTTGCAGAGCAGGCGTGCACACCTGAGCTGGTTACTGAAGCTTTCTGAGCAGTCATGCGAGAGAGGCACTTTGAAGGACGGCTTGGCTCCTGCAGGGGCAACATTTAATCTGGTCAAAAGCCGTCTGTGACAGAGCTTCTGCCTCTCCACCGCCGGTAAAGGGAGCCCTGCTGACTAGTGAAGTAGCCCGTATGTTCATGTCTGTGCTGTAAATGTCTTATGTTCAGTGGGAAGGATCCTTCCTAGCTGTCACAGGTGCCAGATGAATGCTAAGCCTGCCAATTTCGTTCTAAGACTCTGGAGGACCTATTAAAACGGCACGTGTTAAAATCAAGCTCACATATGGTCTGATGTAGTTAAACTTCTCTTTTGTATGGAACAGTCCAATCCAGAGAGACATGGAGCTGTTGTATAAAAATAGTAGGTTTTGGTTTTATTAAGAAAAAGCTATGCATTTAAAGTTTGTATTTATTAAAAACAATAATCACTATATAATATAGAAAATAATTAACCCACTACTTTATCAATGACTGGCACAAAATATAATTATTATTCTACTCTGCTTATTCTGGATTGTTAAAACAACCTGTAGCAAACGGAGAGCCCAGGTATCTTGGCTTAGATTCTGGACGTTGTTTTCAGCATGAAGGTAGCTTTTGGTGAACTTCTACGTCTGTACATTTTTGTCTTCACCCCTGCTTAAAAGTTTCGCAGATCAAGAATGTTAGTGGTTTGTTGCTGGTTGTTGTTGTGGTTTTTGTTTGGTTGGTATTTTAGTGGTGGTCAGTTAGTCAAATTCAAGCTGATTTAAGCTCTCTTCCAGCCAACTCTCAAATCAGCAAGTCCACACTATCTACCAAAGAGAGAGTAAGTGATTTTCAGCATTCCTCCTAAGTGAACACGCTCGGAGCAGCAGCAAACGGGATGATGAAGAACCGTGTGTAGGAATTGACCCGCAGTTCTCTGCTTTTTCTTTTCAGCCTCTATGTGCTGGAGACTGGGAAAACAGGACAAGAGCATCATGAGATGTTCAGTGCTGAGTCACGCACGAAATATTGTGTTAAAGTCGAAAACATTGCTGTGACTTTAAGTTAAACAGGTTAGCAGATGGTCTGTATCAGTCATGTGTAATGTGCTGGTGCAAGTGTTTGCTATGATTCCAGTAAGAAAGGCACTCAGACTCGGTGAGGTATTGATTAAAATGTCATTTATTGAAGCTAATGAGAAAGAAAAGGAGAACAGATAATATTATATCCCATGGGATGCTGGGAACCCCGCGCTGTGCAGCATTGGACAGATTTCCAGTAGGGCACCACACGGTGTGCAGAACCTGGTCTCTTCACCTGCATTTCGGTCTTCAGAGTTCGTACAGGATTTTCTTAGAAGAAAACAATTTCATTGATCGCTTCTGCAGCTGGGCAAAACAAAGCATGAATTCAAGCATGCAGTTTCACTGTAAGATGGTGAGACAAGGCTAGGCACTGGTGGTGTAGTCGCTGGTGCAAACAGGAGCTGCCTTCAGGGTCCTCTGGTGTGATTCACTGGCCAACCCATTGGGTACTGTGACCTGGGCTTGTGGCTTTCATCAAAAGCATGGTAGAAAACCATGGAAATCTGATGATGGAAATGTAGAAAATGTAGAAATGTAGAGAAGAAAGCCTAAAACAAGAGATAGAGCATTTGTTTGTGAAACAGAATGGTGATGCAGAACCAGATTTTTCCAAGGGAAGCAATTGTTAACTGGTGTTATTTATCACACAGCCCTCAGCAGTGGCAGAGTTGTTCTGCTTAAATTTTTCTTACCAGCTTATCTGTTTCATGTTTGTTGTGGCTTTAAAAGTGTTTGGTTTCTTTCTGCTTTGAAAAGTAGACACAGATTAGGGAAGGAGCAGACGAAAGACTTAACTGCCTTTTAGTGTACGCTGAGAACTACTCGGTTGCATTGCAGGACCAGAAGAGAGAGCCTGTCACCCCCTTCTGAAGCAGGAGAAATTTAACCTCCGAGGCTAGTACGTTCCAGTGCTCCTGATTCTCCGTTTTTCTTAATATCCTAACCTAAAGTTTTCTCACAGAAAATGAAGAACAGTTTGTCACCACTTTTGTTGCTTTAGTGTAGTCAATACCCCAAACTTGCCGTGCACTGCCTTCTTAAAACTGAACAAGTCAGTCTTCCCCATTTTTTTTTCCTAATGAAGCATATGTGTTAAACTGTCATCGTGTTCCCTTGGAATCATTACAGTATCTGAAGCTGCGCTCTGTTTATCACCACAGGTGGTCACAGGGCAGAATAACGCAGGATAACATAGCATTGTCTCATGCTTTGCATGACATAGTTGTTAATATACACAGCAACCAGACTCTCTTTTACTGTCTGCCGCACAGCACTGTTGATTCCTGTTGGTTTTGTCCTTCACTGTGAGCCAGAGATTATTGTGGTGTGTTGCCTAGACAATTAGCCCTTTCTGCTCACCCCCTTTTTTAAAACCAGTACAGTATCTTCTACCTGGCTCTAATGAATTTCATAATGTGCATTCCAGAAATTTCTTCATTTGGATTAGCATTGCTGCCTCCGAAAGCATTCGATCCCTCCTCTGCCCTCATTTTGCTCATGGAATTTGTTTATCTGTCAGTCACTAGAAATGTTAGCTATCATCAGGACCGGAGCAGCATTGATTGGGGTTATCCCAGCTGATAGTTATTGATACATCCTCACTGAGAATATTTTTCAGGTGTGCATCCTCCGTGTTGTCCGTTCATCTCCAGCCTTTTACCCCTGGTTTACTCATGAGGATGTTTTGCAGGACAGTCTCAGCAGTCTTGCTAGCATCAGAGTGCATCCCATCTACCAGCGGCCTTCCAGCCCTCAGAAGAGATGACCAAGATGGAGCCAGGCTCTTCACAGTGGTGACTGCTGGGAGGAAAAAGGCAAAGGGTGTAAATTGAAGCAAAAGGGGTTCCAGCCAGATATGGGATGGAGCTTTTCACCATGAAGATGGTCAAGGAGCGCAGCAGGTTGCCCAGAGAGGCTGTACACACTTGGAAGTGTTCAAGACAAGACTGAATAAAGTCAGAGCTGAATCTGGTTTGGGCTGGAGGCTAGGCAAGAGACCTGCAAAGGTCCCTTCCATCCTGAGTCACCCTACAATTCTAGTCTTTTTCCCGTCCCTCGTAACTATTCTTTTTGCCCTTTGTGTTTGTCCTTCTGAAATTCTTGTTCATATTGCAGGGACTGCTTTGTGCAGCTCCCTGCTTTCTGCGGGATAGTCATCAGAGCTTGCTGAGAGTCCATGAAAGGTGTACAGCACATTTCACCAGCTGCACAAAACTTCAGGCTCCACCTGATTTGTTTCTAAGTCTGTATTACAGTGTGACATCCATTTCCATATGTGTCCTCTCCCTGCAGTCTGCTGGTGTGTCATCAGCGCTTCTCAACAGTGGCATGGCCCCAGTGAGTCTGTAATTGTCACCTCCTGGACTGCACTACTGGACCCGAAGAGGGCGTGAAGGCAGCGCGCAGGGTCCTGCAGTTACTAGATGAACCTCCTCGCTGCCTTACAACTTCCTCAGGCAGTTCTGGCTTCCTTCTGGTCGCTCCCAGCTAGCTTCTCGTAATGATGTAGTGTCTTGGTTCTCCTCTTTGGAGGAAGTTATGGATCAAGTCCACGCGACCTGGGATTTTGTAGGCTGAAACTAGCTGGCACAGCAGCACTGCTCCTTTGGGACAGTGCCTGTCTGTAAGCACTGCAAAGCTTTAACCACCCGTTACTTTTAGAAGTGATCCAGAAAGCTTTGATGTTGAAATCCTTCACAGGTCTCAGGAAATGCAATGTACATTGCCTCCCACTACTCCTGCTACTGCCGTGTGCAGGTCTTGGTTCCTCGGATCCTGCACTCACCCACATGTCTCCTATCCAACGCGACGCCCGGTGGCGCGGGACCGGACCCGCCACCACGCCACCACCCCTCAGCGCATCGCCCCCAGGGGAAGGGCGCCGTCCCTACCGCGCCAGAGGGAGCAATGGCTGCTTAAAAATAAATCCGAGAGCAGATGGCGAGGCAGATTATTGTTCATCCTGGGGCGATGATGATGATGTGCCAGCTAACTGCTGGTTGTCTATCAGAATTAATCAGGAGATGTTGTGGCACATGATCAGCGAAGCCACCGCACCCCCTGGGAAAAGGGAAGGAAGAGGAGAGAAGCAGCTCTGGAAAATGAGTTGTCACAGATGCAGTTGCCTCTAAAGATTGGAGAAGTTTCCTGTGAAGAGGAGACTATTTAAAATAAAAGCAGGAATGTTCTTAGGGTTTTGTTTTATATATGCACGCATGCTCTTTTATATAGCTGCACTATGCCTAGCTCCTAAAAAACAACTGGGTGAATGTGATCACTTTCTCCTTGCTTTTGTCTCAGTGGAATTGTAAAACATCTGAAATAAAAACAATCAAGAGGTTTATAAAATCTTTACGAATAGTAGCTGTATGGATAGCACGAACCATGATGCATGCATGTGCCTGGTTTGGATTTCTGGTCTGTGTCAGAGGAAAGGACTCAACACTTGCTGTGCTGAAAGCACTTACATTCACTCCCTGTATACCCACAAAATAAACTAGGCAGAAGCTGACTCAACCCATTGAGCTGAAAGACAGTAACAAAGGTACAGCTCCAGAGTTTTCATGCTTTAGCAATCTGAAGGGTAGTTTACCCCTGGTGTCTTTCTTTAATTTTTTTTTTAAACTGTTTGACTAAAGAGGTTAATGAGATGGTATAACAATTAGCAGGTGTCATGTTTTGTTTCATCAAATTAAGAAATAAAATAGGGAGTACCTAGTGGGTTGTTGTTTCTGTAATGGAAGTCAACAGTAAATTCAGGTCACTTAGATGAACTGTCAGTCTATTTTATGAACTCGGTAAAATTTGTTAAACTAAATTTCTTACTTTGTGTCTTCAGCTTCTGTTGTCCAGGCTACTTGTCATGGCACATCTTTTCAGTATACAGCAAGCCTCACCTCCAAATACACGTTTCTCTGGGGTGTGATTTATGGAGAACTTACGTTGCTGTTTCTGAAAATGATTCAGGTGATACATTAAATACTTCATTATCTAAGGCTGTCAAGCATGGACAATCTACTTAAAGACCACATTTTATACAAACATACATTGTGAGATACAAAAAAGTGGGATGAAAATTGCTTTTTTAACTACCCTTCTTTTATACTTTTTAAAAGTTAGCATAGTTTTAGGTTGTTAAAGAGATACTTGCCATGTCAAATAATCTGAGGGCTTTGCCTGCACGTAGCGGTGAGTAAAAGGCAAGACTGAATTAAGCTTTTTTGGCTCTTATTTTTCAGGTGATCAAATTTGAGATGTTAGCAGTAAGGGGAAATCAGCCTGAAGCAGAAATAAGATAGACTGACATGAAGAGAGGTAATCCCTCTGGACTCTCAAAATTTGCAAATGTCAAGGAGGCTTTTTTATTGCTTTGCCTGGCATTACTATAAGCTTCATCAATATATCTCCTCAACAGCTCCGTGAGCGAGACAGCAAATCACCAGCAGGTTATCTGAGACAGCAGGAATCTTTAGGTCAGAGACATTCTTAAAACACTCCTGATGCCAGCAAGTCCTTTTCTCTTGCTTGTGTTGCAGATGATGAAATAAATTACTTTCCTGGTTTATCTCTTGTTATGTATAGGTCAGGCTGAGCTGGAAAATTTGTCTTGCGGGCTTTGTTTCTGATCTATTCTGCTGTGTGCCATCATGGGGGGGCCAACTCTTAGTATTTTACATCTCCAGCACCTGAAGTTTCCCAGCTTAGTTATTTTTGAATAACGGAAATAATCCTGGGAGATAGTTGGTTTCAGTGCCTGCACTTCCAAACTGCTTTTTTTTTTTTTTTTTTTTTGGCATGCAGGTTGCTAGAGTGAGACAGTAATTTAAAGAAAGTCGTGTGCTCAGGGGGTGCTCTCTAAATCTGAAGTACTTGGATGCTGGTAGGGATGGGTGGTACACATACTCTGCAGTGAGAAGATTCCCATTTCTTCTGGTCAGCATTACTCATTTTTACCATGAAACCAGTGATAGGAGATCGCAGTGCAGAAAGCAAAAATTGCCCTTAGCTGTAGAAAGTTTTTCCCTCTGAGAAGAGCACTAATTGAAAACATCCCCCCCTTTCCAAGTATGAAGTATAGGTGAGAGTGACAAGAATGTGGTCTCTGAAGGGTTGTTAGCAGAAATGCTTAGTTTTTAACATGTGCCTGGGGCACTACTGCTGTCTCACCAGACCATGCTATCATTTTAGTTCGTTTCCCTCACCTGCGTAGGCCCGTGTGGTTCTCATTGCATGAGTCAGAAGAAAAGGGGTAGGTCAGGTCGTTCTCTGGGAAGGTAAGAGAGAAATCCATCCCCCTCTTGTGCTTCTCTCTCTGAAACCATCTGGGAGATAGCTACCCAGACCTCAGTCCAGGCTTCACTAGAGGTCCTGCTCAGTACCATGGGCCAGGATTGTATACTGGACACTGGTCTTAGCAGTTTCTGCTGTACATTTCGCCCTGTAATTCCCCTCCTAATTTATTTTTTGGACATTTTGTTAGGCCTAGAGTGCGTCAGGTTCTGCTGGTGCTCCAGGCTATGTCCTGGAATCTGTGTGATTCTGTCATTTCAAAACTGTCAGCTTTTTTCTTTCCACAGTAATCCTGGTGCCTTCCTACAGTTTGGCGCTCGGCTCAGTCCCATGGTGCCTCTCCTTCCGTTTGCTCTCTCTTTCCTATTTAATGAGAAAATGAGGCCCTCTCGCCAGTCGCTGCTTGTGCCACGAAGCTGTCAGGGCTTTCAGCACCACTCCCCGTTACAGTGATGGTCAGTAAGAGAAGGGGTGGAAGAAGGACAGGCAGGCACTGAGTGCACCATCTTTGGAGGAAGCTTTCCCATCTCACTCCTTTGGACGTCCCTAGCTCAGCCGTAATTCTTTCCTGGCCACGAGAGGTGGCTCTTTGCCTGGCATGACTTGGAGCAGTTCTGGCTGCCTCGTTGGACGTGCCCAGTTTTCACGTGGTAGGGAGAAAAATAATTCACCAGAAAGCAAAGAAAAATAGTACACCTTTTGGACAAAGGAGCTTTAGAAGGCATTGCATTAAGAAGAAAAAGAATGGGATAGGGGTATGGTGGTACAGAATAGCTAAAGGTGCAGAAAAGAGTACATGGATATTCCAATTTTCTTGATCACGGGACACAAATGAGTTTTAATGTCATAAAATATGACAAAGCAAAACAACAAAAAAAAGATTTATAAAAATACTCTGTAATGCAGCAGAGTTAACAGGTGGGAATTCTAGGCAAAGCATATGTGTGCACATGTCAGAAGGGGGTCTGTCACCTTTTGAATGAGTGAGAATACAAGGCAGTTGATAGAAAATGCTAACTCGCATCATCCTTTCTATTCCCAGCAAAAAGTGAATCCTAAAAAGCCAATCGCAGAGCAGTACCTGTTCTTATCTCATCCTGTTATATATCTTGGCAGTGCTGGGGCACCTTTCAAAAACTGCAGGCTGGGAGCATGATCTATTACACCAGTAAATAGCGGATTCGGTGAGTGCTGCCTGTGAGCTGCTCCAGACCTTTGGAAAGGAGGATAACATGACGTCTACTCTGATAATAGACTGGCTTTGTTCTGAAGTAACCGGCATCAGAAAAACCTGCTTTGTTCCTGTGAAGGGCCTCCAAAGCCTCTCCGAAAACAAAAAGGGAAAAGCAGACGGAAGAGCAGTGTGTCCTTTCTGTGCTGGCCCATCTTGCAATGCCACTGAAAAGAGCTGGAAACAACACGCTGGTGCGGAGCTCACTGTCTTGCTTCCTCCTCCTTGCCGTTGCCAGCTGCTGCCATCAGGCTTCCAAGACCCGCCACTGCTTGAAGCACTGGTATGGAAATGCACGCCTCTGACATTGGCCCATTGGCCTTTCAAATAGTGCCTTGGGACGATGGTTTAAGTATTTCATTCTTGCTCTTTGTTCTTAAATAGATTTCTGGTGTGTACATGAGCAGATTTGCATGAAATGCAAAGCCTCAGCATCCCTTGTGTAACCTTCTTTTCAACTGGAGTTTATTATAACGAGGAGAAAATGACATTTAATTTATTTATTTTTTTATTAATCTTCATTGTTCTCTGTTGGAGGTCCTCCTAGCTTTGTGGAGGAAAGTCATGCAGTAGGGAATTTTCCTTACCGCCTATGAATTCTGAAAAGAGTTTGGAAGGAAAGATTTTTGGTTATTGGCATTTCTGAGCCATCTTCTATTGAAATTGATGCCCTTTTGGACTACAGGTGGCACAGGAGGTGTGTCAGAGTTGTAAATCCCTCTTCTCAGGGAATATGTTGTATGTTGCTAAAGGGATTCAGTAGTTAGAGCAAACGTGGAAGAATAGATCTCTCCCAGAACACCAGAAGTGCTGATGTGGGTTGACAGATTGATATCAGGCATGGGAATTATTTCATCTCTGCCATTGCCTGACACAGGAGGCTCTTGAATGAGTCTCAGGACATTTCTCTGCTGCTTTTTCCTTGTCCCTAGGTGCCTGAGGTTTTCAAGGAAGAGAAATGCTGTCCTTAGGTATTCTAAGGTGTTGCCAAGGGTATCTTACCTCAGCAGTTCCTATTTTTAATGTTAACAGCAGGGTTCATTGTGCGCCAAGAGGGTCTAGAAGAAGTGCTGGACACTATTTTTGGCCATCTGTAATAACATTCTAGCAGCACCATTTTTCCAAGTTATGCCTAGGATAATGTAACTGCCTGAGTAAAATCCGCTCTGCAGCTTAACAGAGAGACCTTCTGTTTCCAGGACTGCCAGTCCCTCAATTTTTATACATTTACACAGTGCTCTCAGGGAGAATAAATAATACATGAACATATGCACCAGCTAAGTGAAATTTCCTTCTGACTGTAGTTAGACACTGGTTGATGGCAATTACAAAATATGTTTCCTTCACCATTTGCTAATACTGCTGTGTGCTTAAGAGTGTGCCTTTCTCTCTTTTGTTGTTGTTGTTGCCACAGGTTGCCATCTTCTTTTTATCTTCTAAACAAATGGCTTTGATCATTCTTCATATGTTGGAGAATTGCGGTTTTGAACCCTCTTGAACACGTTTCTTGCAGTATTACCTCATCTGGATCAGAAATAGTGCTACTGCCTAAGTGCCCTTAAATGCTGTGTCTGCTATATCTGTATTACAGTAATAGAAACTTTGAAAAGAAACCGATTGACATTAATCCCAAATGAAGTGTTTACTCTCTCTTTAATACCTGGTGGGCAATTCACTACTCTGAATCCATATTAAACAAGAAAAATGTTTAAGAAGCATTATTAGGGCTCAAAATCAGGTACTCAGAAGCCAGAGTTGTACCTTGGCGTGCATATATTATGAAATGGTGTTGAATTGTATGATCAAATACTGTTTTTTACACTTAGTGAATTCCCAAAATAAATTTTTGGAGGCTGATTTGGAGGGTTGTACAGGAGGAGTACTTAAGACTGCTTCCCGAACCTGTTGTGCGTGTGGGTTAGACAGAGAATGCTGTCCTGAGGAGTAGGATTTCATACTCCTGCCTCCGCCATGGAGCCTCTTACCATGTTGAACAGGTCAGAAAAAACAAGTTGTTGACAGGGGAACAATCCTTGCTCTTTCCCAAATTCACACAAACCTGGCTTAAAGCCTTAAGGCTTGATGCTGAGAAGCATTGATCTCATAGCTCTTAACTCAGTGGGTTTTGTGCTAGAATATGTACATACCTAGGAGAAACTGAGTCTAGATTTGGTGTATATAGTGTTAAAAGGAACTTTCACTTCATTTTTGGTTCTTGATTTCGCTTTTGTGAACTGTAGATAACACAGCATTCTTAGGAATTGAGAGGATACAGAAAAAGTCACAAAGAATTTCAGATTTGAATTCAGGTGTTTGGCATATTATTTGTTGCTGCCCCATTTGTAGCTGAACTAAATGCACACTCCACGCACGTCCTTGCTCATGTGAGGCAGAATTATGATAGGACAGATGTTTTTAACAAATTCCAGTC
Organism: Heteronetta atricapilla; assembly: GCA_011075105.1. Taxonomy (NCBI): domain Eukaryota; kingdom Metazoa; phylum Chordata; class Aves; order Anseriformes; family Anatidae; genus Heteronetta; species Heteronetta atricapilla. The sequence goes on along the minus strand of CM021731.1, from coordinate 84,232,749 downwards.
TAGGGTCTGGCAATAGGATGTCAGGCAGCATTTAGTATTGGTTGTTTCTGTTCTCTCTGCCCATAACCCAAGATGTGTGTACCTGGTAGTAGCTCTTCAGAAGAGGGAGAGAGAGAGGAGATGCTGTGCTTCCCTAGCCTGCTACCAAGGGAGTTGTCAGCTTCGGGGGGCAGGCTGCTGTATTTATCACCAGCCTCATCTGGCTTGTGTCTCTGCGGTTGCAGTGCCTTTCTGAGGGATGCTGCACGCTTGGCTGCCAGCTGCAGCCGCTGCACTGACCCTGTTCTCCTGGCCAGCACCTGCACGCCGAATTTTCAGTTCTCTGCTTTCAGCCATCCCCAGCCCGTTCTGCCTTTGCTCTGTCACTGCATCTGACCAGCGTTAAGTAGCTCGGTTGCATTATACCTTGTCTTCTCTGCAGCTAGATGTTAAAGCAAGCTTCCTCAGACTGCTAGAGTAAAGCCTGCTGCATTTTCAGGTTCAATGGCAACACTGGAGGTTTCATTCCGGAATTTGGGTTACCAAACCTTCCCTAAACGGTGACTTTTCCTACACATGGTCCACTGCTTGTACCAGAAGAAGCTTTACCAATAGCATGTGCTCTGGACCGACTGGGGTGTCCAGACAGGGCTGATAGAAAAATGAACACTTCCTGTGTCACATTTCAAGATAGAGCGCCGCAGTCAGCCTTGGGCTGTGGAATGTCCTCAAGAGCTGGAGATCCAGTGGACCGTGAAACGTGTCTTAGAAAGATGAGACGCGGCGTTACATTTTATGTAACACACTGTGCTCTGTAATTGGCTTTTTAGTGCACGCATAGAAACATTGAAATACTTGCAGAGAGAATAGTATTGCCGTGGTGTTCAGGAGATGTTTATTTGGTGTTTTTTTTTTCTGTTCTTTGCCTAAAGCAACTGGATTTTTAGAAGTCAAATATGAATATAAATGTACTTGGGACTATAGGTCTCCACTGTGGGGAGAAAAGAGAGATGGGGCCAGGGAAAGCTAGGCAATAAAATTGACAGGAGACTCATCTTTCCTTGGGGCAGGAACGCGTTTCCCTCTCAGACACATGGAATTGGTTTCTCATTGGGATGCTAAGGATGCTTTAATGAAGGCTGAGCAGTCCCTTCAACTCCAGGAGTCACTGAAGACGAACAGCTGCTGAAGTCTAATCTGCATCATCATTAATGCAGTTAACCAACAACTGTTATAACAATTAGCTCTGTTACTAGCCTGGTTCATTAAAGTCCTTAAAACTCTTTGCTTCAGTTTAATCCGTCAGGTTGCCACTGCTCGGAGGTGAATGTCCTTACATCCTAACATGGAGGTTGTTGTGGCAAATAACAATCAGGCCTGCTGTAGCCACTCAACCTACTATTTCTGTCTGTAATGATTGAGGAGAGAAGTGCCTTTAGGTGCTGTTGTAAGTAGTCCTCTAAATCCTGAAAATCAATGAGAAATGAAAGGAACTTAATTATAATTTGTACTGACAGCACTGCCTATTACTTAGGGTGCTAAGTATTTCCATTATATGAGCGTGGATTGTTTGTGGAGGAAGGGGATAGGAATTGCTCTTCTTCCCTTCCCTTCCCTTCCCTTCCCTTCCCTTCCCTTCCCTTCCCTTCCCTTCCCTTTTCCCTTCCCTTTTCCCTTCCCTTTTCCTTTTCCTTTTCCTTTTCCTTTTCCTTTTCCTTTTCCTTTTCCTTTTCCTTTTCCTTTCTGTTTTGCTCAGAAAATTGTCAAACATTTACTTTATGCTGAGGTTTTCCATTCTGTGCATCTTCCTGATCTTAAACTGCTTAGGGAAAAACTCACCAAAAGCAGTTTGGCCATTTTAAAGAATGGGCTGGGAAAGCAGAATAGGAGACAGGAGACATGTATGTTCCTTTGCCTGTGCTGTAATGTTCTGAATGATAGGTTTTGCTGCGAAAAGATCTTTCATCTTCTGGCTTGAAGCAAGAAATCGATTGGATGCCAGGCCAGGGCTCCTGTTAAGCAGAACTGATGGATCAAAGAGCACAGGTCAGAGAGCTGTGGGAATGGGAAGAGGATGGTAATGGAAAAAGCCACACAGGTTAAAAAAAAAGTTGGACAAGGAGGTCTGAGAAGTGAGAGACTATGGAGACCAGGTTAAGCAAGCAGGACCAGGTAGGCCAGGACTTGCTAGGAAGGAGAACAGGACCATTGAAGTGTTGGAGTGGGAAGAAGCTAGTAAATGGGATAGGGACACATGGGAGGAGCTGGTTGGGAAGCCTCAGGCTTGGGGCTAACTGGTAGAATAGCAGGATCCCAGAAAGCACGTTTCTGTTGAGAAGCCGGAGCAGGACCTGAGGTGTTTCCATCTTATCACCAATTGTTGCCAGGAAAAAACTTGGCAAGACACCCTGCTTCCCCCTGCAGCTGATCCACGCCGCGCTAGCAGGTGGTCGTCTTCTCTGTCACTCCATTCAGTCAAATGGCGGAGGGCTGTGAGGAGCACAGGGCTCCACATCTGCTGATGAACCATGCAGGTGTCAGCAGAGCATCACCTGGTGATAGGCACGCATCTGGTTCCCTGCTGGTAGGAACCTAGGAAGCTCTGTCCTTTCCTCAAGATCTTCAGCAGTCCCTTTCTAACATCACATGAAGCACTCAGGGTTAGGAAGCGCTGAAATTAATGTTGCTTGCGCATCCTGAAACATTTTCCCTACCATGGATTTTTTTTCCAAAACAGCTGTGCTTTGCTCAGTGAGAAAGATGAGCTGAGTGCATATAATGTTTTTTTCTCTGGTTTGCTGCAGAAGAACTAAAAATGTGTAAAAGTCAGCCATTTACTGGAAGAAGATGGCTCCAGTAGCCACAGGAACATGATCTGATGGCCCTTCAGGTCAGCTATGTTTCTGTCTTGTCTTGGACTGGTCATGTTTAGGTAAATTTCTCTAAGGCTGACATTAACTGTTTTTCCTAACTCATTTGAGATGCCTGATTCTGGAGCCTGGAAGATAATGGGTAAAAGCACTGCATGCTTATTGCAGAAACAGAAGTTCCAGAGAAGCATTTCTTAGGCATTACAAACCAAGTACTGCTCAAATCTGCAGATGCTGCTGAAATTTTGCCATCTGTGCCTTAGATCACCCTCCATGTAATGGTAATAATGCTTCTTCTAAAAGGAGCTTGTAGGAGATTTTGAAAATAAATTACCTTAATGTTTTGTGGTTGCAGTCAAGAATAAAGAACTGGATGAGGATGAAGGCTGGAGTAATAAAAATGAGCTGAAAGATTTCAGTATGAAGTACAGTGTCGTGTACCCAGCGTCTCCCGCGAACATGGAGCTCATCAGCTGGAAAGTGCAGAGGAAGAAAGGTCTGGAAGCATTGCAAGATCTTGTGATAATTGAGGCAGAACCTTCATGATCTTAAAAGGTCTCAGTAGTTATCCCAGAAGCACTAATGCCACTGGGCTTTTGGGAGATCTCATTTAGAGGGTGGTGTACGCTGCAGCTTTTCCTGTGTCACAGGAAGGTGAGACCAAACTGCAGAAAGCGTGTAATGAGCCCGATAACGTGGTCCAACGAGTGGGTGGCCAGCTTTATAAGGGGAAGAAGAATATGTGGCTTATTTAGCCTTGCAAAATGAAGGTGGGGGGGATGAGTAGGACAGCAGTTTGTAAATATACCTGAAGGATTAACAAGATGGAAGCTAGCTGAGGTGAGGTACAGTGTGCAGCACAACAGTAAGTGGATTTGAAATGAATGGGAGTAAATTTAGGTTGAAAATTAAAGAGTTTGTATGTATCAGAGTAGTGTGAGTCTGGGGCAGTATCCCAAAAGACAGAGTGGAAGGAAGATGCCTTTGGGCTAGAGATGAAGTTGGATCCTTCCAGGCACTGGCACGGGCTGCCCAGAGAAGCTGTGGATGCCCCATCCCTGGAGGTGTTCAAGGTCTGGTTGGGTGGGGCTTTGGGCAACCTGGGCTGGTGGGAGGTGTCCCTGCCCATGGCATGGAGCTGGAACTGGTCTTCAAGGTCCCTTCCCACCCAAACCATTCTGTGATCCTGTAGAAGACCTTCTTTGTGTCTTCAACATCCCTGACAAATTCAATTCCAATTAAATGTGTACATATGCGAGGAGCCAGACTAACACAGTGGGATCAGTGTTAATTCTGATGTCTCCTCTCTTCTGCAAGCTCCTCTTGCACCGTTGTGTTTGTGCATACAGTCCAATTAGAGCAGATGTAGCACGCACGTTTGGACACGCTGCGTGCAATGCGTGTGGGTGGTTGACCTTTTCCTTCTCTCGAGTGAAATCAAGTCATTAGGAATTAGCTGCAAATACTCTGGCCCTATGCTTCAGAGCTTGAGCATGCCTTGGGGAGCAAGATTAGCAGTGTATCAGTCCTTGAGAGTCAGGGAGCAGATGAGGAGATCTCTTTCAGATGGCTGGTTTTTAATGTGCTGTCAGAGAAGTCTGCTGCGCGTCTGAGTGTGGAACAGCTAGGTGTGTGTGGACAGAAGGGGATGCACGTGCTCTGTGTTGGTACTTCCAAGGTGCAGGGAAGCTCCGGGTTATCTGTTTGTCCTGGCTTAAGCAGCATATTTACATGGAAAACTATCAGTTGTGTCCAGGCTGAGGGAAGAAATGGATCATTGGAGTGGGAACGTGGCCATTCCTCAGCCTTTGGATGGGCTCCACTTCATGTTTGTCATACGCAATACACATTTGTGAGGAAAATGTGTCAGTGCTGATGTGATGTGCCATGTCATAAAAGCTCTGGTGACATTTTGTGACCTCTTAATGTCTAACGGAAGAGGTTTGCAACATATAAATGCCATCTGCCATGGCAAGCCAGCTTCTCGGTTCTCTAATCACATATGCCTCTTAGGAAATGCTGCATCACCTCAAAAAAATCAGCATATTAATGGAGGAAGCTTGTCATTTCACTCATTCCCAGATTCTTTACGTAATTCATCTATTAACTTTATTTTTTGCTTATGAGGAACCTTGAGGGGTGGAAGTTGCAGCAAATCCACGATAGCTTTAAGAGTTCGTTTCATTAGAGCTGTATTTATTGTCTGATTTTTTGGTCCTGTGAACCGGAACCATTCTCCCTGTGGTTTTAGTCTTCAGCAAATACTTACAGTGTTCACAGACGGACATGTGAAAAGCGTGAGCTGTCTCAGGAACGTACCGCAGGACTTTGGGGTGTGTGGTGAGGGGGTAGGTTGTAAAAAGAGGAGAGGTTTCTTTGTTAGCCTCTGTTTGTTCACTTAGTCCATTACGGGAACCGAGAGGTGCTAATTATTTTGAATTGATTCAACTTGTGCCAATTTGTCATGCTGATAGCTTCAGATGTGGGATAAGGAGACCAAACTTTGGCTTCAATTTTTGCCAGGCTGACAGCTTATGTAATTGTTCTGTTCTTGAATCAATAGTGGCAATTTTTTGCAGGATGAAAAAGTAAGCACGGTGTTTCATGCTTGGATGGGAGAGGAGAGCACTTCATTTACTTACCCTTCATGTCCCATGCTGCAGTTGTTGGGTACTTTAGCTTTTACAGAGATGTGACAAACTTTGTAAAGTGACTTTTTTTGCAGGAAGTTTGTACATGTTACACTCCACATAGGCAACACACTTGGATTAATTTATGAGTAACAATGAGCAAAAGCTATTTCAGATGGTGCCAAGGTAGAAAATTGCATTTCTACAGACTGTGGTGAGAGGCAACAGATTCTGCCTCCTGTCGCAAGCAGTGCCTTTATGCGTTTTCCAAGAACTGTGGAAGCGTTGTCTAGCCCTCGCAGCCACCAGGGAAGAAGTTAGGTCTGTTTTTATCACTCTGTTACAGGCAGAGAAGGAGATACACTGAAAAACGAAGTGACAAGACTAGCAAATCTGTGCGAGCAGCAGAACGAGATACCAGAAGCCCTGGCTTGCAAGCCTGTCCCGTTACGTCATGCCCAAGTGCCCTGGGCCAACCCCATTCTTTCAGCTGTGCGTACCTGGTGTCAGCGATACAGCAGGCTCCCGTATCGATGCTGACACTGATTGTTAGACAGAAACATCCCATTTCCCTGACACAACCTGTTAGTAAGAAGATACCTTTTCCTTGCTTCATTAGGGTACTGAGAGATGATAGTAGATGTGTGTAGGTGCCACGGGAAAGAATAAGTAAAAAAAAATCACACAGGGCCAAGAGAAATGGCGAGGTGTGAGCACAGCATTTGTAGACACGTAGCTGTGTCCGGCATTTGTAAGGACAAGTCATTCCCCTGTGCTGCTCCCCTCGCAGCAGACCATATGGTGAGGTCCTACTGCGTGTGTACTTCCCTAAGGTTCCTGCTCGCAGATGGAGCAATGAAACTGAAAGGCCTGCTGTGCAGGAGTTCAGCAGGGTTATTTTTTTTTGTAACTGCATTGCCATGCAACCGTTTCAGTTGCCTTTGTTTGACCTGTTTTTCTAGCTCCTGATGAGGTCTGTAAAACAAGCTTGTTCTCAGTTGCCACTCATACAACTGTTAGTTTACCATTCTTAATTTCAAGAAATTAATGCGGGGGTGAGGAGGGATATGCTTTTGCTACTCCACAGTAATGACTAGTCTGCGTGCTTTGGCCTTACAGCAGAAGGAGAAGCCATCTTTTTGCATTAATTTCAAGCTGAAAACAGTTAAACTAGCAGTTACTGCAGAGTAGTTGGTGCAGTGTAAAACTACACCCTGCTTCATTGTGAAATTGAATTGTTTGTGTGGCCTGGGAGGTAGCAGTGTGAGTACCCAGAGCAGATGATACTTGAACTCCTCGGAGTGTAATGTGAAGCCTTTTACCACGGTGCAGCCGTAGATGACATTTAAAATGTCTCGCAAGAAAGGGTGTGAGATTAGGAAATGTCTCAATAGTGGTACTGTAACACATCTGGGCTTCTCAGAGCAAGAAGCTGCACCCCAAGCTGGGTATCACCGGGTGACATCAAAGTGCTTGTTGCTTTCTTGTCTGCTTAAATAATAACCAGGTACACTGTGTGTGGGAAGGGATTGTCAGAGTGAGAAAAGCTATTTAGCATCGAGCAAAGAAAACAGTGAGGCACCCTTGTTTAAAACGCTGCATAAAGACCTGGGCTTGTTGCTTTTCTTCTGATGCTTAGCAACTTTTTTCATTTTAGGAACTTTCCGCTGTACTTTCTGTGAGACTGAAGTGGAAGAAGATGAGTCGGCAATGCCCAAAAAGGATGCAAGGACACTCGTGGCAAGATTTAATGAGCAGATCGAGCCCATCTACGCGCTACTTCGTGAGACAGAAGATGTTAACTTAGCCTATGAAATCCTCGAACCAGAACCCACAGAGATCCCTGCCTTGAAGCAGAGGTGGGAATGGGCCCTGCTTTCTCTGGCTGCAGTGCTTCCTCATAACATGTTCCTCTGCTCCCTGAGGTTTTCCCAAACCTCCTGCAACTTCTGGCTGCATTAGGGCCTTACTTGTTCTGCACCAAGGGTACAAACAACTGACAAATTCCCCAAGGAATGTGTGGTTTATAAGGAGATAAAGGGCCGCAACCACTTTTTTTACTAAACCAGGCAGATTACTATTCCTCTGGTCAGTAATCTGCATGCAGTCTTCTTTGGGGCGTGGTACTTGAATCACCTGCTGCTTCCTTTGGCAGTATGCCTTCCAACCCCCTGCCCCAGTATTTAAGAAATGCAAACTGTAGCCATTTTGCAAAGCTCCACAGGTGCATCTAGTCTCCAGAATGTATTTTGACCACCACCTTGCTGCTGCGCTCTCATCTTTCTCTCAAACCCTTATCTGTTGTTTATTCCTTTCGCTTCCGCCCAGCTTTCGAAAGTAAGCTAACCGCATTCCACACTTTGTGTTTCAAATCCGTATATAACAAAGCTCCTTCTTCTGATTTTCTTCTACTTGTTACACAACTCTTTTTGGGGGGAGACCACGTTACAGTCAGAAAATCATTAAAATGTTCCTGCCCATGGGAAATGACACTTTCTTTCAGAACATTCCTAGCTGTACAAAAACAGATGATGTTTAAATAATGCAGAAAGATGTGGGGAGCTGTCAGTTTTGTCAGCTATGGTGAAAAGTGATGCACTTCTCTCTGTTTTAAAAAAAATAATTAAACACACGAGAAAAAAATCTGTACCATGGGGAGGGGGGGAGAAGCATTCCCACAGTTCCTTGGGGTGCTTGGCTTTTGGTAATGGATACTTTTTTTTTTTTTTTACATTCAGGCTAACCTTGAGAGAGAAAGTTCATCATATATTAACGCTGGACAGTTTCTAATTAATATAAAAAAAATTACTTGTCTCTTTCTAGCCAAGAATATAGCTGATTTTGCTCATCATTCTGATAGAAAAACAGAAGCAATATAGGGAGGGGAAGAAATTTTTCAAGGTCATTCAACATGTCTTTGTTGGTATGGGGAGTCTTTGAAGCCTTTATTCCCAAGCTGAATCACTAAATTTTGCTTTAAAAACCCACTTCTGTAGTTTGCGTAGTAGAACCGGGATAACCCCACCAAAAAGAGGGTCATTTCTCAGCCTTCCCATGGCTACCTTATCTCAGCACACAGGAAATTAGCACAGCAGAAGCCTGGTGCAGTCCCACGATTAAATAGCAGCACCCACTTAGTTGACTCTTAAATACTTAAAAAACATTGTAAATGATTAATTACTCTGAGCAGGGAATGACAAAATAAACAGGCATTTTTAAATCCTTACTTGAACACAACTTGCTTCAGCACATACAATGACTTAATTATTTATTAACTCTTATTAATTCAAAGCAGCTAATTGCATGAAAGTGCTGCTGTGAGATTTTTTTTAAAAAGTGCCAAACCCTGGGTTATTTATTCTCTCCATTTTATGGGGCCTTGAGTTTCTGAAATCATTGACGAAACTGGCATTCGATGCTCCTGAAACAAACAGAAAAGGTCACAAAGTGCCCGCATCTTCTTTTTTTCAGAAACACAGGCAAGTGGTGTTTCCAGGAGCGTGGTAGCTCTAACCAGCTACACTGACAACGTGTGGTTGTCATTCACCTGACAGTGGGAAACTGGGCACATCTTCATTTATACTTTTCCGGGGAGCACTTAATTCTCGTAACCTTGGGAGAGCATTAGTTAGCACCACAGGTTTCAAAATACACACGCTTTACCTGAGCCATTCTCCATGGTATCCTAAAAGAGATGAATTTTAATACCTCCTCCCTTTTCTTATGTCAGAATAACGTGATGTTATATAACATAAATCTTCGCAGAATTCATTTTTGTGGTCATGCTATCAGGGACCATGGGTTGTTTCCTATGAGGCTGGAGCTCTTAAGAGCAGCTGAATGAAAAAGTGCTTTATTTCATACACAGCACAAAAGGAGTTATCCCCATTTTGCAGGACCTTTTATCAATAGCCTGGACAGGATTGAGATGAAGATTTCAGGTTGTTTTCCCATTGCACAGTGTGGTTTCTGTGGGCCATACCTCAGCTATGTCAAGGATTATTTATGTCACCTTTGAAGGCAGCTTAACCACTTAGTAAGTGATTTCTGTCGAGGTAAAACAACAGAGCAAACGCAGCCAGATCTGGGCCCCTGAGCTGCCCCTGTCTGAACTGGGTGGCCATGCGATGCCTAGAACTAGGGGAAAAAATGCATCTTGGATCAAAGAGAGAGAAATGGCTGGAAGAGTGCAGTCCTTCCATCTGTTCTGTGCTGCCTGTATGGCAGCTTGCACGTCTGGCCTTTTGCTGGTGCCCGATCTAGGGTGTTCACCCTCATCCTTTGGAACGGGTGTGCTGAATAGCAAGGTCTCTTCTTGCAGCAAGGGCTGTTCTGTTGGTCACGCAGTCGTGAGGTCGTCCACTCCTGCTAGCTGTACGGTGAAGGTGCAGCCGCACAAACAGCGCAGTAAGTTGAGACATCTTTACAAAGCTCACTGGGGTCAGAGAGCAGATAGAAGCTGTCTAGATGATGCCATGCAAATGTGACACGTTGCAGTAGATGGTTTAAAGTAATTCATATTGTAGGTGTCTCTTACAGCTGTTACCTTCATCTCTGAATTGCTCCTGACGTTATGGAATAAGTGTTTTGCTACTAAATGATGCTGCGTAGGAAAGAAGTCCATTTCAAACACACTTACGGGGACCTCTGTGCAAAAGTATTATTAGGCAGCTCCTGGTGCTACCGAGTATTTAGCTGTCACGCTGCAGTCATGGAGAGACAGAGGCTGGGGGAGAGTTGCATTGTGTATCTTATGAGGAAAGTGGATTACATAAAATTGTCAGGGAAACGCTAGTTACAGATTTCTATTGTGTGGGAAGCAGAGCGGTGCTTTTCGCAGAACACATGCCTGTCTTGGGAAACTGAAAGGTACCAACACTTGAAATAACGCACTGGGAAGAAGGTCTCTGTGTGGTTCCTTGGGTTATATAAGCAATACACAGGCACGGGTCTTTGCCTTCAGCCCAGAAAATCAAGGCTGCTGTGAAGCTTTCCTGGTGGGGCTGGCTGTGGGAGAGAACCAGCTAGTGTGTGCACACATGCTGACACAAATGTTGTGAAGTATTTTGCGAAGAGATCCAAGCAAACACACTGTTAGGAGGTTGTGAGTAGCCCTGAATCCAAAAGGAGGCTGAACACACCAATATTTTGTATATGGGGAGGAAGGATGATCACCTGCCTCTGTATTTCCCTCATAGTTTACACCTAGAAACTGGGCACACTTAGCTCACCAAGCAGTGGTTAAATCCGTGCTGAATTAAAAAATTTCGTAGTACTTAGAGCTCCAACTGCAACCTTATTTTCAGCTTCTCTGTTGGAGGAAAGGTTGTTGGGCAGATAGCAGCAATTGAACCGTGTGCGCTCACACCTCCTGTCAGCTCAGCTGATAGCAGCTGGCAGCGGAACAGGAACACTGCTGGAATCCTTCATTGATTTCCTCTGGACAAATGGAGGGATCCAGGCAGGGCTGTTGCCCGTGAAAAGCCTGAGCAGCCTCAGCCATTGGCAGTCAGATGACTGAAACTGTGTGGTATCTGACAGGGGTAAAACAAAATGCAGTTTTGGAGTAGAGGAGCAAAGTCACCTGTGGCTTTCCCCACCTGGAGAGCAGAGTTTCCATTCTGCTGCTCTTCCTGATCAATACATATGTAGCCAGAGAGCATTTGCAGCTCACTGCCATCAGCATGCAGAAAATACTCCACCTGAGGAGTATTTCCATCTTTCCATCAGATCCAGGCAGATCTGTTTCCTCTCTTCATCAGCCTCCTCAGTTAGAAGGGAGCCTGGAGGAAAAGGTGCTGGCAGCAGCTCCTCTCAGAAAACAAAGGAGTGCTAGACTTCAACTCTCCTACCCTGTGCATCGGTTATCACCTTTCTCTCTTTGGCTTCCCTGCTGCAAAGACAGCTCTGTCTTCTCTCTTCCTGCTCCCCATCACCACACTGCCCTTTGCCCAGCCCCAGTCCTCTGGTTTGAAGGTATCCTCTGAGCTTCCTCCTCTGCTTTGAACCTCATGTAGGGTTTCTCATTAGAGGTGCCAAGGTCCCAAAATCAGCAAGGTGGTGTGGAAATTCCTGGCACCACCATGGAAATGGCAGTTGTTGCTGCAGATCATGGGAGATAATCTAGTATAAGCATTACAATGCTGGCCAAGAAAGGGCTCGTTCTGAGTGCTGTTTTTCTCTCTTTGGCTTCTACATAGCAAAGAACGTACAGCTGGTACGGGTTCGGGGACAGCTGGCATTACAGGTGGACACCATCGGGAAGCATGGACTACAAAAGGACCGTCGTACGAGGACTTGTATACCCAGAACGTTGTCATCAGCATGGAGGACCAGGAGGATATGAACCGGTCTGCGAGTGAAGGGAAGCCAGCCAGAGAGAGGCCAATTTGGCTCCGGGAGAGCACGGTGCAGGGGGCTTATGACCCTGATGAAATCAAAGACGGTAAGGAAATTCACAGAGCACAAGTGCTGCTCTGCTTATGCGAGTGCTGTGAAAAATAGGTTCCCTCGTGTGTGTACAGCTGTTGCTCCCAGCACTCCAGATCTTGTCTGCTCCCCTCTGCTGTGCAAACCACCTGCGTGTCGGTAGATGTTTAAAATGCCAATTTATTAGATCCAGGATTGAAATGTAGGTCAGTAAAGCTGAGTTGCCCACGGAATTGTATGTGCTTCTAAAATGTTATTTATCTGTTACCTTTTCCTGTGCCCTTAGTAGTAGATGTTCTTCTGCCTCGAGAGTTCATTGCTTTTCAATGAGGTCTTTCATCTAGAAAGCTGAACCCCAATAGGACACTGCTGGAAAATAGAATTTATTAACATTTGGTGAGTCCGAAGCCCATGAAATCTACCAGCAGTGTTTTTGTGCTCCCAGCATTCTTGCTAATTATGTTTCATGTGAAAAATGTGTCAGAAAGAAAGCTTCTGGAAGCACAGTAGGAATGTCTGTCACAGGTGAGTCCTTACTGCTTTCTATCTGTTGCTAATTGTCTTTGCTTTTATTTTCATTCATGTCGAGGTCAGGTTGTTCGTTGACCATAGTCAAGATCTTGTAGCAACTAGAAGAAACGTTCTGCATTGCTAAGTTTGTTATTTAAGCATACAGACTAAAAATGGGAAATAGAGACCTTTTATCATGGGTGTGTTAGTGGGATCAATAGATAAAATCTTCCAAGTCACTTGAGGATTATAGAATGACACTGTTGGTGCCCTAGGGAATGAAGATAGCAAAAGGGAATTGTGTTTAAGCACGAGATGCTGAAATCATTCCTCTCCCAGTACCCAGAGAGGAGTGGAGAGCTATAGTACAGTGAAAATAAAGGAAACAGATGGGAAAAAATGGCCAAAAGATACCTGATTATGTTACTTGCATGTAGCATCCTCAAAACAAATGGATCTCAGAACATTTTACAAATAAACAAAGTGAGGTGATGGAAGGAACCTCTTCCTGCATTTTGTAGCAGATGTTGATACTCGGGAGCCATGTTGAGTTCTCACCCAGTTTTTCTGCTAGACATTCAGTCCACGTCTCCTTTTAAATTGGTTCCTTGAGATGACTTTTGGTGTATGCAGCGTAAATGTTTCTCAGATGCTGCTGAAGGCCGTTGAGGGGGAGTATATCTCCTTGGAGCACAAAGGCATCACTGCTTAACCTCCAGCACGGCTGGAGATCGAAGAGGGAGCTTGTGGAAATAGCCTGAAGTTGTTGTTGGAACACATTTCTGTGACGCTTGGATGATATAAACAGGAAGGAAGAAAACTTGGGACCATTGACAGAAAACATTCACTGCACAGATCTGCCAGGAACAGTTCTCACAAGCAGGAGACAGCCCCGCTCCTGAGCCACAAAGTTCAGACTTTGTGGAGCTGCCCCGGGCTGCTGTTGCTTCACAGCTCTGCACATGGTGAACTGTGATGCTGCTTGACAGAGATCATAGAATGCTCTCTAGTAGCCTCTTGTGCTCTGCAGTCACAAGCAACAAGCTGAGCACCAGGCTGCCAACACAATGCTTTTGTTCTTCCTTTCTTTCAAGAATTTTGCCAGTGTGTTAATGATAGTAGTTGTAGCCATCACCTGTTCCTACAGCTTCATTTACAATAATAACATGAGTCCTGTAAAGTTCAGGATGGGTCTTCAGACCTTTATTTTACCACAGGAAAGGCTCCCCTGGATTTTCATGCTAAGCGCAGAACGTACTTCTTTAGTTTACCTATTTCTCACCATTTATTCACCTCAAGCTGAAAAAAGTAGCTAGTGCATTTTTGATCCTGGAGAGAAATGCTTGGATGTCAAATGCCTGGATATGGTGCTCAAACAATGAAAGCCCAGGGACTGATAAAGAAGTCAAGTGGTGTTAATGTGTGAAGACAGAAAGCCATCCACCTCAGTTCCAGCAGTTGTTTGTATGCAGCCTGTTCCAGTGCAAGAGAGAAAGTTTTCCACGGGGAGTCTGTTGTACTTTTTAGGGTTTTTTTTTTGTACATAAGATTCTCCGGGTTTCTTCTCCTCTCTTTCTGTTTTTTTCTTCATACAGCCTGTAGGTTTATTGGTGCTGGGTGGACTCGGCACTCTCAGCAAAAGTAGGATTAAGAGAAGTTTTCTTCAAAATGCCACTTTTTGAACAAGAATTTTATCTTCAGAGTCTGTGAGCGGCAGACACCCTGCCTACCCAGACCACAACAAACCCTCTCAGCTACTGTGTAGCCAAGCTTACTGAAACAAGAACAGAGGCCTTGCATCTGCCAGCTAGGAAAATGCAGTCCCCTTCAAATAAGAGAACAAAGTAGGGGGCCAGAGAGACTGGCCTCGCCGTTGTGGCTGGGCTGTATTTGGGGTTGGAGAGCAGCGGCAGCTGTTTTAACCCAGCCCTGCACGCTGTGCTGCACAGCGTGGCTGCGGGCTGTGAGCTTCATCAGCTTGGCAGGATAGATCCTGCTCGCTCACACCATGATCCTCTAATGAACTTTTCCCCTTCCTGCCTGATAGCTGCAACCCCGAGCTTACCAGGCTCTGCTGCTCTGAGTGTGGTTTTATAACACACGGTTTCTGCCTGGATCCATCTGCTTCTCCGCCTTAATCCGTATACATGGGGAGCTCAGCAGGGCAGGGCCAGGTTTTGGCTCTCTGTTTAGGGTCCCTGCTGGGAGCTCCCCGTGATCTTTGTCATCAGTGCGAGTCCTCCAGGCTGTGGTCATTCCTCCTAGAAGCAGAGACAAAAATACAACAGGCTGTGCTTGTTCACCTGTGAAACAGACCGGGGGGGGGGGGGGCCATTGCTGGATCTCTGACAAGCTCCATCGATAGGTGCATAGTCTGGGTATCTGGAAGACCAGGTTCAGATCCTAACGACTGTGTGCTGCTCCGTGGTGCGGAGAGTGCTTCAGTCCAACCGAGGGCCACCTGAGTTGGACTCCTCTGGGGAGTCTTTTCCAGGTGCCTGTCCCTCATGCACTTGTCTTCTCCTGTGATGAGCTCCTGATGTGTTCCTGATGTGATGTGGGAGCTGCTGTGAGTGGAGCTCCCATCTCCTAGGAAATGTCGGCACTTGCTCTGCCGTTGAGAGAAAACCTTCACTCTGTCTTCTAAGGGAGGAGAGGAGCTGGCACAGAGAGGGGTTCTGACTTGGCCAAGGGTGCACGGTGGCAGCAAGTGCTTTGGATCCAGAGAGCCTTCAGGGCCAGCACCCCAGTCACTGCAAGGAAACTCTCATTCCTTTCTGTCTCTTTGCAGGGGGCCGGGATCTGGACACCTTCCAGGAGCGTGAGGAGGGCCGGGCAGCTCTGGATGATAACGAGGAGGTGATGCGTGCCCTGCTCATCCACGAGAAGAAGACACCCTCTGCTTCAACGGTCACCGTCGGAGGTTCTGCTCCTCTCTCTGGTGCCAACGCCAGTGACTCCGAGAGCGAGACGAGCGAGTCGGAGGAGGAATCTCCTCCCCGCCCTGCTGCCACGGCCACCACAGCGTACGGGCTGGAGGATGAGGAGGAGGATGAAGAGTTTGAGGTGGTGGCAGAGGACCCCACGGTCACAGTGGCTGGGCGCCCACACACTTACAGCCAAGTGAGCCAGCGCCCCGAGCTGGTGGCCCAGATGACACCGGAGGAAAAAGAGGTTTACATAGCCATGGGGCGACGCATGTTTGAGGATATGTTTGATTAACTGCTTCCTGACGGGGCTTTTTTTTAAAAAAATGTTTTTTTAAAGCCAGAGACTCCCTTGTAAAACAGAAGACTAAAACGCATCTTTCCTCCCCTGTGCGCAGGGACACTGGGGCTCGGAACTGCTGATCTCAGGCATCTTGCCCACCAGAGAGGGGGAGCAGGAAGGCTGCATGTGCCAAAACAGGTAGGGGAGGACAAGTCTTAGAAGTGAGGATGCTTGCAAGGCAAACATTTTAAGGTTTTAGGGTTCCCTGCACACAGGCACTGGTTCAACCCTCTCCAAGGCCCAGTAGCCGCCTCCCCCCAGTTGTTTTGGGTTTATTTTTGCTGCAGATTCTAGTCAACTCCGTGTCCCTGCCCTCAGAGGACGTAAGTGCTCCGTGGTCTGATCAGAGTGCTCTGCAGAGAAGGGTGTCAGTAGCATTTCAGCCTGGTGAGGAGGGGAGCGGTGGTCTGCTGATGGGCTCGGGCAGGGCTTGTGCCTGACCTCCTGCCAGCAGCCACTGTCCATGGAGTGGTGACTGCTAAGCAGCCCCGCGGGCAGCAACCTGTTACTTTCCTTGCTCCCCTTCTCTTCTTAGTCACTCTCAGCACCTCAAGGTCAGGTGGAACTTGAAACACGCAGAGTGAAAGCCTTGGCGAGCACGCACAGTCACTCTTTGTCAGTGTAACAAAAGCCCTCCGCACATCTGAGCTGTCAGAGCGCTCCGACTTACCAGGAGATACCTTCATTTTCCAGTGGTGCTGCCTGTCACTTCTGCCTCGCTCTGTCCAGCCTCCGGTGTTGCAGACGGTTCGTGGCGGGCAGGGCTGCAGTCAGGCAGCGCCAGAGAAATAGCATAGCTAGCTTTTATTTTCAGCCACGCCACGGTTGTATCATTTTAAGAAGAATTATGCAATTTTAAATTCTGCTTTGGCACACACTCTTCCCACAGAAAAACATTTGCCTGTGCCTGCAGAGCAATATCAGATTTGTAATGTTTTCTCTATCAATTGAAAGTGTTGCTTTTTTAAATCGTTGTGTTTTCCTATCCGGCAAGACAACCAAACAAAATGATAAAAGAATTTTGTGTTTCAGAGGGTAGGGGCAGTATTCCGTGCTGCTTGGTCTACATGAGCAGCATAAATTTGCTGTTCATGGAGACTGTACATGTTTTATACTAACTATGCTTTCTAGGTTGTGCTAACCTTGTAATGCCTCCCCTGTGGTTTTATTTTCAGTTTGATTTTTGAGCTCCCTCTTTTTTTAATGTTTTAAATTTGCTTTTAAGTCATTTTAAGGTGGAATAAATAAGTAGAAACTGGTTCCCGTTGTTGTCTTCCAATTTGTCGTGTGTCTAGTCAGAAATGTTTGCTTATCATTTCAATTTACTTGATTCAGGAAAACAACCAAGTTAAGGCCCTCCTTTGGGAGGCTGTTTGAAATCCCACATCATATCTCTGCTTCCGTGGGCTCTTTTTGATCAGGACCCATTCCTTTCCACTTCCTCGGGGGATGTGTATGCGAGTGAGAGAGGTCTCACAGACTTTTGTTCCCAGTTAAAATGGTGCTATTGCGTAAGATGGGCTTCTGGGATCCAGTATCAAGCTTCTAGATGTCAAGCCAGACGTGGCTGGTAAGTCAGATTCAGTGGTCAGCAGGCAGGAAAAAAAGTTATTTACCAATTCTGTCTAGAATTTAATCTGGTTGAATTCAAGGTTAACCCTGGAGAAAAGCAGGTCAGTTTACGAGGAGCCAAGGGTAGAATCTGAGAACTAACCCTGAATGCAGCATAACTGCTCATTCTCGTAACACACCAGTAGTTCTTAGGATGCAAAGTCAAGCTGTAGGTTTATTAGCTTAAGAGAAGAAATCTTCTTCCCTTTCCCTTTCCCTTTCCCTTTCCCTTTCCCTTTCCCTTTCCCTTTCCCTTTCCCTTTCCCTTCCCCTTCCCCTTCCCCTTCCCCTTCCCCTTTCCCATCACATATCTATCCAGCATAGGTGTCTGTGAAGTGGGGGCTCTACCTAATAGACATTTCCCACCCGAAGCAGGGCTGGGCACACATGCCAGCGCAGGAGGAATGGCTGCTGCAGCGAGCCCAGCCCTGCCAGGCAGCAGCTGCCAGCAGGCTGGTGCTGATGCGGGGACAAAGCCATCAGTCCTGAGGAAGGCCCGGCCATTTCCTCTGGCTGCTGGGCCTCGTGTGTTGCGTTAGCGCTAATCGAATAACGCCGTGAGTGGTCCAGCTCCGAAGCCTTCCTGTGTGGCTGTTGTGTCTAACCCGGTTTCTGCGTCTGCTTTCAGCCTAAAGTGCATTTTATCTGATGAGCGCGCTCGAGGCCAGGGCAACGCCGTGCAAACAGGAAAGAAAAACTCGTTCCTCAAGCTGCTCCTGCTCCTCTCCCCAGAGGTCCCAGGCACCAGAGCCCGTCCCAGCCATGGGAGAGCTGCCTGTCTGCACCCATCACGGGTCAGGGAAACCACAGCAGGATGGCACCTGCCCCGGCCCAGCGCAGAGCAGCCACAGCAGATCCTGAAGGTGCTGGTGAGGGGGAGGATCGCTGTCAGCGCTGGAAAACAGGAACGCTTTAATCTTTCCCACCAAGTTCCTGAAAAGCAGCTTCCACCATCAGGGAGTCTGTGTCCATCCAATCCTTCCTGTGTCACTGCCGCCTTCAAACAGATGAAACAGGCTGCGGCGCTGTGAGAGCCGAGGGAATTGGAGATCCCCCGGAGGAAGGGCGGAAAAACAGCATCACCTCCTCCCTGAGACATCTGAAGAGCGCTGGCTGCCGGGTGCCTGCAGCGGCAGGGAGTGCTGCCAGGGAGTCCAGCGGGCTGGGGGGAAGCAGGCAGCTCTGCTTGGGGCTCTGCCTCCTGCTGCGCCCCGCTGGGGGAAGGGGGGAGAGAGAGTTGTGTCCTGAATCAGGTGCCAGGAAAAACTTTGATGGGGTGGAAATTTTAGGAGCAGGTGGAAGGACACCAGGCCCGAGGGCTCTGCGCTGAGCAGGTTATGGAGGAACACAATGGCAGCCCCATCGTTGAGCCCTGCGGCGCATCAGGGCCTTGGGAGGTCCCTTGGAGGAGGGAAGAGCCATGAGGTGCTGCAAAAAGTCACTCTGAACCGAGAGCAGAGCAACAGCAGCTGTACCTATGGCACAGCTATTTTCTGCCTCTTCCAGACTTAACCCAGTGAAATCTGGGCTTTTTCCTGTTCGGGATACCTAAACGAGCTGCCAGAAGGTGGCTGCTTATTTAACGTCATTAATTAGACTGAGAGGGAGAATGAACCTAATTTATATCTAAGCGAAAATCAGATTTAGGAAGCTGCTGCTGTATTATCAAGAAACACACTAAGGGCAGTGAGTATATGTGCAGCCATCCTGGAAGCAGCAGACGAAGAGCCTCTGCACAAGATGCTTTAAATATAATAGGTATTTTTGCTTAAAATTTGTCCCTGACCTAAATATAATTTGATTTCCATCCCTTTGAACAGCTCGATGCTAATGAGCCAGGCAGGGATGGCAACGAGGAGGCTGAGGCAGCCGCAGCACGGGAAGTGGCTCGGCTGGGCTGCAGCGCGTTGGAGACCCGGCGCCTGCCTCCCCTTGGCACGGCTGCAGGAGGAGACCCCGCGCTGCCCGCCTGCAGGAGCAAGCAGGGATCCGGCCTCAAAATCAAGGTGGATCGGATGCTGTCGCGTGAGCATGAATGTCTCTGCCAAAAAAAAAGGTGCACCTGGCAAGGAGGAAAAAGGGAACCGTGCCGTACGGATGTGATGAAAGCCCTGACGTGCTGCTTCTGTTTATTTTTCACCTAGACTCTGTACTGCCAGCCTCTCCCATCCCGTCGCTTGCTGCAAGAAGGAGGGCGAGCAGTGGTAATTTTGCAGTGAGCTGAATGTGAGTAGCGCTGAGGAGTCTGGCTCAGTTCCACCTGGTAAGCCGGTCCTCCTGCTCGGAGACATTTTTCTTCTGCACTTGTGACAATGGAAATCCGCCCGATCCAGCGTCAAACCTGCCAGACGCTGTTGGCAGGGGCAGCGCTTTTCCCGTCTCCTCTGGGCATACGCTGCAGGGAGGAGAAAGAGAAGGACGTGGAGGGGCTCAGGGACAATACCAGCGGGCAACGCCAGCAAGGCCCCCTGATGTCCTGCACTGGCTGTGTCCTCCTGGGGCACCAGCCCCGGGCTGGTCAGCCCCATACCTTCTCAAACTAGGCATGATTTGGTAGGACTGGATTCGATCTATTGTTTTTTTTTTCCTTATACCCTTGTACTGTTTGTCCCTTTGAAATATTTTGAGCTGCTGAATTTGTCATGATGTTTCCCTTCTGCTTCTAACAAAAGAAGAAGTCTTTTTTTTAATGCAAGTTAGGCTGTAAAATCTTTTTAGGGAGACGTATGTGCTCTCCTTGCACTGTCACCATCATTCTTTCTTTGCCGTACAATACCTCCTTCCAAGAAGACATGCTTTGAACATCTCCCAGCCCTCCCAGTCATGTCAGGAGATGAAAACCATCCCCGTTACAGCGATGAAGATCGGAGAGAGCCGATGCTAGACGGAAAGACGGCCTTTAGAAGATGACGCATCTTGAGAGAAATTTGCCTTCCGCGCACTCTCCCAGGCCACACGGGTGCCATACACAGGCAAAGAAAAACACAGCGTGCTGACGAGGGCCTCGGCTCACAATGCACTTAGCCTGGTATATTCCCCTGCCTCAGAGCCCATTAGGAAGCGAGCCTCTTGGATGTCATACAAGGGGATCGGGAGGGTTGCGAGCGAGCATCCGACTTCAGCAAGAGGCTGTGGGTCCACCTGGAAGACCTGGCTCCTCCTTTGGCCATGCTGGGAGATCCAGTGTGGGAACACGGTGCAGCAGTGGGGGAGCTGCACAAACGAGCCCCACGCCACGTTGAAGAACATCACTTAGTCTGAATGTTCCCTCCGCGCGCGGCGTTACGGATGTGTGTGGGAAACAAGGGTAGGAAGTCATGCCGGGGCTTACCAGCCCTGCTGGAGCACGTCTCCCTCTGGGAACGTTCATAGGCCAGGCATTCTGTGCGGTTTGGGTAGGGGCTGCTGTCAGAGCAGCAAGTAGTAGCTGAAGTTCTCGTTAGCCGTTCATTGGAGACCGTCTGAAGTCGGTCATACAAGAGTTTATCTTCACAAATGACAGACGTAGCGAGCTGCATGGAGTTTTCCAGTAAGACAGGCGTCAAAAGTCTCACATCTCCAGCCCTTCCCATGTTTTGTTTGGTTTTAATTTTGCCTTTTTCCCTCCTCACGCGGCGGGCACCAGCATCACGGATGCACCAAAGGGCCTTGGTGCTTCCATGAAATGAACTCTGGCTTAGCCTCGTGCTAATGGGCTCCTTGTGGGATCGGCAATTTACAGGCTAATGGAGTCCTCCCGAGGAAAGCTGTGAGTCAAGCCATTAGAAGCAGCGAAAACAAACAGAGTAAACACGGTGCCTGGAAGTGCGTTTGTTCGTGTGGTCAACAACGGCGCACAGGAGATGGCGCTGGAAAGAGCAGCGCCCTGCTTGTGGCAAGTGCCCGGAGTGATCTGAGCCCGTAGTGGGCACGAAAACTGCTGCTTGTCCGTCTCAGTTACCGTAGGAGCATTAACGCTGGCACCCCGTGTTGGAAGGGACATAAATACATCATGCATCGCCGAAGATTGATGGAGCACGTTAGGGAAGGAGACACGTGTGCGGCATGGTCTGCTGGAGCCGCTGGTCACTTCTCCCAGCCTTCCCCTTCTATTTTCAAGAGGGAAAATACGAAAAGGTGGATTTGCCCTTAAGGTGGGAGAAAAAACAGATGATATCCAAGTGTGATGCTCTTCCTCAGCACTCCTCTTCCCCGCCTTCATGATGGAGCATCCAGCCAGCCCCCAGGTGGGCCGGAGGCAGAAGCAGAAGCAGAGGATGCAGAAGGGTTTAGGCACAGGGCAGCGAGTGCTGCTGGAGCTGGGGTCTCTCCTCTCCAGCCCACCCCAAGGGGACAAGTCATCCAGCACGGCACGGCCGCGCGTGCGGCATGCACGCTGCCCATGGAAGCGGAGAGGAAAATGGAGAGGTACCAGGAGAGCAATAAATGGGGCACTTATCTCCTCCTTAATCACAGCCCGGCCTTGAGGAGGCCTGCAGGGAGATGTAATGGATTAAATACAGGTATTAAATGAAATCTTGGAAACGTTTCCCTCACCTGAAAGGACTGAGAGGCTGGTGATAGCACAGAGCACTCCCAGGCTGCCGTCAGGGGCAGACGAAGGAGCGAGGGCCGTGTTTAGTCCAGCTGTGGGATTCAGTCGCTGGAGGGTTTTGCCCTCTCAGTGCCGAGGCCAATCCTGAAATTATCTGAGTGTGTTCATTGGCGATCCCAAACGGACGCAGCACAGTGCTCCTTCCCAAGTTGCTTTTAGCCCAAGGAGGAGACAAATCTGCATTTCATTTTGCTGTGGGTACTCTGAGTATTGCAATGCTTTCTGGCTCCAGGGCTGAGCCCCGGGTATGAGACACATTAGCAAAAACCCACAGCTTTTTTTTTTACAGCTGAAGACTATAGCAGCATGATAAGAGGTATTTCTCCAGATGCCTTCATCAGTTATTGACACAAACTGCATCAGATCATTCAGGGGTGGCCTGAAAATAAGGTTTGGTTCTCCAGGTGCCCTTTTATCAGAAGAAGGCTCTGGAATATGTGGCTGAAGATGAGGAGTGGTCTCCATCCTGGTACCACAGGCAGCTGAGTGCAGATGGGATGCACACTTACCACAGATTCACAGAAAGCTTTGGGTTGGAGGGGACCTTAAAACCCATTCAGTTTCACCCCCCTGCCATGGGCAGGGACACCTCCCACCAGCCCAGGTTGCCCAAAGCCCCATCCTGCCTGGCCTTGAGCACCTCCAGGGATGGGGCATCCACAGCGCTGGGCAGAACATCCCAGGTTATCTCCTGCCCGCACTGCCAGCACTGCTCCTGGGGAGAGAAATCCAAGTGACTGCTCGGGTCAGTAACAGCGCATCGTTAATAATGTATCTCAGTGCAGTTTTCCTCTCTCCTTGCTTGTGAGCAAGCCCTGCCCCTCACGTGGCTGTGGCACAGCTGGGCTCCAGGGGTCACTGGCTCTCTCTGGTAGCAGTAGATGGGATGTTTGGAGCCTCTTCATGGCATGTGGTCATGGAGAGGGCAGCTCTGCCCACAGCTGAAACATCTCCAAAGCCGAGGTTCGGGTGCTGTGGGCAAAGCTAACACGTCTGGGGGGAGAAAGCACGCAACGTTAATAAATGGTGTTGCCATTCTGACTATTTTCTCAAGGTAAGGCTAAATTAAAGTAACACGCTTCTTAGGGACAAGCCAACAGCCATCAGGCTAATCAAATTGGCATTTAAAATAACACAGGTAGAAAATCCTGCTTAGCCAAGTGGTTTCATTCAGCCACTTTCACAAAATAAAGAGAATCCTTCTTCTTTGAATTCTGCCACATTATTCGTTTTCTCCAGCTCCTCCTCCCTTTCCTAGCACACGTCCCCGTGCTTTCGGAAGGTCGCTGGCTAGGAAGCCTGCTCCCCACAATCCTCGCTTAAAAATGAACAGTTAATTCTGGAAGAATTAACTTCCTTCTAGGAAGAAGGAAGCCTGCAAAGCCCAGCAGGCACTGATTGGGTCATGGGCCCCATGCTGCTTTACCTCCTTTGATCATTTTATTCCTGAAATTAAGAATCGTCCTTTCCTTTGGGCTGCCAGGAAGCAGTTCTGCCTTTGCAGAGTTGTGACAGCTGGCTTACGCAAAGGTGTGTGTGATTCAGGCAGGCGCTTAGCGCCGTTATCTTCCTCACCCAGCACCTTTTCCCTTCCCCAGACAACATTTGGGCTTTTCTAACCACCTCCCACTTTCACACAGAGGTGATTTACCTGCTTCAATTTATGAACCATTTTCTTTCTGCCCAGGAGTCCCCAGACTCCAGAAATGTTTTGACCCACTGATTTTGCTCCATACTAGACTCCTCAGGTTTTTATCCCGAGGGGCAATTCCCCTCTCCGCTGAAATTCCCCAAATGGTCTTCTGTCCCTCTCACCCATTAGGTCCAAAAGGTCTTGCTGGTGAAATACTCCTCTCTCCCCACTTTAAAATGACTGAAGTGGAGAGTGTGTATGTTACTGATCTTCCTTCCAGGTGTCTGGCAACTTCATTAATCCCAAATCACATTTGAATGTCTTCTGAGATGGAGGCAAGATGCTAGCCCACTTGCTTAGGAGAAGACCTGTGAAGGTAATCACTTCTGGGTTTCTTTTAGAATGGGAAGAAGGTCTGTCAGGTGGCAAGTCATTCCCTTGCATATTTCTGATGAATAACTCTTTTCATTTTAACCCCATACAATAATGACGTAAACTGACCTGCTCTGGAGGACTGCGTTTGCTGGGGGACAGCCCCGGTTCCCGGCCCCGTGTCTCCTCAGCAGCCGCGTGCTCGTGGCCCCCAGGTTCCCTGCCCTGTGCCAGCCCTTCTGGAGGCAGCTTTCCTGCCTTGGAGCTGAATATTCGTCTTCCAGCCAGCTCTGCTAACTGGTTAATTCCCAACCTGTGTCTAAATCAGATCCCAAGTTCAAACACAGCCATCACCAAGGACACAGCTGCTGAAGAGGCAGAATGAGAAATAGATGCAAACCAGGACGCCAGAAAAACATCCTCAGACTTTGACACATGAGATGTTTATAACCCAGACTATTTGCAGTAAGATGTCAAACATAATCTGAAGATGAACAAACAGTCTTGCAACTAGACGAGCAGCAGAAGTAACACCAGCTGCAAACATGTACGAGACGCCTCTGAGCCTGGTCATTTGAATTACGGCTTAGAAAGGACGGCAGACGTCTGACAGGCTCAGTCCCCTCACTTCCCAGGTGATAAGGAACTGCATTATCAGGCAATCTATAACATAAAGATATTTAAACAATCCAACCCGATTTGTTCTCTGGTGTACGCAGGCTAAATCCCCTTGCCTGGCTTCTGCCTGAGCTGCAGGGTGTCCTGATCTGTCACCGCTTCTGAGGGGCTTTGCTTCTAGGTCGGCTGAGCAGAGAACCTGGCACTCAGAAGCCCTCACTGGGTGAAGCCGGGCGTTGACACCAGTTCACGGCACCCTTGCCGTCTGACGGCGTGACCCTGTCTGTATATCCTCTCCACAGAGGAGGTCTTTGGGCAGACCAATTGAAAATGCCATGCCCCTTTCTGTTTGCGCTCACGGCTCGATAGAGAATGGCAAATTCCAGGCAAAACACTCCTAAGCTGAGGGCAGGGCTGTACACACGTGTATACACGCACAAAACCCTGCTTGCCTATTTATGTAACGCAGGGTTGTCTCAGCTCCTGTACGCATATACAAACGAGTTAACCCAAGGCTCACCTGTCTTTAAACCCTGTGCAAAGCTGTCAGGCGTAATGCTATGGCTCTGTACCCGCGATCGATGAGCACCGCAGCCTATCTGCTGTCTGGAGTCGGAGTAATTTTACCGGGATTTGCTGCTAAAGTGCATGGCGTTGCTAGTGCTCGCTGGCAGAAGGGCTTCATCTGTTCTGTATCAAAATACGCATGTTTGAATTTCCTATCTCCATTGCTTGATTAACAGGCAGCCTCAGAAGGTGGCCAGAACATTTCTCTTTGGGTGAGCTCTGCCTGCAAAGCCTGAAGGTGGAGGTGGGGAGCGAAACGGAGCCTGGCGATTGTGCTCTTGGCAAGGGAGTGCAGACTCACAGCCCGCATCCTACATCATCAGCAGGAGGCAAGCGTGTCCAATTTCTTTACAGGATGTGATTTCCATGCTCGTCAAATAGTGGAAACTGGGATAAATGGAATTAATGAGCTCCTGGACCGCTGCAGGAAGTGCCGGTAGAAGTTCCTAGGCAGAAGCTGCGCTTTCCCACTCCACGTGCTCTTAAAGGACGCCCTGCCCGTGACAGGGAGGACAGTCCCGCTGGCATTCCACACTCCCTCCACGCATCTCTTACATCCAAGGCTTGTGAACAAAGGAAGGGTGAGGCTGGAAGCGAAGGTGGGAAGGAAAGTGCAGCTCCCGCTTCTGGAGAGAGGAGGGCTCCAAAAAAAAACCCCCCTGCTGAGCCTGGTGCCGCTCAGCGCTGTTGGAGCTGGAGGCACCTCAACTTAGAGCAGCGGTGGGGAAATGCCAGAAGGGTTTCGCCACGTGGTAAGGTGAGGAAAAGGACTGCTGAGCCACATAAAGCAATATGGGCTGGCAGAAGGAGCAGGGAGGGAACAAACCAACCCCAAACGTGCCTTCATGCTGCCTCCGCTGCTTTGAAAGACCGGAGTCATCATGGACGGCCCGTGGAGACTGATCAAAATTCAGAAGGGATCAGAAAGGGACACAGAAGTCAGTCAGGCAATTACGAGGAGAGGAGCAGGACCGTGTAACAGCTGTGCACGAGCATGCCTCGGGTTACTGGCTGCTGTCCTGCAAGTTCTCCTCACCTAACCCCGAAGGGACGTGTTGGCACCGTGGGGTGACAAAACCCACGAGAGTCCTGTCACTTCGGCGTTGTGTCCCCGATTTTCACCCAGGGACCTGCCCTGTCGGTTCTCAGCCTCTAAACCCAGGAGATTTCAGGGGAGTGGTGTGTGCTGAAGCCACCTCCCTTCCTTGCTGAGGGGAATGATGGAGCTGGAAGGACCCAGACAGGGGAGCTCATCAGGTCCCTCTATGAGGAAAGACTAAATAGATTACGGCCGTTGCCCAGAAAAACAAACAGACAAATAAATAAAAGATGAAATCCCCGGAGGAAGCATTATTCGCTTGCTTACGCAATTTCACTGGGTGCCTCTGGTTCTTGGGTGCTCTGTGCGGCCACCAGGAGGGCTCCACAAAGCCCTGTGGAGCTGGTCGCTGTGGGATGCGGTGGGGGCAGAAATCATAAACACGTTCAGAGAGACTCGAGAAAAATCAGCAGGTGAAGTTTGCTGTGAAGTTGATGCAATGCTCCTTCAGGGTCCCTCGCAACCCGAACAGTCCTATGATTCTCTGACACAGGAATGTTCCCTCCCCTCTGGCCCTCTTCTTTTCACTGCCTCATGAGCTTCTTCCATTAATTACTGCTTAGACAGGCTGCTCATCCCAGTGATCTCTTGCTTGCACACAATCAGGCTGCTCTAAAGTTCAAAATAAGGCGACGAGGCTGTGGCCCTTCCATTTTTGTCTTCCTTGGTGACGTCGCTTTGAGCCCTGGGCTGCTCATGGGGCTCTGGGCCATGGCTTAAAACAGGGTCTGGCTTTCCCTGGTGCACAGTGTAAAGGGGAAGATGTTTCTCTGCACGTGGCAGAGCCCCTGTAACCCTAACACCACCACCACTGACTGCCCTCCCTCAGGAGCCAAGATGTGGGACTCAGCCTCCAAATCCCAGCCCTGATGCTGGGAACACCTGCTACTAGGATGACAGCTATTCACCGAAAGATACAGTCTTCATCGTAATTGAAGGAGCTAAAAAAATATTTTTTAATTAATGCTATTGACAGTTTATGGAGGAAATGCAATAAGAGACACCCTTGGTGTGAGGCTGAGATTAAACCAATTTAAAAATTACTTTTCCCCCTTGAAAGAAAAACTAATTAACTCAGAAGTGCTGGCAATATAACAGCTCTGAGTGGTGAGTGCATATATTTAGTACTTTGGTTGTCCAGTTATGAGAAATGCTAGGGGATAGGGCTTGTAACAAATATATTATCTCCTCATCAAAGAGATGTTTTTTTTTTTCATTTGAGAGAGAGTCCGAGCTCACAGAAAAAGGCAAGCTTTGCACAAGCCATAATTAACAGCCAGGATGTGTACTGGGCAAAAGAAGTGCTTGGAAATGGACAGGTGATTATTTCCCTGTATATTTAGGAAAATATTTTTCAGAGTTGCATTTGCTGAGATTTATCCCAATTTCTTTTTATGGAATAAAAAGTGTCAAAGACTCCTGGAAGGAAGAGGGCAAACTGGAATATTTTCCCTGTTCAAAACCCATTAAAAGTCCAGTTTCAGTGTGCTTTAGTTATGTTTTGTGAGTCTCCTCAAGGCTTCCTGTTCCGAGATAAAACTTCTCTCCTTGGTCTCTGTTGCTTTGGGAAGACTTACTGGATCTCTTATATAAATACACGCCTAAGTGGTTCTGAGCCAGGTAAAGATGACGTGTGTGTGTGTGTGTGGCTCTTTAGCAGAGGCACTTTGCATGCCATCCTGGAAGAAAGGCTGGGTGAGATGTACAGATTTGCTCAGTGCAATGAGAAGAAAACTTTCAGCCTCTGTGCTGCGGTGATAAAGTCTCATCTTCACAAATCAAAGAGAAAAGGAATGGGGCTGGGCTTGCTAAGAGTAGCCGCACAGGGGAAGAAAAAGCATGGTTCAGTAAATGAAGTTCAGAGTCACAAGCTAATTGAAGCTGGAAAGGTGCTCTAGAGGCCACCTAGTCCAAACCCCGACTCAATGCAGGCCTAATTAGAGCAGGTTATTTATGGCTTTGCCAGCTCCAAGGATGGAGATTTTACGACTTCTCTGGGCAACATTTCAATCTTTGATGACCCTTATGATGAAGAAGCTGTTCCTGCACGAAGTTAGAATTTTTCACGTTCCGCCTTTCGCCTGTTGCCTCTTCTCCTCCCACTTTACACCTCTGAGAGAAGCCTGGCTCCACCTCCTCTGTGCCCTCCCATGGTAAGCAGCACTAAAACCTCCCCGTCTTTAAGGCTGAGCAGGCCCAGCTCTGGTGGCTGAGCAGCCCTCTGCTGAACACCACACTAATACATATCTCCATGCTAATGTATTTCGGGGCAGAAGCCCCGAGTGGACTCAATACTCAAGATGCAATGTTCCCAATGAAAATCCTGCTTCTGCAACTGGTGTTTCCTATCTGGTGTTAGCAACATGCCCTGGGTCTCAGGGTAGGTCACAGTTCCGGGCTCTGAATAGCCTACCAAGTGCAATTGACTCTGGACCTGGCTCAAACCATAGCAAAAGCCATGGGGGGATGCACTGTGGGAGCTGGGAGCGTGGGGTGACCCCACCAGGGAAGGCAAGGGAGCCAGGCAGGGCTGGTTGCAGCTTCCTGAGGTGTGGGTTCCCTTGGGCTGACGGCTTGCTCCACGTTCATGGAAGCTGAGCAGATTCCTTCTGTGGCACCGAGTGGGCGGGTGAAGGGCGAGGGAGCAACCGAGATAACGAGCTTGATCGTACAAAGCATCTGCCGAGCCCGAAGCAGCACTGAAGAAAAAAAGCGAGGGACCAAGGAGCAACCCCCCCACCATCACCCCCCCACCGTGCTGCAGTGCTGCTGCTGCTGCCGGCAGGATAATACCTTCACGTGCCTTGGAACAGCTTGTAAAATATTGTTAAATCGCTTAAAATTCTCAGGGAGATTTGGATTGAAGTGCAGACTCTCCGTGCTTTTACTATTTATATTTGTGACCGTTTGTTTTGTGTTTTTCCCCTTTGTTATCAGGCTGTGACTTTTCACACACTCCTGTCACCAGTCACTCACCCCAGTCATCGCGTCTGAATGGACAAAGGCTGAATTATCAGGAGCAGCTCCGAGGTGGGACTCTTCTGCCCAAACCCATCTCTTGTCCTCCCGCCCCCCTGCACTCCGAGGTGCCCCAGCATTGCCGCTCTGCCAGTTTGCTCAGTGCTTGGTGCTGCCCGTGGGGAGGCAACGACCCCACCGCTGATGAAGGGCCGAACATCTCTGAGGAACTGCAGCTCACGCTGGGTCCTGGAGGACAAGCACAAGTCACTCAGAGAGATGGAAATTGGTGCCTCCTGCCCCCAAAACCCTGACAAAACCTGAAACTTTCCAAACACAATTCCCAGAGTTCGGCTATAGGCAAAAATCATTTTTACAAGGAAAAATGTTGGCATGAAAAAATGAATGTCGCTTTTGAGAAAACCCAATTAGGTTCCCCCCAAAACACAACCTGTAATGCTGTGAGAGGCTTTTTGATGGCAAGTCTGTCTTAATAAAGACAGGAAGTGAAGTAGCAGCCAATAATAATCATTACAAACCTTATTATACAAAGCAAATGTGAATAACAAAAAGCCTGATATCCATGCACACAAGTCACCAGCTAGGAGACAAACAGCCGATGGACGAAGATAAAGGATTAACAAAAATAAATCCTGGGTTTAAGGATTAAGGGCAATAAGGCATTATTAAAGTATACTGAGACCTAACAAAGTTCTTACAATGGTACAGTAAAACAGGATTCAAAGGGGCCTCTTGGATCATCAAATCCTCCTGCTATCTATCTGTAGCACAATGTCATACGATCTTTGAAAATATGAAAGTACTGATGTTAAAGAGGTTATTTTTGTACCCTGATCCCAAAGAAGGGGTTGGGGGGCATCAAGACCATCTTCAAACTTGATAATCCAGTTGGTCATAACCTTCTTGTGATTTCATACTTAAGTGTGTTTGTTGGCGTTTCATACCCGTTTTCTCAGGCAAAAACACCAAATCGCCAGGTTCAGCAACTTCTCTTCCCGTCGTTAGTCCCTGTAGGTCCAGTGCTAAAGA
The DNA here is from genome assembly GCA_011075105.1 of Heteronetta atricapilla. Lineage (NCBI taxonomy): Eukaryota > Metazoa > Chordata > Aves > Anseriformes > Anatidae > Heteronetta > Heteronetta atricapilla. The sequence continues at coordinate 84,202,559 of CM021731.1, read as the reverse complement.
AGAAATATTCATTGAATATTTATGTCCTGTATCTGGGAAGAAAAGGGATGTGCTCATTTCACGGGAATGAAAAAAATATTTCCTGTCTCCTCAGCAGCAATGGGGGACATTAAATAGCAACGACCTCAGCAACGTGCACGTCTGGGCAGCAGAAAATTTGCAACAAGAATATTGAAAGAAGTGTTTGAGGAGTTTCCTGAACCACTGACAGTGATTTGTAAAGTACATTGGAAGACAAGGCGAGCTACAAAGGACCAGCAAAGTGCTGACATTGCACTGTTGATTAGACAGGGTGAACCAGGATTGTCCTTGGAAATGCTGATGTCCTGGGCACAAACTCTGAGTCTGCGCCTAAGAATGGTACTGTGATGACCTGGATATCCCAAGTCCAATTAGCCTGAAACCAGCCCCAAGACAAAATCATGGCTAAGCAGATATGGGAGGTGAGTAAATGATTAATGAATAGAAGCACTGTCAATGCCAGTCAATGCCCAAACCTATTTTCTTAAAAGCAATCAATGAAACCTCTTATAAAAATGAGGTTTCATGTTTATCTGATTAAGGTAAAGCTATCTTTATAGATCTTTGAGAATCAGAGATGTCCACTTGACAGTTTCATGTGTCCTTCTGCTTTAAAAATAAGAGCAATAAAGGATCGGTATGGCCTGTACTACATTGGTGAGATTAAAAACTGTGTAAGAGCTCTCCAAGTAATTGTCAAAGAGAAAGAGCTTGGTGAGGTTTTTTTATGGGAACCTCATGTTCAGCCCAGAGAAGATCAAGAACTGACTTGGTTGTGATCTGTAAATGCATTTCTGGGAGGAGCTGGCTCTATCCTCTGGCTAAGCTAGGTTTGCAAAATAATGTAGCTAAGACTGAAATTACACAAGTTCCAGGCCAGAAGAAGAAAAGGTTTTGCATAAGAAGCTGGCCACTAGACCAGCTCGGAAAGGTGCACAGGTACCTTCCTATCCCAATTCAGCTTAACCCCACAGTGTACAGGGGTGGTGTCAGCTCACACCATGGCACCTGCATCGTTACAAGCTTCTCAGCCCAAGAGCCCCGCAGCTCCCAGAGGACAGCCGAGCACCAGCAGGCACACATCGCAGCGCAGGTAGATATTCAGGTGTGCCAGCCACTGCTTCTAAGCTTTGTATTTTCTTTTTTCTTGGTGGTGCATGGAGCAGCCATTGACCCCAGGGGCAGGCATAACAACAACCTGTGATACCTCTTGCAAGAGCCATCACCTGATTCTTGCCTGCATGCACTGTATTCAGACAGCTGCTTGTGTTATTTTCTAGCAGCTGCTTGCAAGCTCTGCAGATACACATCTGGATTTCATTACCTGATCTGTTGCAAGGGAGACACTTGGCTAGGTATTCAAGCATCATGCCACATTACTTCTGGCACTGCAGTTTCTGCCAGGTTACTTTGGGAAAGGAGGAATACATTAGCAGGCAGTGAAGGAGAACCAGAGCAGACCCATGGATCAAGACATCTGGTGTTTGGGGTGGGCAGCCAGAAGCTGTTTTGGGGTAGTGTTACTTTGGACCCCAAATGAATCACCATTAGTAGCTGGAGTGTTTCAGAAGCACTTCTGGAGCATGTCTTTTGCTTCCATTTCAAGTTAAAGGGATCTGGTTTTGTGCTCCAAGGCTGCTCCACACCGCAAGCCAAAGCAGGAGATGGAGGCCAGCCGGGAAAGTCTCATCAGGAGTGCTTGCCTAATCTCAACTAATGTGCTGAAGCTGACAGCCCCACAGGTGCACCCACTTCTGTATGTAGGAGGCTAAGGGAGCTGAGTATGTACGGCTGTCAGACTGTGATAACTACCTCTGGCACGTCCTTGCCTTATGGGGAAGTTGCTTATCACAGAAAGTGATTTTTCCTCCATGTCATCGCAGGCGGTCGTCTGACTTTGTAAGGGTGCCGGGCACTTGTGTCTGCTGGTAGAGCGGTGGAACTTCTGCTCCTCACCTCGCCAGGGCTGGTAATTACCTGGGAAGGACAACCTTGCTCCTTCCCTTCTTTTTTTTTTTTTTCTCACATAAAAGGGTGACTTGAACAAAAGGCATGCAGATATTGCATGGCCTTCTTCATTCATTGCCAGGAAATACAAATGCCACCAGAAGATTCTTTCTCGTATGTCTGACCACCTCCAAAAAGGTTGAAACTTAGAATATAGAAGTGTCTGCCTTCAATGCAAAACCAGTGTTGTGCATTTTTCTCAGGATCTGATCCAAAGCCTGCCGAAGTCTGTGGAAACTTCTTTCACCTTTGATGGGCTCTGAACAGCCTCGGAGAGATGCTTCCCATAACCACAAGCGTACTAGCTTAGATGTACCACGATAGAAGGGTGTTTGTCTTTTTAAATGCCCACAGAATTAAGGCATAGAGCGCAAGACACAGAGCATACAAGAGAGACCTACCTGCCTACTGGTCATACACGTTTCAGCAAAACAAACAAAAACATCAGCCACGAGGTGCAGGGTAGAGTCTACGAAGCCCTAAGCACTCTTGGAGGTGATTGAAAGCACTTACACCTCTTACTGCCTGCTCTGGAGAATCAGACATCCTTCAAATCCCCAGGTTTAGTGGGGCAGGAAGTCTGTTTTCCTAATTGTTGTCTTGCTGTCATCAGTGGCTTTGATTTTCTTTACTCTGTTCTGTTTCTCTGAGCAGTGTGTTGCAGGCAGGGGAGGAGAGTGTCTACAGAATGCGAGTCCAAACCTTTCTGTTGGGTTATGACACGGCATGAACATGCTGTAACGGCAGGGATTTGCGTTCATCCTCAGAATTTCCTTTCAACTCTTGCTCTTTGTCTGCCTGTCTCTTCACTGGACGCAAGGAAATGACATTGCAATAGCCATTGATATGTCAGGTAGGGATGGTCACTAGCAAAATAGAGATGATCAGAGGATGAAAAGACATTTTAATTATTCAAAAGCAGCGCTGAAAAATCTACATCCAAACCGAAGTGCATATTGTGTGGCTTGCAGGGTGCAGGGCTGCCAGTCCCCTCTGCAGACACTGCTTGAGAGAGGGCAGCAGAGGAAGAAAACCACCAAAATGAATGAAGGTTTTCTGACTGTAAGCATGGATTGCTTCTCAACATCACTGTAGATGCCAGGTTGCAGGACCCCGTCCCCTTGCCATAGCTGGTTCCCCGTGTGCTGTGGGACACAAAGCACAACTTCAGTCCATCTTCCTACCAGGAGGTCTTCTCCTTACTTAGCTTCAGCTAGCAGCTTTCTTCTGGTGGGTCACCCACCAGTGCCCATCTTCCCCTGTCTTGTAATCTGCACTGAAAAGATCATGGTCTCTTAATATCCATTTTTTTTTTCCCTATTTATTACTTAAAAGCAGTGCCTGTATTATTTAACTCACTGGCCCCTCGCTACAAGAAGGACATGGAGGTGCTCAAGCGAGTCCAGAGAAGGGCGACGAAGCTGGTGAGGGGCCTGGAGAACAAGTCCTATGAGGAGCGGCTGAGGGAGCTGGGCTTGTTCAGCCTGAAGAAAAGGAGGCTCAGGGGTGACCTTATTGCACCCTACAGGTACCTCAAAGGAGGCTGTAGTGAGGTGGGGGTTGGTCTTTTGTCCCATGTGCCTGGTGACCGGACGAGGGGGAATGGGCTAAAGTTGTGTCAGGGTTGGTTTGGGTTGGATATTAGGAAGAACTTCTTTACCTAAAGGGTTGTTAGGCACTGGAATAGGCTGCCCAGGGAAGTGGTGGAGTCACCATCCCTGGAGGTCTTTAAAAGACGTTTAGATGTAGAGCTTAGGGATATGGTTTAGTGGGGACTGTTAGTGTTAGGTCAGAGGTTGGACTTGATGATCTTGGAGGTCTCTTCCAACCTAGAAATTCTGTGATTCTGTGATTTTTAGGATAAGGTTTCCATGACGGGTGGTATTCTGGCCTGTGGGACAACAGCACTGAGGGTGACTCCCTTCTTCGCTAGGATAGCTATCTTCTGCCAAACTGTCCACACATTTCAAAATGTTCCCTAACATTAATTATTCTTACATGCTTTTGAAGTGCTCAAATATACGCGCACACGCTTGTCCAGGTGTATAATTCCCTAGGTCTGTGGTACGTGGCAGGAGGGTGTGATCATCTGCTAGATAATCTGTAGGGTCTTTTGCTCACTGCTTTTCTCCCCTCCATACCTAAACTGGCCACTTTCTACTGCAGATTCAGCTACCTGTGCCTGATAATGTGCTAACATCCCACAAACACTGACTCTGTCCTTCAGCATAAAATACATTTGGTTTTCCTCGTGCTGGGGGGAGAGCATCTCCCCAGGTCTCCTCCTCCCCTTACAGCAGCTGCTGTTTTGACATGCTGGCTGCTCTTTCTGCTGATCCACCGTGGCACCATTTAGTGACGCCAGCTGAATTTTCGGTCTTAGGGATCAAGGGCTGTAGTGTGAAGTATTTATTTTGTGCCTGAGGTTTGTTAGTGTTTCTCCGACTTCTCCCCATGCCACTCTTCTTCCTCGCGTTCTCCATAGGTTTGCCAGAGCCCTGGGCTATGTGTGCTCTGCAGATCTGTTTTAGTTCCCTGTCAATTATTCCTCCTTGTTTACGGTAACGGCTCATATCACATTTTATTACTGTGGCTCATGTGCCTTTCACATCCTTGCTTTCAAAACACCAAATTTATTCTGAAATGCGTCTGGTTTTCAGTCTAGCTCCTCACCGTTTCCTAAACCCAGGGGGATTTTGTTTTTGGTTTTGCATCTTTTTATTATTATTATTATTATTATTATTATTATTATTATTATTATTATTTTGCTTGATGCAGCTGCATCCATGTTTCAGGATTGCTCAAGTGTCTGTGAGAAGCACGGGATTTTTCCCTCTCTTCCCTTCCTCCTTCCAGGCCTTTCTGCTGCCCCTGCCCCTCCTCTCTCGTCCTTCTGGACCCTAAGTGCCGCACTCCCTCGCCAGCCATTGTGTCGAGCACAAAGATGGGATGACTGGGGTGTGTGAAAGTGCTTGCCAACTTAGATATTATCTTCTCCTGCAGGATATCACAGTTGACTCTGAGTCTCCGTTGCCACTTACAGCTGCCTTATTCTCATTTTGAGAGGATTCAGCTCTGGCGGCAGCTCAGCATTGATATCTCAGCTACTGCCCTGCCTGACCTGGGCAGGCAGAGCCAGCTTCCTCTCCCATTGCGCTGATAAAGTGCCTTGCGCTTGGCCACCTGTGCCATGGCACAATTAAGCACAGCTCTGAGCTGTTTATCCACCTTGCAGCCCCTCCAAGTCCTCAAAGCACAAGATTTAAAATTCATCAGATTTAAGAATGTACGTTTTGAGTGTTTATTCACTCTGCATCCAGGGTCTGGATGCACATTTAATGGAAACTTCAGTTTTCTTCAGGAAAAGAAGGTTTCAAATGCTGGAGCATGGAGAATAACAACTGCCTGCAGAGGTTATAGCTGAGGAATAGCTCAAAGCTCCAATGACTCTGGCAAAACTGAATTTTATTCTTCCAGGGTTGAGGGTTTTGGGAAAGGGAGTGAGGAGAAGAAAAGGTAGGTCTGGAAGGAAGAAGTAGGAGAAATCCCTGGAGAGGTGAGGTTGTTGCTGCTGCTGAGAAGTGAGGGTGGCTGCCTCTGTCTCCAGGACTTCCTGACCCCACCAGTTCCAAAGGCTTGGGCTCTTCTTTCAGCAGCACCAGGTAACTTGGCTTTCCATGACCATGGCTTCGGCAAAGCTGGCAGAAAAGCTATGATGATTTTGCTACCCGTAGGGGTCTATCATCCTGGGTGACTTCTCAAGCCAGCTCTGTTGTACATCCCAGAAAAGATATTTCTGGAAATGCATCTTTCAGGAGATCAGGCTACAAGGTGCATCTGTACCTTTGTCCTCAGAGTAGCAAAGAGATCCAGGAGAAATATGGGGACCATTTAACCCAAAGTGTGTATCTGGCTGTGTCAACAACATTTCCAGAAAGTAGGAGCTCCACGGGATGGAATAACAGGTGAGAAGAGTGGGAAATGAAAGTGTTTCAAAGCCTCCTTTGTGTTCCTGAAGCTGGGTCCTCATATTTATATGTTGTTGCACAAAACAGATAAATAGATGTAGACAGCTAGCAGAAGGGCCACCTCTCAGGTGGTCTTCAGCAGTGACAAAGGAAAACTGGGCAGGAGCTGCTGTGATGAATCCTCTGCACAGCAGCAGGTTAATAGATGTTATCTGCTAACGAGAGATCTTAAAAGGAAGAGTGCGACACTGAGCACCAGATCTGCAGATCTCTCTCGGCTAAATGGAAATGGATGGAGTCAGACCAGAGCACCCCAAGCTTCCGACCCTAAGTGACATGAGACTGTTGCAGAGCCTGGGCTGCTGTACAGCTCCACCAAAAAGCATGATACTGACCTGCAGCTTGCGCTGGAGGGACTTGGAGCACTCTGCAGGACCTCACCAGTTGTTGGTGTCTCACAGAGCTGAGAAAACTGGCTCTGGGGGGCTTCTTCTACTATATATTCCAAGACTGAAGCTGGTCTTCTGGGTTTCCATCACAGTTTTGCACCTCAAGGACATTGAAACAATCCTACACATTTCCTGTGCCTCATTTTGCCTTTTCCAAGAGAAAGCAATAATCTTAGTACAGAGGGGTGTTGAGAACATACTGCTTCACATTTATAAGTCAGTTGGAGAGCCTTCAGTTACTACAGGAACAACATGCAGAGTATTCTGTTTTATTACAGTCATATGAAGACTGAAACATTTAACTACTTCCCAATGAAAAGGAGAATATCTATAGAAAGCCCTACCCAATAGCAGCTAGAAAACAACAAAACAAATCACAAAACAAATCTACAAAACAACCATTTCAACATGAAGACATAGAAAAATTTAATATAGACTACTACTCAGTGCAGTACAATAAAATTAGGCTGGATAACCAGCTGAATAATCAGAACTGCTGGTAGGCATTCCCGAAAGGGAAGTGTGATCCTAAAGGTTATCTGTTGGGAAAGAATATGAAATTAGTTTTCCTGTCAAGAAAAGAGATGACTTCCTCACTATACTGGTAATGGAGGATGGGGAACCAGAACACGAAGAACTCTATATCAATAGCTAACAAATAGCTGGGGGAATTAATAAAGCAGTTGTTGTGTAAGCAGCTACAGCAAAATAAGGTGATAAATAACAAGCAACTGGGGCTTATAATACATCTGGCAAACCAACTTAATTATATTCTTTGACAGGGTAACAAGTCTAGTGGACAAAAAATACCCCATGGTAGCTTTTTGTATAGTTCCCTGAGATGTGCTTACATGCAGATTACTGAAATTTGAATGGTACTTCTCAAACTACAGCTCCTCCAGCATGTGCCAAGTGCAGGGAAATGTGTGATGCCATGCAGAGTTCTGCAGCCAACACACAGTAATTTTAAACTGTACAACTGTTTTAAAGGTATTTTCTCGGTCTAGAAATTCGAAAGCCACTGAATGAAAAGTGGATTACAACATATCCTCTTTCATAAGGATTTGAATCTTAAACTTCAGCATTCCAGAGAGGCTCAAGCACCCAGCTATGCAGACGCTTTGCTATTAGAGCAGCCAGTAGAAATGATGCACACAGCCTGCGTCTATTTGGTCATCAGACAGTAGCCAGCCGTTTGTTGGAGGCAGAAAACTTAAGCTGTGAACAGACACCCTCAGCCAAATTCATCAAGAATTCTGTTGTCCAAAGGTGCCCAAAGTCGTCTCTTCTTCTTGCAGCCCATGATGCCACTTGCCTGCCAGATCCCTCATGCTGGGAGGTGGAATGGTTCAGGCACTTTCACTCGTTTCAACCAGCTTGGGGGGAGATCTCTTCCTGGCCTTCTCTGTAATACATTTTCAGGCAACTAGCAAGGGGAGATAGGAAAGGTGCAGAGTAGTGTTTATCTAAGTAATGCCATGCCATGACAAGCTTTCTCTGAAAAAGTTACAGATCACTGTTTGAAACACTGGCCTTGGTCAGTATATTGGCATTCCTGCAGTGAAAGGTATTTAGTTTCCTGGGTCTTTGTTTCTGGCCCTAGAAACACAATGAGCTCTAGAAGTTAAAAGTTGCATAGCCAGCACAATGAGCTTTGTTGGTATCACTGCTAGGAACTAAGACCATGAGCCACTGAGTAATAGGATCAGTTCTGCTAACACAGAGGTGCTAGAAAATTTCCTAAACCCCACTGTGGTCCTGTCACCAGAGGACAAAAAGCCATATTCTCAGAAAGCCATATTCCACAAGAATTAATTCTGCTCTATTTTTTTCTGAGAAGGTGTAGAGCGAGTGTTTGGAGCAAGTCCTCTCTTATCTTTAGGGCGAGTGAGAAGGAAACAAGAAAAGCCCATCCACCACAGCAGTGTCAATGGGGTGCAAAACTGGGTATATGCCTGCCTTGTACAAAAACTGGTTAAAAATAGCCAAGCACCCAGGATGTTAGCGGTGAAGGATTGAGCAGAGAGGTCTTCTGCCCCCCAGCTGGACAGGAAACTGTACAGAGCCTAACTACACCTGCAGGATACAAAGACACATCGCAAAGAGCATGCATTACCCCAGAGGGTGAGAAAACACAAAGCGAAAGCTAGAGGAATGAGGTAAAGTCAATAAATTGAAGTTCAACCCAATAAAAATACAGGTAGGGATGAATAAACATGAGTACAGAGAAATGGAGAGATCACAGAAAAGAGTCCCAGGGTTAACGAGAACCCAGTCACGGGGGAATTGCTAGATGTGGTTGGCACAAACACATCAAAATGCTATGCTAAATGGATATTGGGATTAATAGGTGTCATGACTTTAAGCAAGTAATGTAACTGGAGAGTATCAAAGCACATTTTGGTCAGCATAATTCAAAAAATACCTAAGCAAAATGAATGGAAATAAGAGGAGAGAATGCAAGAATCAGCAAATCCGTGCCCAGTCTGTTTGTAAGAAACAAAAACAAAACCAAAAAAACAAGCACTCAGCATGAGGCTTTCTTAATGCTGATATGAGTAAGTCTCCTAACCGTGGAGCACAGAGGAACAGGACCTTGGTTCCCTCCGTTAGGGAAAATGAGATCAGCCATTTTAAATTACCCTCATTTGCATGAATTACAGTTTTGTTTACTTGTGACTTTGTGTGTAGTGTTCCCTTGCCTCTTTGGGAACAGAACAACCTGTAATGAATAGCGTATTGTTGCTGTGGCTCTCCGCATCAAAAGGAAGAGGGACAGTAGATGACAGAGAGGGTGAACCTTCAGAGAGGGTGAACCCCAGACTTGAGATAACCTTCCAGACTGGGGAGAGGAATACAACATTACAACCTCTCTTTCTTAAAAGAGAAGAGAGCTCTGCCTAACTGCCTTCTGAACACATGCCAAACACAAACCACTGGCTTCCCATGCAGTGGCAACCCAAAACAAGGTTGACTCTGGAAACAAAAGATAACTTGGCCCTGGTTAACCTCGGCGCTTGGGAATTTGACAACTCTTCCACTGATGGTAACTCCTGGAGGAGCACCCAGCTACCAAAGCTGTGCTCACACTGCTAAAGGCCATCCGTCCTAAGAGAGGAGCCCCGATTTCCAAGCCAGTGGAGCAGTACCCCAGCCAGTGCCCTTGGAGAATGGATGCCTGCTTTCTGCCTTGTGCTTGCTCTGGGCATTCTCCAAATTCCCATGGACCTCCTGTGGCCCTGGGACACAACTCTTTCTGGCGTTTTTCCTTCCTCAGTTCAGTTTGTCTTAAAACAGAAGACCTGTGCTGCAGCCCCACCTGTTTTTTATGCAGGTTCGTGCCATGGTGGCAGCACAAAAGTTGGTAGGGGTATTTCTTTCCTCAGTTCTAGCTCTGCTGTCAGGAAAATTTCTTTTTCTTAATTTCTTTTCCTCTGCTAAGGAAAGTAATACCCCTACCAAATAGTCTACAGCCTAGATAGTGACTCACCTCACATGTTCCAGATAAGCTCCTTGTGAGGCGAGGAAGCGTGTTACAGGTCCCACAGCTGTGCAGGGGAGAGTCTGTTATGCTTGCAAGACAGGTCTTAATTACTAAGTGCATATTGTTATTTGGTGTTAAAGTGCCGGGAGAAGATAAATGAAAGCAGAAGAAATATTCAGTGGCTGCTGAAAAAGACCTACAACACCCAGACACAAGGAGATATCTCATTAATTACTTGCTTTTGCTCCCTTTGGGCTCAAAAGACAGCAGCAACAAAATTACTTTTGTTTGCAGCTGTGTGTTCTGTTTTGACTGAGGTATGTGTTTTCTATTTATACCTTAATGCCTTTCAATGCATTTCTTTTTGGTATAGGAATTAATTGCCTACAATTTACCATGTAATTCCTTCCACATATCAATCATTCTTGTTCAATAGTGTCTCAAAGACAGCAGCAGGCATAAGGACTACCAAGAACAGAGCAATCCTTCCAACATTGACCGAGCCATTCAGGGTTACAGATGTTAAATGCCAGCACAAGTAGCTATGTGATGTTCAGCACTTGAATTCTACCCAAAAAAAGTACACTGAAAGAATAACAGTTGTTGCTGGACTGAGAGAAAATCTCTCCTCCTAGAAAGCAGCTTTTTTGTTCTGTTTTTCTTATCCACTATTTTCTATTGCAAATCTTGAAGAAAGCACAGAGAAAAATAACAGAAATTAGTGAGGGACTAAGTCACCTGGAGGTAGGGAAGTAAGACACTACCTTTTCCACAGACAAAGCATAACTACATCAGGCTGGCAAGGAGCCCTAACTGGTGAAGCCACTGTGTAACCCCATTCAAAGTGCATGACCATAGCTGGTGGTGCCTTATAAAAGCAGGACAACTGTGAAGTTTGAACTTGGGTTTGAGTTTCCTGAAACTGGAAAGATACTGCGGGCCTGGGGGCTTTATTCAGAACCGCTCCTTGTTAAACACTGCTTGCGACTCTCTTTAAAACAGCTCAGCCCTCAGAATCACCCAAAGCTGCTGGCCAGCTCTGGTGGGGAGGGAGGGCAGGAGGCACATCAACAAGTGCAGCCACTTTTCAGCTAGGACCCAGAATGCAGGTCTGCCGGCCCTGTCCATCTTGCTCCTTCCCACCTCTTTCCCCAAAACAACGCAATGTGCAAGAGTTTGGTCACCCCTTACCTTGTGCTTTGCCACCACTGCCCATGATCTTGGCAGTTTGTATTTGTCCAGGAAGAGAGGAACTGAACAACAAATAAATAAATAAATAAATATTTAAATCAAAAGGAAGGAAAGATGGAGGAGTGAATGAGAAACCAACAATTTATAAAGCGCAAAAACCTGGCAGGCTTTGGTTTTTATGGCATCGTGGTGGATGGCTACACAATGAAGAGCTGGCTTCCATGGCTAGCAATACTATCAGCAATTTCCCATCCAGCTGAGAAAGTTTTTTTGTTAATACACATCGTGATTTTAATAGTACGTGTGTAGGTGGTGAAGAATTGGATTTTTTAAAACTTTATAATCAAGGTGAGAGGAGGCAGGCACAGTACGTGAGAGAAACACGCAGTGTCAAAATACTCTAATCTATTATCCCCCAGGTCACACTGGCAAATCCTTCCCACCTCCCACCTACTGACTGGGCTTAAAGCTGAGTGTACCCAGCTCTGAGGGCTCCTTTTTTATTTATTTATTTACTGTAAAAACTGAGCTAAAGATGTAAATGAAGTACCACTGAGTATATCTGTTCATCTTTATGTTAAAAGTGGTTGTTCATATCGAAAAAAAAAAATATTTACCTTCATGCTTCAATGTAAACATTGCTTATAGAAAAGAATCTAAGCAGTGTTTGCTCAGTACACAATGAAGAAGAACATGCAAAAGCGCAAAATCCATCAAAGAAAAGGCAGTTAGTAGTTTGTTAATACATGTAAACGTGATAGCGAACTGGAGCCTTGCACTCTGGTAATTGGGTTTAAAGCACAGTCTGCTTCATCTTGACAATAAATTTTTTACTCCACGCTAAGGACCAGGAGATCAGCTCCAAAAGTGCTGCTCTTGTTGCACCTTACCCTGCTGAAAGGGGCTGTCTCCCCAGCTGTGTGCTCCTGGTAGGTTTCTTGCATCAGCTCTGAAATCTAGAGGCTGTGCAACAGCAGGATGAGCTGCGTGAACAAGCCAATCCGTCAGAAAACTGACACAGTGAAAAAGCAAACAGTCTTGGCATGTTGATCTGATTTTACTTGAGACATCACAAGATTGATAGAAGGGACGGAGCACGAGGCGAGGGAGAGATGGTTGTTGTAATGGCAGACTAGGCCAGGTTGGGTCCGCCCTGCCATCACCAACACAGAGCCCAAATAAGTGATTATACGTGACTCAACTTAGAGACACCCCTTCAGAGCAGTAGGGCTGTTTTTTTTCTTCCTTTTTATAAACCAAGGAGAAGGTTGATTGAACACTCAGGTGTTTGGCCTGGTGCCACTCCCATAAACCATACAAAAGTGCTAGGTCCTAGCCCACAGACGAACTGAGGAAGGACTCCTCTGCCGTCACCATGTGGAAGGACAGAGAACAATTCACCCTGCCGACTGCCCACTGAACACAGCCCTGTCTTCAAACATGACACAGCCTCTCCCATCTCCAAGGATGGCCTGCCTCCTGGTCTCTGTGCTTTTGCATCTGCCACATATGATCTGAATGACATAAGCTTTTCACCTCCTTCAGTGTGGCAGTATGATGGCTCAAAGCTCTTAAATGTTTTGTGGTAGCTCCATAGCCTTGGCCCTAAAACCTGTTTTCCCTCTGCAGGCTCCCTGGGGGCAATTTCTTCCACAAATGGAGATTCAAAGCTCATCGCTATACTGACAAATGCAGAACTGACTGGTGTCAGTCTTCTGTCCAAACTTACTTCTTGTTTCTTGTCGGACATCATTCTGGGGCTAGCTAGCTGTCAACTTAAATACAGTACAGCCAAAACAGAAAGCTAATTTTTTTTTTCCATCCTGTTTTTTCTCCTCCTTCTCCATTACTCCCTCTTCTCTTCTCTTCTCTTCTCAAGTCAACATTGAAAACTCATGCCCTACTCCTGACATCAATGTCCATTTTGAATCAATTTTCTCCCATGTCTCCCACCCAGCTTCTGTTCAAGTCTTGCTGAGTCCCAATATGTGTTACTATAAACTTCAACCTGTCCAAGTCATTGACCCAGCTACATCTCTGATATGCTGTCAGTTTATCAACTTCTGCTTCCAATAAGGCATGACAACAGCCTTCAAATGAGAACCTGTGCGTTCTGTATTGCGAGTGCTTCTGATGCACAGCTACAAAGCCATCTCATGGTCCTCTTGTTGTTCTCTCTTTAAGATCTGTCTTTACTGTAAAGACTATAAAACAAGAAAAGGAACTCTTGATGCAATGAGACCCACTTCTGTTTTAGTTTTCAATTCCATTCTGGAGGTGGTTGCTTAAGTGGAACCTTTTCCACTTTGGTCTTTGGTTTATAGTCCTACCAGGTGGATTATGGATTATTTCTCCAGTCTACCAAAAAAACTTTGAATGCTATCTTTTCCTCCAGACTTCTTCTCAAAGTTTCTGTAGCCAATACACCATACTGCTTCCTCACGATCTGTGCAATGACTTCTCAATGCATCAGGACAGTTTTAACCCAGGAGTGTTCTCAGCATTATGGATGCCTTTTACAATTTTACAACTTCCAGGTATTACATTATTGCCACACTAGCATCTTCCTACTCACCAGCCAGAGCCGGTTGCATAGCCAAAAAGAAAGTGAGGCACAAAAAAGATGCTTTGAAAACCATTTGTGATGCAGCCAGAAAAAAAAAAAAAAAAAAAGAAAAAAAAAAAAAAAGAAAAAGCACAAAAGTACCTTGCCTCATTAATTCTGTACCTGTGAGTTATGCCAGGCAAGAACTAAGACTCAGTATGTTTGAATTCTTTACGCTGCAAAAACTCCTGGACAATTAACATAAGTAATATTCTTTTTCTGTGCATGATAGCAAGGAGTTGAAGATGTGGTGTTTTGTATTCAAAGATGATTTCAGCGTAGTATCAGAAAGATTGTGATAAAGAGCCTTACCTAATCCCCAATAGTTTATGTGCAATTGTTCCTAGAAGTTGGAAAAACTTCAAAAGCAAGTTAAGGTCAGTTTAATTTAGCTACCTTTCCTGAGGTAAAAGAGCATCTGAATTAAATATAATGACCTGCCTCTTCCACGAACAATTTTGTGAGGTAGGATTCTTCCAGAGCTCAGCAAACAGTCTTAGGGGATTTCCTTGCTGGATGAGTCTAGTGCGGAGGCTGTGTGAGCGAATGCCTTAGAGGAAGCTAGATCAGCATCACTGCTTAAGAAGATTAATTCTGTAAAAGCTACTTATGGGAGAGGTGATCTTTTATGTGTGAACCAAAAGCAATTAATTAAAATGGGTCAATTAGCCTCTCAAATACAACATGTATCCAGAGTTCAGGCTTTTATGTATTCACACATGAAATTGTAAAATAAAGGTATGGGGGAGACCTATGTGAATCATACAGGGCAGGTAGATACATCAATACATCCTTCAGCTTCCATCAGTCCCACAGTCACGAACATGTAAATTCTGACATGTTGGGTTCTGTCATGGGTGCACATCACAGCAGCAGTCTCTGTCTGTCGTGTCCTTTAGTATAGCAGAGTCAAACAAAATACAGAGACAGAAAAACGTGCAACCCAACACTGAAATGAAACCACTTCTTTAGTGGAAGAGTTAAACCCCAACTATGTCAGTAAAGAGAATTGTAAGGAACTCAACTCTTTTGGTCTTCCAAACCCATGTAGTGGCATCAGTATCACTGGAAGAGAAAAACTTTTTTTGAAGGATGCAACCAGACTGAATTTTAGCACAAGTCCCCACAAAGAAACCACAAACCCATCTAGATGGAATTGGTTTTGGTGAGCCTAGACTAAATGCAGTGATTTGAATACTAAGTCAGTCATATGATATATTTTAAAGAAAAGACTGGTAAGAACTAGGAACCTTCTTTGTTCTATCAGTCACTTGAAATGCATTTCTTCCCAAATGTGTCTAGAATCAGCACAAGCATCAATGTATGTAAATGCAGAGATGAAAGCAATAATTCATACTGGTAGGAAAGCATAATGCGTTTCTGGTATGAATGCCAATCATCCGCCATAGGTTACGATGAATAGGAAGTGCACATGCACCTGATCAAAACTGAACAGTTCAGAAAGCACACAACCCATAAAATGTCTCAGGTTCTTAACGCCAAAATGAGTGGGAACTTCAGGTTTACAATTTGTCTATAAGCACACAGCAAGGGCTAGGATGCTGTATTCATGTTAGCAAAGAAGGCACAGTTTAAACACTGCTCCCCAACCCCAATTGTTCCAGAAATGCTGGGCTCATAAGGAAAGGGCCAGAACCTATACCGTCTGTAGGACAAGTGCAGGGAGCCTCTGATGAATGACCTGGACTGCAACAGTCCATGCACAAGCATGCAAACCTAAATATTGGATAAATTCCTACTTGTATCTGTTGTACCTGTTCACATTCAAATCTGCCAGCTGGTGAAAGAAATGACTGAAGTATGTGACAAACGACTGAAAGGTTGCACACTCAGGTTTGGGTGCATGCTATTTAACAACTGCCGGATTTTTCAAGTGTTATCCTTTAAACCAGGATCTATAGGTTAATTTGCTTTACGTGACTGAGGAAATAATTCTCAAAAATACAGAAAACTGAGTTACATTAGAAAGAAAATGTCAAAATGCTCCACATGATTTATCAATACGGTTGGAATACTTTGCTGACAATGGAGCCAAAAGATTAAGTGTGTCTTTTCTTGTGGATAGGGATGAGCATGATATGACATACATCAGTGGGCTAGGCAATTATTTGCTAGTCACTTAGTAGAACAATAGAGGGAAAGAGTTTTGAACTCTTTGCTGGGTTCAGGCCATAAAGCACAGGTTTATGAGAGAGATGGGTAAATAAGCACGTATGTCTGGTGTATCCCACCTAGAAAGTAGCAGGTCTGCCTGACTGAGGCTTGAATTTGCAATGTGGGAGGGTGGTCTCTACCAGGTATTTCAGCAAATTCCTCCTGCAGCTTTTTGGGAAACTCATTTGGCTACATGGCATCACGTCAATCTTGAGATGTAGCATAGCTGGGCTTACATCTCCACTGACAAAGGCATCAAGTCAGCAAGGTTAGTACAGACTTTCACTGGCAGTCTGGCAAATATTAAGCTCTCCCTCACACCCAGACTTACTAACCCACCAATTGCAATGCCCCAGCCCAACCAGGGGGCCATAGCTCCTGCCCAAGCCTGAAAGCTTGGTTTACAGCAGGATCAGAGCTTGGTGGCCACCTCTGTCCCTTTCCTGCCAACCGCATGGGAGTTTCCCTGGGCTTCTGTCCTGCAAGGCAGCTGTATCTCCCAGGACCTGCACCAAAGCCCCCTCCTTCTGGTTCCTGCTCTCTGCTTCTCCCTCCTGTCACCCAGATTGAGAGGCCCTTGTGCTCATCCCTAAAAGTCCATTCAAACAGACTCTTCATCTGATTCAGCCCCGCAGCACAACAATGGGCTGCGTTTCCTTCCCTCACTTGTGTGTTCTGGAGAAGCACGTTATGTACAATGGGCCGATCAGACTTTATGGAAACAGAAACAACATGATCACAACGAGCAGGTGAGGCAAGAAGAACAGCTGTCCTCTCCTACAGCAGAAATGAAAAGCCTTGCTCAGTAAGAAGAAATGGAAACAGCTACCAGTGTCATGAGACAAGGAACCAGGGCACCCTGACCCTCGCTTCGTATTAGAAGAGAATATTGCCAGGTCATCTCATGTGAGAGATGCCTTATTTCAGAGTACAATGGAACAGGGAGCCTGGCACAACTGAGTTGCAGAGTGTCCCTCAAAATGTACTACAACTGAGTTCTCCGCTTCTTTAAATGGCCAAAGTGAAAACAGAGTTTAACAGACCTGAGTCACAGGCAAATCTGTCAAAAAGGCCAGGAACAGAGGTCAGTAACAGATATTTTGGGCTAGTTTGGCACTGAGTATGTCAGTTTTAGAAAACAGTGCTTGTATGAACAAAATGCAAGCAACACTCTGAAAAAAAAAAGTATGCTATTTTCAAAGGAACCGTTCCCTAACCTAATTTACATGTATAAATTTATTACAGTATATTTACAAGCATTTTAATACTGTTCTGAGCTTCTGAATTGGAAAGCAAATTATTCCTATCACCCTAAATAAAATGTAATGACTGTAACATCACGAAAATTCTGGAGGTTCTGGCTGACAATATAGGAATTCAGCAGTTTGGGATATAGTAAATAAATAGTAAGTAAAAAAGGAAAGCCTGCATGTATATTTTCAACAGCAACTTATATATGTTTTCCAGGCTGATCCTACCAGTAACCTGGCTTGGATTTTTGTATTAATTCTCCTTTGAGAAAGGATCACCAAAAATATCACTAACAATTCCTCATTGAAGGTGGTAAAGGGGCGCTGGATGGAGAAGGGAGAGGTCTCTGACCCTGCCTCAATGGAGCAAAAGAGAAGGGTAAACTGAAATAGTTGTCCTGCGAATCCAGCTGCAAGTACAACTTTAATTCCCCTGCTTTTGTGTTAGAGAATCAAAGGGGTTTATTTCTTAATTGCGTTCACGAGATATTAGAGCTCTTCATACCAGCGGTTATGGGGCACTACCTGCAGTCAGTTCACTACATCCAACAACACAGACATTCAGTTTTCTGTCTGCAGTGCAGGTGGCTCAGAATGCATTGCCCACCTGAGTATCTTTTTGGTAATCAAGAAAAAAAAAAGGAGCTCTTAGTTCTTTGAGCAATGGCTAATTGCTGCTAGAACTGTCTGTGGGCAGTAGACGCCAGACCAGAGACAAGACGAGTTAGAGGAATGCATCATTTAGGTTCATCTTGTAAATTTTAGAAAACAGAGCAATGGTTGTCTGCGATCCACAGAGACTGAGGCTACACAAATGGAACAGCCTGGGCTGAAGAGTTAAGGTCTGTTCTGGCCTGAGGTGGATTGTGTGCAGAACCATGATTCTCGTCTCCTTCTGCTCTTGAAGAAATAGCCATTTAGGGGATTACAGGCAGCATGGTAATTGCAGAGGCACAGGATTCATGTTCAACGTGGTGCTGCAGATCAGCACTGAGCTAATTTCTTAGCTGGAACAGCACCCTGAAAATATGCACTACCTCAAGGATGGGAATGGGACAGCAAGGACAATTCAGTTCATTCCAACACAGGCACTACATACCAAATTCCTATTTGATATATCATGTTGGCATAAAGAAAATCCCTGTCTGAGAGATAGAACAAGGGCTGAGGGATAATACAGCTGTCGTTCCTGGCAGGAAGAAACATTTTTTTTAACTTCTAGGACTGATTGTATTTTCTCTGCTAACATTTCTGCCAGACTTCCTTTCAATGAAGCGTCAAGACTAGGCTGGAATATTTTGTAGGACACTTGCAGAGGAGACAGAACAGTCCCATCTTCCTCCAATTTGTTCTTAAATTAAGATTTAACAGAGAAAAAAAATGATGGAGGGAGAGGGAAAGGAAGGCGTAAGAGTCATTGCAGTGATCCAACACATCCAGTACATCCACAGACTTCCCCAGCCTGAGATAATCCTTAGACAGCTGATTAGGTGGTTTGCAGTCCCTCTGTGACAAACGACCAAGGCATGGCTGTGGTCAGGACGTGGCCCTGTTTTGGGGGATGATGCTGCGCAGCATTAGCTAGCTTTTCTTCCCAGACTTCATAGAAGGGTTGAAAGTTTACAGGTAGAATTTCTTCCCTGGAGTCTTCTGATGAGGCTGTTTATTATGAAGTATTGCTTAGTCTGGAAGACACAAGCATATTGGTCTTGCAGGTCAATAGTAATGTACTTACAGATTATCTCAGTTGTTGAAAATGAAAGATGCAGACATAAAACTGAATGCCCTTAATGACAGAAGGATTGAAATACTGGGACGTGGCTCCATTTCCCTTTGCTCTTCTCCTTCTCTGTCTCTGCCTTCATCTTTCCAACTCTTCTTTTATGCAGATACCTACAGTGCATTTAAGGCTGTCTATATGCATTGACAGTTACCCGCTTCTGGATGGAGGTTGCATCAGGTCTAGACTTTTCTATGAGGATTCTTTCTGCATGGAGACCAAGGATGTTTTGTGAACTGACATATTATATTTTTGGTTCCTATGATTCATCAAACTAGTTTGAGTGACTGGACCTTTTTACCCTATAATTTAAACTGAAGGATTTTGAAGGGCACCCGATTTTTTTTCCCCAGCTATAAAGAAGCCTATTTTCTGCTCTTATTGGAAGAAATCCCCATAAAATACAAACTGTGCTAAGGATTGTCTATAGAGCAAGTGTAGACTCATTAAATGTATTCTTTTTTCTTTTTAACTCCTTATGCTGCTACTTTATTGCCTCATGCAAATGGAATATGAATCCAAAGATTATGTTTCAAACCTGCAAGACTGTGTGGGTTTGAAAGCAACCAAGACAAGTAGTCCAGTCCTAATTGAGACCTTTGTTAGCGCAGAACCTAGTAAAATGAACTAACAGTTTGGAATACATCACCTGTCACTTCAAATGCCACCGATAATTTGCAGAAAAACTCAGAGCAATAACAGAAAAAGGCATAAAACGTCAAACTTGTAGCAAAGCTGACAATAAAAAGAATACTCGGTGTGAATTAGTCTTCCCGATTTGCTAAATCTCTTACTGACTCTGCTTTAATAAAGGATCTTGTTCTCTCAAGGGATTTAAATGCAGTAGATTATCTAACAAGCTCAATTAATATTCCTTATCTGAAAGCTTATCCTTGATGACCTGGAAATCAGTGATATCCTGATAACACGTTTGGGAGAGTGATTGGTGGGTATGGTGATCTGGCTACATATTACCTGGCTTGTTAGGCATTTAGTCAAGGACCCCAGCCTGGCTTTCTATTTCACATTTTTGGTAGCTCTTTTTTTTTTTTTTAAAAAAAAAAAATCTGTTCTGAGAACTAATAACAGCTGCCTTTGAAAAGGCATCAGTTGCTGCTGTTTTGCAGCTATTAAGGAAGATGAGAATGTTCAGAAGGGAAAAAGCATCAATGAAAATATTTTGCAAGAATTTCAGAAAAGGTACATACTGATCTAAAGTCAGACACAGGTTTGGCGGAAATTAAACCCTTAGGGTAGGAAGATAACAACTTTGCTTTCTGACAGTCTGTGCCAGTTACTAAAAATATTTTAATGAACCATTGCACCTTTCGATACACTGGAAGTCCAGCAGCTTCAACCCCCATCAGGTGCGCAGGTGGGATTGCAAACCTGGGCCATTAGAAGTCCAAATAGCCTGGCTCACAGCAGGGCCTGGGAAAGACAGAAAGTTTGGGCTAGTCATTACTGATGGGGCAAGAGGGGAAAGACATAGCTAAGTGATGTGACAGCTACTGATCTGTACAACGGAGCATTAAGAAAAGGGTGTAAGAAGGACTAGAAAACTGCACGGTGTAGAAGGCAAGCTGGCTGCAGAGGGAATACCAAAAAGTTAGCCTGAGAACTGTGATAAAGGCTAATAAATCTGAGGCTAATCTAAGAGGACGGAAAGGTATAAACAGTCCTGTATAGGAACAGTTTAGCTACTAAACAACAAGACCTCAGACCTCGGGTCTTAGGTTGAAAAACAGAACCTCGTTATGAGACCAAGCCTCCTCAGTCTTACCACAGATATGCACGGATCAAAGAAGAAATTTCTGTAACCTCTACCATCATTAGTGATTAACCAGTAAAGGAGAATCAGAGCATCCCTGCGCTGCCATCAGAAAGGATCAGCGCAGTGGTAGCACAGTTGTACGCCCTTATGCTAAATTGGTAGTCTGTGTCCACACGGTATGTGGCATATACCAACTGCCCCTGTATTTACCCATCCTTTTAGGCAGATTTTGTGCCCCAGGCAAGGCCCCACATTGTCATGAGTAGAAATGAAGCTGTATTGACTAGACACACCAGTGTGTTATGTCTTTGTACAGCCAAGATACAGCAAATAACTGTGGTGCAAATAATCACTGGGACTTTCATCTTTTCTGTGGCTTCTGTTACAGCCTGTACTCCGCAGTCTGTTAGGAAAGGACCCTTGCATCCAGCACAACCAAGTCTACATCAAGTCCCACTTTTTAATCTTGGAGAACCCTCTGCAAGAAACATATTACTCTACTGCAGTAGGACAGTACATAACAACTACTCACAACTGTAGGCCTGCTATTTAGATAGCTTGTGATAATTCATCATGGAGATATGCAGCCCTTCCTGGGTAGGGAATACACCTGGAATATAACTCAACAGCCCACAGTGATGATGTTACATTCTGTGCCTGAGCTGAACTAGGTTTGACCACAGGGAGAATATCCCCACCTTTCTGCCCAGGCCCACAGCTCTGCCTTTCTTTGCGCCAGCATTGGTGCTTCTCCAACCCTGTGCAGAGCTAATCTGGCTCATCGACCCAAAAGAAAATTATTGACTTCCCTATCAATTTATTGCTGAATGGGTAAAAAACACCAAGGGTTTGAGTGGATGCAGAACCTCCCCTTTCAACAGCAGTGAGAAAGGATCAGCTCAAGCCGTTACACATAACTGTATCCACAGACTGATTTACACCTGCACTTGGTCCAGTGCACCAAATGGAGTTCTTGTTACAAAATGATATCCTCCGTTTTGCGGACACACATCTCATCTTCTCACGGCTTCTTCATTAAGAACACTGGTCTCTGAGTCCGAGCAAGAGATCTAATCTTTATGATAAACATTTCTACCCTGTACTTGTGGGGAAAAAAATAAAATTTAAAAAGTGGGTTGGGGGTATAATGTATTAATATTACATGAGGAAGACGAACAATTTTCCTACACATTGACACCTATGAAATGGCACTACTGTTTTTCAAGTAGCAGTATCTATTGCCCCTAAGCATCCAAAGATCCTAAAATTGTAGATTTCAGCCTTCTAATGCTAATTTTTAGGGACTTTCCATGTAGCTACAAATTTGAAGGGCCAAAGGAAACCTCAAGTTGTGCCAAGACTATGGAATGACGTGGGTAATAATAGACCCGAGTACAGCATCTTCAGTAATCCCAGACAAAGCTGTGACGTTATGCGAATGAAAACAGTCGCGCTATGTGTGATTCAATCAAAAAGGAGTTAAAGGGTAGGAATATAATGAAAGCAAGTCCACATGGCTTTATGGAAACAAATCTTGACAAGCAGGCCTGACTTCACTTTCTGATGAGATTACAGGTTTGTTTGATCAAGGTAACCACACAGATGTGATATACTTGGACTTTCCTAATGAATTTGATTTAGTACTGCTTGACATTTTGATTAAAACATTAGCATTATATAGCCTTAATAAAACACATTAAATAGATTAAGATCTAGCTAATTGATAGAGTTCAGCAAGCTGTTCTAACCAGATACTCAGTGCTGACTGAGGATATTTTTAGTGGGGTTCTGCAGGCAGGAACACTGTGCTTGCTGCCATTCAATGTTCTCCTCTAGTGTCTGGAATTACACAGAAACATGGGTGATATTGGCAATTGTCCCAAATTCTGAAGAGGAACGGGCAGTTATGGAAAGTCACCGTTTTGCCTGCACTGGCATAGATGGGTTTCTGGTACTTGACTTCATCCCTTCTCTTCATTTGTGCAGAAGCGTGAAGGTTCTCTTGTAGGGTATAGCTGCAAGGCTGTGGTCTAGTCAGCTGCTGGTGGGAAAACAAAGATACCTCTGATGGCTCATAGATTTTAATTACTAATTAATGCATTAAAAAAGGAGCAGTAGAAATCATTAGAAAATGCAAACTGAAACTAGAAACCACCTATGGAGGATCTTTAAAAGTCAAAGGAGCCTTATTGCCCGCCTCTGCAATGTTTTTATTTAAATTACCAAAAATAAATTAAAACAAAGCAAAAACAAAACAAACAAAGCAAAACAAAACAAAACAACAACAAAAAACAGAGATTAAAATATATTTGCACTTAACAAACTCGGGAAGTTCTACCCCATTGGCCGAAACAGAATTTACTATCAAAAAAAAAAAAAAAAAAAAAAAAAGGAAAGGAAAAATACCCCAAAGAGAACTTCAACCAAAACACTAAAGGTCAGTCCTTTCCAAAACATCCACAAACTCTGCTACTATCACATTCTGGTCAGCCGATCTCAGCACATCATGCCTGATTGTCCATTTTCTTTGTCAGCTCTTAAATCAAGCTAAGATCAGATAAAGCTGAATTAATATTAGTCTCCTTTGCTAGGTTTGGTTCCTAGCAATCTTATTAATGTCACTGCATGTGGTCATGGGGTTACCTAAGCAGAAATTAAAATTAAGAGTTCATAATAATTTTAATAGCATAGACTGATAAAGATGCTGTATTCCTCAGCAAAATCTTGCTAGCAAACTGTTACACTTCTAACACTTGGTTTCTCTTTGACCTTGCAGAACGAGATGACTGATAAAAGAAATTATCCAGAAGAAAACACTGAAGAATAGACTCTCTCCCTGTATTATCTAAAATAGGTTCAGATAGATACATCCCACAGAGCACTGGGATATCTTATTTCATTTGTTATATGTCTATTAAATATCTAAAATCTCTCCATATTTTCATCATTTTACAAACCTATTATTAATACTCTTGGTGTCAAAACTGCCCAACCTCAGAAATGTCTGGATTTGCACTCAGCTTAGGGCAAAGTTTTTAAAAGGTACCTGCATGCCTTATATGCACAACTTAAGTATATTACCTAGTGTTTTAAAACAGACCTGCACAATGTTATGCTATGGCAGTATCATTTTTTTTTTTTCCTACATTTTTCTTCTTTTCTCTTTTTTTAACTGCAAATCAGCAGTGTGAGGTTACGAACCCTTTTGGACACTCTGAGGTGATAATCATCAATACCCAGATCTTAGTACTGATAACTGAAAGGCAGATGTTCAGATGTTGATATTCCAAAAATGTACATATCCTATTCTATTTCCAAAGGCATTTTATCATTCTTCTAATTTCAGTCTTCACTTTCCTTCACTTAGAACTAATTATCTTATCCGCTTTTCTCCCTCTAGCATCCCCGACTCTCGGTCTATTCTCTTGTTT
Organism: Heteronetta atricapilla; assembly: GCA_011075105.1. Taxonomy (NCBI): domain Eukaryota; kingdom Metazoa; phylum Chordata; class Aves; order Anseriformes; family Anatidae; genus Heteronetta; species Heteronetta atricapilla. Next base: position 84,178,424 of record CM021731.1, on the reverse strand, counting down.
GCAAGTCTGTCCATGACATTTTCTTCATCCTAGTTACCTCATTTTTAACCTTATCTTTCCCTTTCACATTTACAATTCATGTTATTATCTTTCTTTTTTTTTTTTTTTACTTTTTTTTTTTTTTTTACTTTTTTTCCTCACATGCTTTGCCTGTAGTGAGCACAAATCAGTAGGACGTGGCATTAGGACATGGCATTCTTCAAATAGCCTCAGCTGCGTTTTGTCTTTTCCTTATTCTCCAAAACTCTTCACTTACATCTTTACAGATTTGCTTACTCAGTGCCATGCTCTTTTTCATTCTGCCTCCTAGCCATAGTCCTTACATATCTTGTTTCCCATAACAAATCCCGTTCCTTTTTCTGGCTACAGAAAGCTTTCCAGTTTCATCAGCAACGTATCCTTTATTTTTCAACAGGACGTGAGTCAAGCTTTATTCCTTCAACTTCAGTGGAATCTTTTTATTGTTCAGACGGGGAGTACTAAAATCTTTTGGAACACAAACAGATGAGCTGAAAAACAAACACATGGAGCTCAGTGTATGAAGCTGAAATAAACATTACCTTGTTTCACAGAAGTGTAGGATTTACCAAAAAATAAAATTAGGCATTATAATGAGTACCAAAAATGATATAAAGCACGCCTGAAGAAGCTGCAAACTGTGACCAATGTGAATCACTTCTGTGGTTTTATTATACAAAAAGAGATGCTACATATTTAGTACCACAGAGGATAAGTTTGTTCCTTACACTGTTTTAGTCAGTTCTGAGCTTCCAACCACGTTGACAGCGCCACGTCATGAGTCACCGTTAATAGCTACCTTGCTCGTTTCTGACCTGAATAAACTTTTTATAGAGTCTCGTGTACAGTGTAATGTTTCTCTAGCCACATCGCAGGTTGGAGATGCCACCCTACGCTGCCTGCACGTGCTCGGGGCAGGCCTTGGATGACCAAATGGTGAAGGCGCCTCGTTTCACCACGGTGTTCCTGTGGTTGTGACGGCATCACAGCGGCTGTTACTGGTGGCAACAGAAGACCGTTCTTTTCCGTCACATTTTGTGTCTGCTCCGTGTTCCTCACAGCACAGGGGAGGCAGAAAAAAGTGGGTTAGGGGGTGGTGCGTGTGGTACGGGGAGCTGAGCAACCCCCTCCAGCCCTGTGAGGTGATGGGGATCTGGGTGGTCACGTCCCCCTGGCGTGGGCTGTCCCTCACAGCACTCCCCAGAGCTCGCTGCCCGGGGCGAGGCAGCAGCTCGACGCCGCCGCCGCGGGGCTCCGTGCCCTCAGTGCGGCCCCTGCCCGGCCCGCCCGGAGCTGCCACAGGGCCAACGAACGGCCAACGGCCAACAACCGCCGCTCGCACCGCATTGGGGCGGCGCGCCGTGAGGGGAAGGCGAAGGGGGAGGGAAATCGGCTGCGCGGCTTTTCTCATTGGCGGAAGCGCGTGCTCATCTCTCCTGGCGCTGCGCCCATTGGCCCGTTCTCCCAGCCGACCGACGGGCGAGCCAATGAGAACACCCCGCCCCTCCCCAGCGTGGCGCTGGGAGCTGTCAATCACCGTCCCCTCGCCGTCAATCACCCAGGCTTCGCCCCGCCCTGCCCGGGCTGGGGGCGGGGCTTTCAGCACCTCGGAGAGCGGCCGTTAGCAGCGGGGCCGTGCCCGCCGCCCGCCGCCGCCGCACGGGGCTCGTGCTCCCGCTCCCGCCCCGCACTCGCGCCGCGGCCGTTAGCGGCGGCCGTTAGCAGCGGCCGTTAGCGGCGGTCGCCTGAGGGCCGGCGGCTGCCGCAGGAGGGCGGTGGCGGGGCGAAGGGGGGGAAGAACCGTGGAAGCCGGCTCCTGTGGTGCTGAATAGCCCAGCCCCGCAGGGCAAACAAACCTTCGGCCGCGGGAAGAGGGAGAGGGATGGAGCTTGCTCCGGCAGAGGCAGGCTGATTTTTTTTGTGAATTTGATTTTTTTTTTTTTTTTTTTTCGAATTTCGCCTTCGCTTTCCGTTTCTAACTAGATGGGGGCTTGGGGAGCAAGCCGGGTGGCAGTTGCTCCATCGCTCCTCCGTCTCTGAGCATCAACCTTAGCTCTGCTGCTTGAGGATTTTATTAATTATTATTATTTCTGAAGGGACCTACCCAAGCAGCTTGTACGTCCGACAGAATGAAGCCTTCGTATTTTTCAGTCAATTATACCTAATACCGGGTTGGCACTAAAGTGCTGCCTCACTCAGAGGACCGCTACAGACTTTCCCTGCCGCGCTACATGTAGCCGAACGTGTTACGGCGCAGCCTTTCTCCCCACACCCCCGGCAAATCTTCCTAACAGATCTATTCCGAAATGAAGAAATTTAATTTCCGCAAAGTTTTGGATGGTCTGACCGCCTCCTCGCCCGGTGGAAGCGGCGGCGGTGGCGGTGGAAGCGGGGCTGGCGGCGGCTCCGTGCACCCGGCAGGGACTGCAGGGGCTGCGGGGACTCCCAGAGACGAGGTCCAGGAGACGCTAACTTCAGATTATTTCCAAATCTGTAAGGTAAGGGCTATAGTCTTTATTCATTTTTACTACGGCAACAATAAAAGCTACTCTGCGTGCGTGGGTTTTTTGTTTTTTTTTTTTTTTTTTTTTTTTTGAGGAGGGCAGCAATGTGATGGCAATAAGCCTTTTTACTCGAGAACTGCAGTGGTTGTGTAAGGACTTTGGAAATGAGAAGACAGCTCTCGTGCTCTGTTTGTTTGTGGTTTGGTTTTGTTTTGTTTTGTTACTGCTGCAGAGTTGGGGTAGCCAGTAAATTCATAAAACCTTGATTTCAGCATTCAGGGGCCAACCCAGAGTTCACACTTGGGCTCCAAACTAGTAGCAAGATTGTGGACAGAAAAGCAGATCAATTGGTGCTAGTACAAATAATGTTTACAAGTCATCAGAAATTCAAAATAGTGTGTATCTACCCCCCTCCTCTCTTCTCTCTCTTTTTTTTTTTTTTTTAATTATTTTTTTAAAGAAAAAGGCACAAGCGAGAAATTAAACAGTGCGGTTATTGCTGAACATAGCATATTAATTATTTGTGAGAGATTGGATGCAGATTTAGGATGTGTTTTTTTTTTTTTTAGCATCAGTACTGAAGACTGTGATTATGTGACAGTAAACTTAGTGGAACAGCATAAATATTAAAAGTTTCCAAATTTGTTTAGCATTGGCTTTTACATAGTGGAAATTTTCTTTGAATAGCAAGCATAAGATATCTCTGTGGTTTTTATGTTTTGTGTCTGCTTTCTGCAACAAAGCTTTCAGCATAATTCTTAAGTGCACAAGTAAAAACAGTACAAGCTTGGTGTTTTTGACCAGCCCTGGAATATTAAATCTTACTTTTGTAATGAAGATCAAAAAAGAGAGGTTGTATTTTTACTCTCCAGTCCTACGCTGTTTTCTTTAACTTTGACATTAATTCTGTTGACTTTGCTAGAAGTTCTGTTGGCTTCAAAAGCAGAATTTTTAACTAATGCAATTTACATCGTTATAAGTAAATGAACTTCACCTATTAAGCAGACCTTCCTTTCATTAGTCAGATGCCAACTGATCTGAAATCTGGGTTACAGTCAACTCCAGCACATTTTCATTTCTTTCTGTGTTTGGGGAAGAAGGAAGAAATACACACAAGCAAGAGAAGCCTGTAAAACTGTTTGTGTGCAGATCTGTCCCAGTGAAACTCAGCTTTCATAATCGCAGATTTCACAATTTTAACTCAGTTCTGTTTTCAAATACAGCTAGTGTCAAAACTCGGAGGGTTCAGGTAAAGAAGGATAAGCCCCCATGACTTAAAAAGTCAGAGACCTTTAGAAGAGGTTACACATCCTTCTAATTTTTAGAGTTTTTTGGTTCTTTGCCACCTTGACCCAATGCAGGTTCGGGCCTTTTGAGTCCAATGAATCTGTAGTTTAACAGTCCCAGTGATCTGTTTGCACCAGGGCTGAATTTGACTCCATTTGTTTATGTACACAGTAATACAGCATTTTATGACATTCAGAATAGTGATTTCCCATTTTTGTCACAGTAAAAAGATAATGCAAATAATCAAGATACATTAAGGTATCTTTAGAAGGTCTGGCATTTTAAGAATTCTGAGTAATGATACAGTGAACACAGTTCTTCATTTCATAGTGCCAAAGATCTGTATTTTGTATGATACATTTTTATGTTGTGTGGTATATTTGCCAAAATAGACAACATATGATTCAGAAACAAATGCAGTTAATTCTCTGCCTTATCTCTGTATTTCCCGTCTTTGGCTTGATATTACTTGAAAACAGTTGTGTTAGGTTCCGACAGACCTACTTGGAAACATAGGTGTATAGGAATACATTATTTTTAGAAGGTTTAAGGAGGCAGTACTTGCCTTTCTTTTTCAATTAGAAGACTCAGCCGTCTGGTTGAAATGTTCTTCACAAAGTAAATATTTGGATAGGAGAAGCTTTTGGTTGCAGCAGCACTTGCTTATGAATGCATGGTACTGCAGAAGTCCACTCTATGGTATACAAAACACCGGCTTCCTTCTTTCAAGGCACAGAAGTGTACTAAAAGCAAACTTCCCCAAATATTCCATGATTGTGTGTTCATAACATATTGCATTGTGCTTATTCAACAGCCTCTACTTAATGAGCTATATTGCTGTTTCGGGCCATTACAAGCAGCTCTGAGTGAACCAACGAAAGCCCACAGGCCCCAGTCCTGCATTATGCACTATGCAAGTGGACCAAAGGCAGTGGGACTCTACGCAGGCGCAGGGTGGAGAATCTGAGCCATAATTTGTACCTCAGTCAATTTGAATTAAAATAAAAATATGTACAAACAAAGCTTTGCCTTCCCCAAGCTTTATTCATAGTACTTTTTTTTTTTTTTTTTTTTCATGTCAAGTTACATAAGTAGTTCAGGCTGCAATTTAAGGATCCACGGTCTGTGATCTGCTGCACACAGAACTGAGTAAAGCTAGCAGCAGTTTTGGTTTGTTATGATTTGCAGGATCATGTCAGTTAGGCTCATAGTCTGAGTAACAGACCAAAGCAATCTTTTCTTCTTTGCTGATTATTAAATCTTCATTTAGATATGAAACATAAAAGCTGACTCATACGTAAGAATTAGAGGGCCTTACCCTCCATTCTTTACTTAAATAAATTACTTTTTTTTTTTTTTTTTTTTAAGTTTGTGAGAGGTCTTCTTGACTAAACATGCAGATCCGTTTCTCTAGCAGAAAACAGCAAGTTTTATTGGAAACATACATGGTATTCTTAGCAACACATGTGAAAGATGTGTCTAATTTTTGACATTTTTGGTATGCATATTACCATGGTGTCTTTTCAGGATAAAATTAGAACTTAATAGAAGTATACTGAATATTTCATTTTATAGTGAGCTGTTCACAATGAGTTACTTTGGCCATTTATATTTGAATCATTAATATAGTCTTCTGTATTGAAAGACTATAAATGAAATATTCTTGAAACTATTACGTATGAAATTACTGCAGCTTTTTAAAGCATCATAAATTTATGTGTTGGTAGCTGTATTAATGAACTGGTGTCATCCTTTTTAAAGTATTCACATAAGGTGAAATACAGAACTGTATTTTATGACAATTGGAAGCTGAAGTATATGTCATTTTATACCCAGGGCTGCTCTTGGGATTGGGGTATCCACATGGATATCATAAAAATATTGATTATTGTTCAAATTAATAGAATTGAATGTGTGGGATAGGAGCATCATGTCCAGTAGAATATGTTAGTAAAGTTTGTAATAATCATAATGGGGGTAGACCTAGTTTCCTCTTTTATTAAGGATTTTCTGGGCCAGCCTGTGTTTGGTCATAGTGTGTAGAAATTAAAATACAGCAGTGTGTAGAAATCTCATATTATTAAAGGAATTGGGAAGATAACATTTAGGATGTTGTAAATCATTTGATTATAACTTTGAGCAGAAAGAACATAAATGGAGAAAATGCTGGTTTTCTTACTTTTGCAGAAGGGTGATTGTTAGGGGATACTGCAGTTTGGGGAAAACTGAATAAAAATGAAGATGTAGATTTTTTGAAAATATAGTGTATATTTTCTGTGAAAATAAGTCTCCCATAGCGAGCTGCTTGAGCTCTTCTTGAAGAACAATTGTAGGGTTGAATTTGTAGTGCAAGATGTTAATAACTTTATGAAAAGAATGTTTGAAGTCAAGGCCACTGTTAGGAGCATAGTAAGAGTTGCACTTTACTAGACCTATAGTTAGTCTAGGCCAGTATGTTTTCTCTAACTGTATGCAGCAGCCAGATCCCCTATAAAAGATTTAAGAACCCCTGAAGTAAACTTCTCACTGAATTATTCCACAGACTCTGATGTTTCTTTAAACCCTAAAGCATGCAATTTGTCTTCTCCCCAAAAGTGGTCTTAACGTTTTATCACCGGGTGGTCTTGCTATGTAATAAACATCCCTTTGATAGCACAGTCATAGTTTCAGTATGCACATCACCCAATCTTTATGCAAAAACCCACAGAGGACAGAATAGTTTTAGAATATAGTTGAAATTCGAATGGCAGCCCTTGGCTGATAGCAATTGTGGCTTTCTATCCCAATTTATCTTTAACAAAAACAGGCCCTCAAAATGCATCCAATCAGCAGGCATATTTCAAAGACAACTTCCCCTTTTATGTTTACTGCTAGCATTTCTCTCCTTTGGGATTGTGGATATAATAGAAGCTGTTCTGTTTTTGGCTGAACTCCTCTTTCATGGAGTGGCATTATGTAAAAATATTTTGATTTAGGTACTCCAGTTTATAGTGCCAATTTACATACCTTAATTATCTGGATTTCTTATAAGGTGGTCTTAAATTTTAGTTCCCAGGTTTCAGAGGTAGTAATACTTTATTTTGATAACCTATGAAGATGAAAGTTTAGTCCCTCTGATAGCAGTCAAATAGCTACTTTAAAGTATGTACAACATAAAGTTGCATTTCAGTGGTAATAAAATTCATTTGGATGGGTTTCCAAATGGCAGTTTAAGAACAATTGTGCAGTAGCACAGAATTCTATGTTTGGTTATGAAAAATAATAAAAAAAAAATGCTATAAGCTGCCCATAATACGTTAGTTAGCTTGAGTTGTTGTTGTTTTTTTTTTTTTCTGTGTTGCATCATTAGCAAGGTCACTCAGGGCCAAAAAGAAATGTGTGTGAAAAGAAAACCCATTTTAAATTAAGTATTAAACCAAAACTATGGATTCATAAATGACACTTCTGTAATCAGATTACAATAGTATTTATGATGGGTGATGAGTGTCATGTATTTTTCTTTTTAAATGTTTGTATTAATTTGAAATAGGGTTCATCAGGGATAAAGAGCATAGCACATTAAAAGCTTCTTTTTTAAAAGAAATTTGAAGACATAAGCTACATGTAGTAGTACAACTGGACACTTGTTTTGTTTCATTCAAATAAAATACCTATCTTCTTGAATTACTATATCTGACTATTAATCAAATATGAATTCTAATTGTATTAATGCAGACCTTTCAGGACCAACACATGAATTACAACTTCAAAACTATTTAAAGAACGTAAAGGTCGCAAAACAAACCACTTTAAAATTCCAATTTTCTTATGTTTGCTTGCAAATACAGCTTTTAATTACATGATCCCACATTTCTTCTGTAGGTCTTATTTAGTAGAACATCGTGTTTGCTGAATAGAAAGCACTTCAATGTTTCTTTGCATTCTTAGAACTCAGAGCATACCCATATATTAAGTTACACATGGGCTTTCTCAGCAGAAGTTTTGAAAATGTTATAAACATTAATGAATTGATATTCACCATATTTCTCTGAGATGGAGGTATCATTATTTCTGCAGTAAAGATTAGGAATTGAGACACAGAAGATCCACAAAGCCAGATTGTCTTGTCTTCACTCTTCTGAGTGTCCAGCTTGACCTGCTTTAAATCTGTATTTTTAGCATACAGTCTTATACCAATTACGTCTTCCAGCTATGCCTCTCATTGTTTGCACATTCTGTTGCAAGTATCCTGCGTATCTACAGACTTGCTTTTAGACTAGTTATTCACACTGACAATTTATATGTCCACGTTATATAGTCAGAATGGCTCTGAATTTCCTTCATGTCTCAAATGACTGTTGATGAAATTCTGGCTTCAGACTGGACCTCTGAATTGCACCTAAAATGCCTGAATTTCATCAGTCTCCATAACCACAAATTTGTCATTGACAAAATGGAAACATTAATGGCCACACGTAGAAAGCTTAATTCATAGCTCTTATTGTATAACTTTGGTCTGTCCATAGGACAGCCCAGACTGTACTATACATGGAGTGTGGCAAAAGTTCTATAGCAGAAAAATATAATTTAATTAATCCCTGTAAGAGGGGGATAAATCATGTTGCAGAGATTATTTTAGTTTGTGGATGTTCTATTTTTTTCTGCATTCTCAGGTTGACTTAGCATTTTTAGAGATATTCTTTCACTGTAATTTGGTGTGTCATTTCAAGTGTTGTTTTTTATACAAGGATTCCTCAATATGAAACGTGAAACACTTGGATGAAGAATTGAAATTCAACATACACTTTTTCCTCAAAAGAAAGAGAGAATGTCTCTCCTCAGTGAAATTATTTATTAAGGGCAACTTGAAAATCTCTGTGTTCAGGGGTCAATTTTTCACAGGCATTTGATCGTCATGACAGAACTTCTTGTTTTCCTTCCTTGACCTGGTCATGGGAATCCTCAGATACCTTGTAAATGGTCAAAACCTGTGGGATGTACCAAGGCACACAAAGCTTTCACATTCACAATCCACAGGCCTGTCCCCCTACGATCAGGTGTGGTGATGCTGTCTCTCATCCTGTGATGACTGTACTGAGTTTATACCTGGGATTTGTTTTTTTTCTTACAAAGTTAATCCCCATACCCAAGTTTTCTCTTGTTGCCACTCTTTTGTGTCCAATCATTTTAATCCCCTTAACTCTTATCCCCTGATAGAAGGAACCAGATGCACTGTATATAGTGAGACTACAACTACAACTGAGAAGGTTTCTCACTGCTGTAGTGGGAAAAGCAAAGGTGACTCTTCTAGGAGGGTGGAAGAAATTCAGTCTGGATTGCTTGTATCTCAGGGAGTTTTCTAATCGTAAAGCTGTCTTGTAAAACATTGGATATATAAGCAATGTCCTCAGTGCAGGTGGACTAAATTTAAGATAGACTCCATTTTTAGTTGGTTATTTTAGATGACTCTCCATTCATATCTGACTCCTGAAGACATCTGATTCTCCCTGGCGAATGATATATGCCCAAATCACTTTTTAAGGTCTGTGTGTAAATTTTCCAGTTATGCTTCTCGTCGTGGAAAGTTGGTTTTGTCACTTTAAAAACAGAACAGGAAGCAGTAGAGAGGTGAACAAATGTACCCAAAGCTATGTGAATGTACTTGTTTATTGGCTATACTAAGAAACTGTGTTTATAAAAACAGCTTATATGGATATATTAATTTGTCACAAAGTATGTTAGACTCACGATCGGAGGAAGTTAGAGGGCTGTGTGATCAGAAGTGTAAGTAATGTGCATCTGTGGAAAAAAGAGAAAGTGATATTGTTCGGTACAGATGGCTGGTAAACATGCTCAAATGTAATAAGATGTTATCTTTGTACAGTGCTGTGTCCATTTCTAACAGTTCACCAGCAAAGACCATGAATAGTAAAAAACAGTAGAGACAATCTGTTGCCTGTAGCTAGGGTCAAAGTCTGAAGAGGTGCACTTTTATGGTTCCATCGCAGTCATATATACTGTATTCAGTACTGGGAAAAAAATGACCCTTAATATTTAGGGGTTTGAGTTAATGAATGCATATACTCAGAAATAGCCCTACTGAATTTAGTGGGATATTGTGCAGATATAGGTGTATATGGTAGCATGCCTTCCCCCAGAATTTGAACCTAAGCAATTAAACATCGTTACCTATATTTCATGAAAACATCTCCTATATGTAAGAACGCTAATGTTGTGATGTCAAATACTCAGAAGTCACATCCGTTACTCAGCTATTGTAGACATATATGTTTGTGTGTGTGGCAATCTAGTCATTATTGAATCTTATTTTCTTGAAATGTCTCCTTATATATTGTTCCTCTCATCCATCACATTGGTTTAAACAGTACACAAAGCATAGGGTGGATGGATGGATGGATGGATCCTGTTCTGTGTATGTTTGCCACAGTTCCTGTGAGTAAGTTTCTGTATTATCCACTGGACATCACAAAAAGTCATAAATTGTGAACTCTGAACCTCTGCCTTGCACAACCCATTCCACCTATTGTATCCTTTAAGGGTGTGTGTGTGTGCTTTCAGTTACACCTGCCCAGCATCAATTTTATTACAGATCCATTCCATTGTAGTTGTGGATAAAAAGTTAATTGTAGTAGGTCCAAAGAAACCTGGTTCATTCATTGTTTCTCCCTACATATATTTTTAATTCCTCACTGAGTTAGGCAAAGGCAGGAAAACTGGATTATGTAAACGGAGATCTGATTCTTATGATCTTTGGTTATTGTGTATTCATTTGTGTCTGCGAGCTATGCCCTTGGTACTGTTGTGGCCAATATAGGAGGGTATAGTCAAATGCAGGATCTGCTGGATTTCACTGCTGAGAGAGGGCAAGAAACTGCCACAAAATATCTACGTTCCTTTCAGCATATATCTTCACCTTACATGAGATGACATGCTGGCCAGTATCTCCAGATTAAATTCTATATTCAACAAGCAACGTACAATATGCATATAGCAAGAAGGTAGGAGAAGATTAATTACAAACTAATAATAAATAGTTAGCAATGTGGTAAATGCTTGTAATGAATTGCTAGTCTCACACAAGCAGGCAGACCAAACTGAGCTTTGAAATCTGTGGATATTTTTTTTGTTATTTTACATTAAAGGCAAAGGCAAATTTAGTTTTATTAAAGTTTGTGGCATTTATATATGATACACTACCGCTGACAGAAGGTTCTTCTATAAAGGGCTGATGTCCTGTATCTTCTCAATAGTTTCACTAGCAAGAGTAGAAAGCCTCTTATAGCATATTTACTGAAAAAGGGATGCAATTCCTTCACTACATTTCCATTTTCCTTTTTGCATATTTCTCTTGCAATTTTTAAAATTGAGAGCCCTTTTAGAAAGAATGAGAAGGGAAGAGATGAAATCATTTTGCACCAAATGTCTTCCCTTGAAATTAGGATTTCTCCAAAGAGGGTAATACCTACCTTGGGATGATTATATTCCAGAGTTACCCTTTCTATGCTATAAGTCACTGCAGTGCTAGATGTGGCAAGATGGTGCAGTTGTCAGGAGGTTTGCCACAGAACATTCATTTAGAGCAAACAAGATTAAAACCCAGCCATTCTCCATTCTGCTTTGAAGGGGGGGGTGGGGAGGAGGGAGTGGAGGGTACACTAAACACTCTCCAGAATTCCCTTCCAACCTCACATGCTGTGAACTGGGAATAATGTAGTATGGGGATCTATGTCATATCATTTAGTTGTAGATTTTTCTGTGTGAATTATATTCACTTTCCATTTTTGACGTATTACACTATATTTCAGCAAACGGTCATGAGGATAATACTTTTGAAATTTAGAAGGCCTTATTTTTCTCTTAAATTGACTATTTGTATCTATATGAGTCCTACATGAATAGGACCATTCCGATTTGATAGTGTTTAACATCCAGTTTGCAGAACTGAAAATGACAGTGGAAAATCATATTTCTGAGGTTTCTGCAGATGATTTTGTAATGAGAAGAGCAACTTCAGTGAAGATTGTAAGATTTATTTTTCATTTTGGTTATTTGTTTTGTTTGTTTCCTTGTTTATTTTAAGTAATTGTCTGGAAGATGCATTTGGATTTACTATTCTGGGGCCAAATAATGCCTTTTTGAACCAGCTGATATTATTATCAGCCTTTACAACCTCATGTGGTGGTTTCAGGAGTTCATTACCTGTTGTGTAAGGAAGTATTTTCTTTTTCTGTTTTATACTAATCTTTTGCTTGCTTTGCGTGGCTCTGTGGATTTGCTGAATAACAAGTCCACTTTCAGCTTATCCACCTTCTTAATTCTGTAAATCTCAGTCATATCCTCCCACAGCCTTCTCTTCTCCAAATTGAAGTCCCAGCATTTGGAGCTGCTCCTGGTAAGGCTTGCCTCCATCACCTTGAGCATTAGCTGCCTTACCTGTTTCACTTCTGGCACCACTGATTCTTCATATGTGGATTCCAGAGGGTGTGTACAATACTCAAGATAAGGCCTCACAAAGGTTTTATCTAGCAGCAAAATGATGCCCTCCATGCTATTCCTGATGATCTTCAACATTATTCAGTGCTTTGGGTTGCTGCTGCATATTAAGCCAAAGACTTCAGAGGAATGCCAACCACACCCACAAAGTCAATTTCCTGAGTTGTAAATGTTAGCTCTAAATTCAGCATTGTGTAAGCTAAGGGAAGATGCATTTTTTCCTAGATGCTGTACATTATATCTATCCACACTGCAGCTAACTTACCACCTTCTTGCCCACTTAATCAGTTTGTTAAGGTCTTTCTGGAATTGGTTTCCGAAAGTACTGAATTTGACTACCTGAAAGAGCTAACTATCAGCTATGAACTTGAAGATCTTAGTCAAGTACCTTTTCTAGATCATTAAAGATAATGAATAATATTGATGCAAGAGCCAATCCATAGAGAACTCTACTTCTGAGTATTCTTCATGGGAAAAATACATTAAACCCTATCCTTTATTTCCTGTTCTTTAACCAGCTTTCAGTCCATAAAAAAGCCTTTTCTCCCGTCCCATGGCAACTTTGTTTCTGTGATAACATTGCTGTGGAATGTTATTGGGAGGCTTCTAGAAAACTCAGATATGTCTATTCATATCCCTTTTATTTGCATGAATCCTGACAGCTTCATAGAATTACAGAAAACTAGTTAGACAGAACTTCCCATTGTAGAAACTCTGCTACTTTCTGCAGACCATCTTCATACATGTGCTCCATGATCACAGAATCATCTAGGTTGGAAGAGACCTCCAAGATCACATAGTCCAGTCTCTAACATAACACTAACAAGTCCTCCACTAAACCATATCATAGCTCTACATCTATTTTACCATCTTGGAAGGAGTAGAAGTCAGCCTTCCCAGCCTATAGCTCTAGAGTCCTTTTTGCAGATAGCTTTTTCCGTGTGGCTGTTTCTAGCTTTTATGTGCAGAGAGACACAGAGCAAAAGAATTACAGGTATCTTTATCTAAAAATAAAAAAATAGTTCGTTGTTAGAACAACCTGTGAACATGCTCAGATCCCATGGCTCCTAGTGCCATGGTAAGAGCTAAATGGAATCCAAGTTACACACCATGTGAAAAATTGCACTGGATGCTACATATTAGTACTAGTGAGACTTCCATTTTTCAGCTACTGAAAAACATTGTGATACCTTAGACAGAATGGGACTGTTGTTATGTTCTGTACAGCATGTTAAAATGTTCATTGGTAGAGTACTGGCAAGTCCAAATAATCAATTTCTTGTATTCATCCAGGTAAAATGGTTATATAAAGGTTACTTTAATGATATGTACATACAACTCACTGTAAGAGTATTTGCTGGAAGTGATTTTCATCACATTTAAAATAGCATAACAGAACTAAACGAGGATTTATGCCGAAATCATAGCTGCATTTGTAACTGTTCTGTTTGAAATAAAATGTTTCAAATATTGCATATAAACTGCATGTCCTAGGGAGTGCAGACTACCTCTAGGGACAGCATGCCAGAAAAGGAGACATAAAAGAAAGCGGGATTATGTGGAGAAAAGCAGTCCTGGCTCCATCTGCTGTCTGCTTTTTCTCTCCCTTATTCTAGCACCTTCTTTTTCAGGATAGTTAAGGATGGTTAAGGTCCTATGCTCATGAGAACATGGACTGATACTTTAGGGTACTTTTTCTGTTTTTGTCCGCTACTGAGATAGTTTAATTTGAGGGAAAAAAGGGAAAGAAAAACAAACAAACACACAAAACAACAAACCAACTACTTTGTTTTGCATTTTCTATTCACCATTGCTAGTTTTGGTCAGTATAATTCCTACCTGACACAGCTCAGATGAAGTAGGAACATTTTTGTCACACTAGGATCAAGTTAATTTTGTAACCTTCCCCTCTTCTTCATTTGTATTAGTAAATGCTGTAAACAAGTCCAGAAACAGTGCTAGAATTGTTCATTCTTACACAAACAGTTCACACGAGTTCTGTCAATATGTAACAGAAAAATCTATTTTCTCATGTCATTTTTTCTTACAGTCTTTGGAAATAAAAGAGTTATAGGACTAAGTATAAGGAGAAGAGGCTGGGAGCCTGAAGTGCTACAGCTCATGCCTGTTCTTCTAGGCTTGATCTTTAGAATTGCCTCTGAGCTTGCTCTAATTCATGCCAAAATCTCAAGCGTAAAGGCACCTTTTTCCATCTTAACTGTGTACATTATAGCTTGGCTCTCCTTCCAAACTGTTTTTGTCCTTTATTTGGAGTTGTAATGAATATAAATATTTTACTTGAAAATTGTAATTTACTTGGAGGATCAATAGACTTCAGCAATATTTTTGTACTACAAATAGAAGAATTTTGCTTTCACAAGAACTTCCAGGTTGGAATAGGTATAAATAGTCAAATTTGGAAAATGGCTGCAAAATAGAAATAACACTTTTGAGTCCATCCCCAAGTTCAGCGATATTTACTGAGGTATGATTCTGAAAATATGTACATTGCTGTGCCTCTAGAGAGTAGATCTGCCTCAAAACAGGGCCCAGATGAAATTTCTTAATGAAAAGCCTGACTGTATGTAGAATGCAGAAATACTGAAAATACAAAAAAGATGTAAATGCATAAGCAAGAGTTACAAATATGATCTTTACATTCTTAGATCTGAAAAGCAGTACTCTAAGTTCCAGTGAGAGCTAAGCATCAGAAAGGCTTATTTTGACTGGAATTGCTAGAAATTCAAACTTTGTTATAGAGAGGATTTTAAAAAATAATAACAATTAAAAACAATCCTTTGTGGAATATGGTGGGTTTTTGTTGTTGGTTTTGGTTTTGGTTTTCTGCTAGGGAAGCATTTATTTGCAAGAGTACAGACATCTAAAATATAATAGAAAATTAATAATGCAGTTAGGCCAAACATTAGACACACTGGAAAATACAATTCATAATCCCTGATGGTTTTGTGACATGAGAGGTAAAAGCATTTTTACAGTATGTAAGTCTAGTCACAGCTTATGTGTCAACTATGAAATTATGTATTCTGAGTAATTCTGCCCCTTGAGAAGATGAACAGGTTAAACACACATACATACACTCATGCGTACGTGCGCACACACACACACATACAAAAACACAAAATAAAGCAGATACAGAGTTGTGGAGATCTTTGATAAGTGTACACATTAACATAAAATGAGTTATGATTCAACAGCTTACTGAGCTAGCATATGCTTTTAGATTTTTACATTCTAGAAACTAATAATCAGGTTTTTTTAAAAGATGTCCCTTACCAGCAATAATTAAGATATGAGATGAGTAAAGTTTCTCTTAAGGAATTGTTTATTTGCTGAAAAACATACATTTGGTTGTTCCCAAACTACTTGTGAATATCAGTTCAAGTGTTTCCATCTGGTATGAAAGAAAACAGAGTTGGAGTGATCCAGCTGTAGCAATCATCATCTGCCTTTTACTCAACAGGTCTGCAATTAAGGAATCCCTTTTGTAGAAGTTGTTCCATAGGGACTGCTGAATGCTTCAGCTGGTACGGTTCATGAACAAGATAATCTCAAGATAAAATATCTGAAAATATTAAATTCCATTCAGTCCAAAGCACTTCCTCACCAATCCTAACCATATACTAATAAATAAATAAATAAATGGAAAAAAAGTGATATGTGTTACCCAATTTTGGTAAAAAATCACATCCATTAAAATTTGTTTGGTTGCTTTGGTACTATTTGTATTTGTATAGTTTAGTCAAGTTATTTTTAGTCTTTTTCTTATGTTGGACTTTTCCATCATGAGATTCTTCCTCCTAACAATCAGGCAAGTCATATTGATCATAGCTTCCAGGTTAAGATAACTTAAAATACTATTTCAGGCAGTCTTCAAACTCAAGGATGCATAGCATCACACTTAGTTTATTTATTCCCCAAGGTATCTCTGAAAAATGAGAATTAAAAGCATAGTATTGTAAATAAAGATTAAGAAAGGTTGAGTAGTTCAGTTGTTCATTTTGAGAACATCTTCTCCGTTGTCTTTGTTTTTAAAATTGATATTAAGGATTTTTGCCTCATAGACTCAATTCAATTTATTGGTTTATTGGATTTCTTCCCCTGGACATGTTCCATTTCTGTTCACTGTGGCTGCTCTAGTGAGGCTGAGGCTGTTTGTTGCAGTGTTTTAAAAGCATATTACACGTCTTTTTTCAATCTACAGTTACAGCTGCCTTGCTTATTGAGGTTGTCTTTCACTATACTATATAAGGAATATATACCAGTTGTACATTGGCATACACTTTGCAATCTACTTTGTTACAGTAAAAACATATAAAATGTCCAAATAAAGAGCATGTCTAGAAATTGGCGTGAGTGAAATTCACCTCTGTATTCAAAATAATGATATGTTTTAATTAATACTGTTCTAGAAATGTGTTGCAAATAATACAACATAAAGCAAAATGTAGATTATATTCCTGTACATGTAAAATAAAACATACATGCTTTTATTTTGTTATTTGTGCTTACATTTCATTCACTTTTTTTTTTTATTTGTTCTGTTTCAGACGGTTCGCCATGGTTTTCCTTATCTACCCACTGCCTTAGCTTTTGACCCAGTTCAGAAAATTCTGGCAATTGGAACGAGAACAGGAGCAATACGAATGTATCCTTTCATATTCATAATTTATACGATTTCTATGTATTTATAATGCAGTAATGTGAATCATCTTTACATCTGCAAGCACTCAGGTAAGCTTGCAGTTTACGATGCTATGTTATATCTCATTTTGCTTTGTTATATGGACTGGAAAATGATGTGCTGTTGAGGAATTACCATTAGTTTCTGGAAGCATCCAAAGGAAAAATTTTGAATGAATTCTCGGTGTATGGTTTTGGCATATACTATTTAAAATAAAGCAGAATTATTTTTTGTTTACAGCGAGTAAAAGTAGAGATTTTTCAGTGTGTAAAGGTAAACTACAGTGTGGTGATAAGCAAGGTGTAAATGTTGTCCTAGCAATAAATAAATTCACTGCTGCAATGCAGCTAGCCAACTGGAGACACTGTAGATATCAATGTATGAGATACTGTTTAGACTCTCCTAAATGAATGGTGGAAAATTGGTGATTTTAGGGCATGATTCATTTCTTCCTGGAGGAGATGTTTCAAGTAAGTTGGATTAAACTGTTTAAAAGTGTCTGTTTCTCTTCATTAATTACAAAGGTACATTAGTGCCAGAACCTTACAGGTATTTTTATACTGCAGGATGTTTAAGTTGGATGTCTACACAGAATAAATTGGATATAAATATACTGAAAATTTGAACAACTTCAGTTATCGAATAATAGGAGGAGAATATTTAAATGTGATGTATTTCATAATGTTTCTCTGAATAATTTTCTTAATTTGTCTTGGTTCAAATGCATTCCAATCTGGTAAAACTACATATGAAGTAAGAAAAAATAGAAGAATATTACAGGAAGGTTTAAGAGTTACAGGATGCAGAAGTAATAAGCCAATACTTTGTACAACCTCTTGAAAATAAACAAATTCCAGGGTTGAAAGTAGCGGACAATGCTATATAAAATACGAATCAAAGGCAGGTGACAGTCTAAAAAAAATTTCCTCCTGGAGAACCAATCTGCGCCTCATGTAACATGACTGAAATTTTAATTTCCTCCATTTTTGGGTGTTCTTGTTCTGAATGGTTGTGTTTACATAAGCCTCATTTCCTTTCCACAAGACTCAACAGAACCACTTATGCAACAAACTGTGCTTCAGTGATTCTACTCTTAATATATATCTGGATGAAGCAGATTTAATATATTCCATTCAACATAATTACAAAATAGAAAATCCCCTTGAATTTGTGCACATCTGAGAAAGTGCAAGTCTAGTAGTCATGTTTTCTTCTTTGGGAAGTTATGAAAGGTTAGAAAGCTGGAGCTTTTCTTTTGGAAGATTCACAGATGTGATGTCTTCCATGAGTGGGGAGACTGGGAATTTCATAGGTAACGTAGGTACTGTAGGAAGAAGACCTTACAGAAGATTGACTTCCAAGCCCACCACTTCTTTCCATCTCAGCAACCTGGCTTATGTAGGAGCAGAGCTGCTACTGGCTAAGCATCCTATACCTATGAAAAACCCTCAAGAAAAATGCAGATGCAGAGCCTGAAATAATACATTTTCATTTATAAGTAAGTTAAACCTGCATGTCACTTGCCACAGGATTGGAACACGTAGCAGAAAATAGTCTGTATCCCTCACTTTGTATAAAACTCTATATAGATCATCTATGGAAATGGATTATTAAAGGGTCAGTGGAAGAAGGGAGAAGAATGTTTTTCAAAGTACCTTCTCCTTTAATCTCTCTTCTCCAGCTGTGCTAGTGAAAGCCTACTTCATTTATAGGAAAAATTTCTAGGACTTGAATCAAACAAAGGCATCAAAATTATCAGATAATATGATTTCTTTGAGTGATATGTCATCTCATAACATAAATGCCTCTCAGCTTTGGCACACAGAGCGTTGTTTGCTTAATTGAGCACAGAGTCGATGGGAGCTATGCTTTGAAGACAGCGTGTGCCATAAAAAGAATTACTTATTTATTCATTTTAACTGAGGCTTCTCAACTTGGCTCTCAAAGGTTCACAGAACATATTATATAAAAGCCTCTTCGTGGACTAATAACTTCGTCTTTGTACGCAGCAATGAACAGTGATCAGTTAAACAGGGCCTGGGACCACACACTGAACAAGACTCATTTAAGCCAATTGTGTTTGCAGCCATTTGTAATTGTTGAAGTCAGGCAATAAGATTCAAGCCAAGATGTAAAGGTTTGTTATTACTTATGAAAATACATTTTTTAGTGGATTTTCTTAAAGTAAGCTAAAAACTGTATAGATTTTTATGGTTCTCTGTTTCCACAATATCCTGTAAAAGTAGTTTTTCATAGAGCAACACAATTTCATTCTGCAATGCATGTGTTACATAACAGAATGAAAGAATTTGTTCCACACATTCATCATTTTCTAGTGGCGAAGCTGGTGCTTCGAACCAGTATTGTGGACAGCGTAAAAGGACAAACTGGTTACTATCAGAGAAATGCATCCATTTAATTATTTATTTATCAGCAACAAAAAGGCACAGATTGGATCAAACTCTGTTGTGCTGGGCAACACAAAGGCATAGCAAGTTTATGTTTAGTATTCATGTAACAACATAGAATAAGTTTTCCTGTGACCAGTGCGAGTCATGTAATGGTATGGTTGCTTCCCTGTCTTTCCAAAAGGCTCACAAAGTACTGGGCTGTCTACTGGTTACAAGTTAACAAATCTCAAAGGATAAGCTCTTTCCAAAGAAAATGAAGCATGTACTTCAGTGTTGATAATAAAGGTTTAAAATCACTGCTTCGGGTGATCATTTCAAATGATCCAGCAGCACTACTGAAATTGACTATTCTAAATTGGCCTGAAATAGAGGATATTATTCATAAATTTCCATTACAGTACAGAGATAAATGAAAATTCATTGTGGAATGAGAGTCAATTTGCCTTCTCCTAGATTTCTTTTCAGGCTGCTTTAGATGTAACAGAAATAGTTCTATAGCAATGGGAATAGCTGTTGCTATGCTCTAGTGATCCTAGCAGTCTCTGTGGGATTCTCAAGGAACTTCAGAAAACAATGTAGCTTCTACCTGCATCACTGTCTGCTGGGTGCTGTATCTGCACAGGAGAGCTATGCTCCAACCCCAGAATGAGTGCACTGCAAATCTCTGATGAAAGAGTATCTTCCTGTTACCAACATGGGGTACTGAAACCTGCAAGCAAAGGGCAAAACACCCATTCTAGAAACAATTGCTTTATCATCTGGTCATCCTTCTCATTCACTCTATACACAGAAAATTGTATTTCTCCTCTAAGGACAATTCTTTCCCTCTCAGAAGCCTGTTCTCAGCACCTGTACTTGGATCATTGCTAAGATCATGTCTTGTTGCCACATTGTCTGGGATATCCTTGCTTCAGGCAAACATGTTCAGATGAAGAAAGGCAATGAAATTGACTTCCTTTTCTTATTGTCTCCATGTACTTCTCTACTCTTAGTCTGGAGAACCTTCTGACATTACACACAATAAAACAAAGCATGCAGTCTCTAATTACTATCAGATATTGTATATCACTATACAAGGGGGAAAGAAATTAAGAAACTTGGTCAGACTGAAGTCTCTTCCTCATTTCAGAGGAAAAGAAGACTAGGGTTTTGTCATATCCTCTATCTGAATAAAAACAGTGTTGTTAGCAACGATTATTCCAAGAGCAGACATGTAGAAGTGGTGTGTTGTTCTCAGGTTTAAGGA
This sequence comes from Heteronetta atricapilla, assembly GCA_011075105.1. NCBI lineage: Eukaryota > Metazoa > Chordata > Aves > Anseriformes > Anatidae > Heteronetta > Heteronetta atricapilla. The sequence continues at coordinate 84,157,763 of CM021731.1, read as the reverse complement.
TACTTATTTCCATATTGTCAGTAATCCAGCTCACAAACTCTTGCAAAAATTCATTATAGGTACTTTACAGAGTCACTGGGTCTTTTGCCTTTGACTTCTTCCATCACATCAAAGATGTACTTAGCCAGCATAGCCTCCTACTTCAGGAATATGAGCATCTACATATTATTATGCTGAGTTACTGATTATTGGTGGTCAGCTGCAGTAACAAATTCTGAAAGATACTATTCCATAGCTGTTATCACCTTTGCATATTAAGAAATGAGGGAAAGTTTAAATCCAGTGCAAAGAAAACTACTGGGTCTGGAGTGGCCTCCACCCCATTAAAAGCTTATCCATCATCATACAGGCTTAAATTAATAATACATCTTTGGACATATCTTTACTCTTATCTATTGTTATCAATAATACAGATTCTTTAGATTGAAAGGCTTTGTGTTGGCATGGATGGTGCCATGGGGCAATGAAATCTTGATTTTCATTGTTTGTTGCTTGAGCAAAAAAGCAAGCCATCTACAACATGTGCAAGGCCTTTCTAAAAGGTGTAACAGCTTGCCATATTACAGTGTCACCAGACAATACAGTAGATGTTTTATTCCTAAGCAAAGAAAATTATTCCAACTCACTAACACATGAAACTGGAGTTTTTGCTCTGCCCCAACCTTTCACTTAGCTGCACAGTCCTGATGCTTTCCTTGTTCTGACTCCAGTGCTCTGCAGATCTTTCCAAAAGCACTCCAGTTCACTAACCTGGTGAAATACTTTTTCAGTTTTGCTGTGTTACTTATCTGATAGATTGTTAACTGAATTAGTGGTGCTTACCTCTGGTGCTTGTCAGAGTGATGCATCAGGAGGCTGGAAGGAGTGCATAGCTGGGACTGGACAGGAAGAGAGATGGAGGAGAGACAGAAAATTAGGCGCTAAGGAGCAGGTCCTTATATTGAATCATCTTACCTTATGAAATTACTTTCCAGAAATTCAACTGTGATGGAAAGCAGTTGTCTCTGAACTTTGCCACAAAGTGTAGAAATAGCCTTTGAATTTTGAGTGGTATGAAAGATGGCCTACTTTTCAGTCATATTTAAAAACTCTTTGTGTGGATCCATTTGCAAATCAGAACAAAATTCTGTAGGCACTTCTCAACAGAGATTCTGCTTTTGGACCATATTGGGAATAAGTTTTCTAGCCTATTTTGTGTGTTTCTTCCCATGCTTTGATAGCAGGGGTATTTTTGGAATGTCAAATATGGTACAGCAATACTTATTTTAATAGGTACATCTTTTGAAAAATAAAACACAGCTTTAAGGCTATAACAGTTCTTTCCATGAAATAGCCCGAAGTCATATATCTGACTCCGGTGTTCCTATCCTAAGTAAAGGGGAAGGTGAAATCTAAACCTAAGATAGCTCTACTGAACAGCACGGATATTCAGCAGCTGATGTACACAGAGAGACCGTGTTAGGGGGAAGTACAACTGGGGATGTTTGTGAGCTCTAGAGAAAATCAAAGAGCACCAATTAAATCAGCACCTTTGGAGTTCTGAGGAGACATGGAATTTTACAGTAGTTAAAGGAAGCATGATAAAGAATGCTTGATGTCAGGTTGGACACCAGGATGGATATATTTAAAGAAAGCAATATAATGTAAAGTGATGGTCTGCAAGAACAGTGGCATAACATCTAAATATAAAGTGTGGCAGGTTTACTCTCCCTAAAACTGGTGTCTCTTAATCTAAACAAGGCTTCACTAGATATTCATCCTTAAAATAAGCTGTCTTCCATGCTGTTTACTCTGTGATTTATTGCACAGATGGAATGGGGGAAGGGCAGACAAGATCATAAATCTAAAGTTATGGTGTTTGATTTGGAAGAACCATTGATGCGTTTCATCTTTATCTCATTGTGGAATATATTTGGGATTTTTCCCGTGTGCTTGAGTGTCTCAGGAACACAAACCTCACTGAGTCAGTACTTCTAACATAAGTTTTTCTGAAAATACCTAAATAGGTTATTAGAGAAATTAATTTAATGTCAATCTACAAGAACAAAAAAGTATAAAAAATATAAAAATATTCAAATTTATTTGTATGATTATATCTGACAGATCCAGAGTTTAGGGAATTTTAAATCTGTTCTGAGATTATTAAATATCTGTCTGTGTGTGCACTCATATGTGTGTACATATTAGGCCTCTGCATATATGTTTATAATTGGGGCCATTGGTGTCCCAGGTCTGTTTCATGCATTATAAGTAAACAGGTTAAATATGTTACAGTTAAATGTATTGGGCTTACTGCACTTTCAATTGACGTTTATCCAGGAGGAAAAAAAAAAAAAAAAAGCCTGACATCTGCAAACAAATCTACTAAAAAAATAGATTTTAGTGTATTTGGAGATGCACATAAAATTGGCACACAGGTGGATACATCTGGCAGGATTTTGATCAGAGCTGATGACTGCGTTTAAGATCACTATCTGAAAAAAATACTTTGTGTGTTTGTTTCAACAATTCTATTGAGTTCATTAACAATAAAAAAACTGTGATACTGAAATGTTGCCTAGTGGTGATAGGCAACTTTCTCAGAGAATTGGTATGTCTTAATTAGATTCTGGGCAACCTATAGGGGTTTTCACCTTTTCCTCCTTTTTTTTTTTTTTTTGTTCAAAACTTTCACCAACAGAAATGTTGTCATGCATAGGAAATAATGCACATCAATCTGCTCTCCCTTCCAACCTGCTAATTATCTGTTTGGAGAGATATTCACAACCTAAATTTGGCAAACATCTTTAAAATACAGAAATTTGAAGTCAACCTATGCATTTAGTTATTTATCCTTTTCTTTAGTTATTTATCCTTTATCTTTTTTTAAAAAAAAAAAAAAAAATCTAGAGAATAATTTTGGTGGCATTCTTCAAATAGTTTAGGAAAACTACTATCTAGCAAAATAGCAAACCCTACGTATATAGGTACATGCATATACAGGGATTCTTTTTTTGTGCTGTGAAAAAAAGAAGACTCATTTCTGTCTTAGGTATAGAGGTCTGAAAAATTAGGAGATGGACAGAACAGAAACTATGATCTCATTCTCATTCAGGAGAGGAGGATGGAAAGGTTTCCTTGATGAGGTTATTTTCCTTCATCCATGGCCAACTCAGTTCCTCTTTCCCTAACCATGACCTACTTCACTCTACTTCTCATAATCATTACATTTCTGTTCCTCAGCCCTGACTCCGTCCTTTACTTAGTGGAACAGCAAGCAAGCAACATAATCTCAATCTCCACCTTTCTTCTGATCTGTACAAAGCAGCATCTGAATTATATATTTTTCTAAGGAAGTTGTTCAAGTCAAGAGCCAAGATGTTTCCTGAGTATTGCACATGTAGCATTCCACATCCAGAGGAAAATACTGTCCCACAAATCTGAGCTTATGTTTTTAGGACCAGAACCTCAAGTCAGTCATACACAAAGCAATCTTTGCAGCAAAGACTCACTAAATATCATTCTGCCTATCTTTTTTGATAGAAAAGGAGCTCCAGGAAAATGTGTTCATTAAAATGTACTGCCAACATAGTTTCTACAGATGCAGGATTAAATTGCATTGCCCTCTTGTGGCACCTCACAGGGCACATTGTCCAAACTCGGACTAGGGCTCAGGCTAGGAAACAGTGTTGCCACACAGAGATGGTACAGATGGGAACAAGAAAATTAGAAATAAGAAAGACCGTATCTGAGCACTGGTGTATGCAATCACACACCTGCAGAATGTGAACTTTTGGATTTTTGCTCTAGCTCCACTATGTATGGGAATGTAAATTATGTCAGTGCCAAGCTTCCTGAATTGTGCCCTGTGTCATTACAATAATGTCCTCAGCACCTCTTCTGATTCTTTGTTGATATGCAAAGACCAGTCCAATAAAATCATTCATAATAACTACTTTAAAGACTAAATATAAAAGAAAAAATAAACGACACTTTATTTTAAGGTTGGTATGTCTGCTATTGTGCTAACATCATACCAAAATACTTGCAAGTCAAGGAGGACTCAGGAAGCCACCTTTCAGTTACACAGGTTTTGATAAAATTAAAAAAAAAGTGTCCCTTCCTTTATAGTCTGTCCTTCTTCTTCTGGGCCTGTTTGCTTTATAGGCATATTTCATTAGGTATTACATTGCAGATTTTGCAATTACAGAGTCTTTCTTTGATAGTGACTTGTGGTGGTTGACCAGCCAAGCAGCACACAGGCATTCACTCTTTTCCGTCTAGCAGGACAGGGGACAGAATCAGAAAAGCAAAAGTGAGAAAACTTGTGGGTCAAGATAATAACAATTTAATAAGTGAAGAAAAGCTATGTGCTCAAGCAAAGCAAAATAAGGAATCCATTCATGAATTCCCATCAGCAGGCAGATGTCCAGCCACTTCCTGGTAAGCAGAGCCTCAGCACATTAATGGTTACTTGGTGAGATGAGTGCCATAACCACAAAAGTTTCTGGTTCATCCACATTTTTCTGAGCTGTCACGGTTGGGCACAATGTTGTTTTGTAATGGAATATCCTTTTGGTAGGTTTGGGTCAGCTGCCCCAACTGTGTTCCCAGCTTCTGGTGCACTCCAGCCAACTCCCAAGAGAGCTCAGCAAAAAAAGGAAACCTTGATGCTGTCCAAGCAGTGCTCCCCAGTTGTTAAAACTCTGGCATGAAAGCAACACTGTTTTAGTCATAAATCCAAAACACAACACCAAAGAGGCTGCCATGAAGAAAATAAACTCCATCCCAACTAATTTCAGTGTACTTCTCAAAAATTCTTCAGTCCCATTTATTTGAATATTTATGGTTTTCAAGTAATGATGACTGGAAATCTAGTATTAGCATGCTGTCATTGCAAAACTGAGTAAGATTTTACAGTCTTCTCTCTAATTATTGATAATAATTGTGATTTCTAGTGAACAATCTCTGGGATTTTTTCATCTTGCTGAGTAGATATTAAGTCTGGGTATGTTTGTGTATCACTATTCAAAATTTATTCTAAAAAGTTCACAGAATGTAAGCAGGACATAGCAGAATTTAATTGTTTTGTATTATGGTTAATTTATCTGTGTGTTTTTGTTTTTGTTTGTTTATTTTTGTTTTTCTGATTGCACCAAGAAAGCTTGAACCTTAATTACACAATGCACTGCTAGATTTTAAGCAGTTACAGAAGATACATTTTAAATATTAAGGCTTGTAGGAGAGTTGGAGTTTCTGTTTTGTTATTTAGCTGTATTTTCTACAATGCAAAATTGATAGCTCTATGACATTTTATTTACATATTTCAAACATGTCAGTAAATAAATACAGATTGGCTGAATTATGCAGCCTATATGATACAAACTGATCTCAAATGCACTGTGCTTTTACTGTGAGATCAGAAACTCTTCAATGAATCAATGGGATGTGTGGTAGAAGTTTACTAACATCTGAGTAGTAGGCATGCACATGAATAATTTTACTCAACTGCACAGTCTCTTGGAAGTCTATGATTAGAACTTGAAACCTAGTCTTTTTTTTTTTCCTAATTATTTGCACCACGTAAGTTCACAGCTTCAAGTAATTTTTTGATCTTAGATGTAGGTAGATATTTGTCCTACTTTTACTTAGATTATAACAATAGTACTTCGTTGTTCACAGCAGTTCTATTAATCTTAATTTGTAGAGTTTGAGAAATCTCACTTTAAGATAAATGCTTGGAGCTAAGGAGTGGCTAACACAAACTTTATCTGTTGAGGAACTTACTTTCAAATATTTGGCTATATATTAGGTTAGGAAGACCCTACATTCCTTATACAGACCTCATACATTCTCTAGTCAGTAGATTATTTGCATAGCTTTAATGCCAGTTCATTTTATCTTATTACGCAAATTCATGAGAGGGACATCATTTTGGAATATGAGAATGTGCTCTCTTAGGTAAAAATTAAATGAAAACTTATATGTGATTTTGGCCATTTTTAAACAGAAAAGGAAGTGCTAGAGTAGAGTTTAGATGCCAGTTGTGAAACCAAGTAGGCAAGGTGATGTTCATTACCTATAGTGTATTGATAAGAGGATCCTGGAAGGTAAGAGTTGACTGCAGGGTGATGCAGAGAGGAGATTCTTTACATGTGTTATGTCCTCTTAATGGAGAATCCAGTACATAAATAGGGCATAAGTAGCATTATCTGTGGGTTTTTTTTTTTTTTTTTTTTTTTTTTTTTTCTGTTCTTTGAGAGGTATCCAAATGGCATGAATTGAACAACTAATCTTCTAATCAACTGTAAGTTGTACATTTTTTCCTCAACATTTTAAAGCCAAAATGATTTGACAAATTGACATGATGGTTTCACATTTTCATTTTGTACTTTTCTTCCTTGTCCTCTCTGCAAGGTTTAAGCTCTCTCCCTTTACTTATTCATTAAGTCTGCAGAGTATTTTCTTTGCATTATGCTAAATGGTATAGACTGCTTGTCTGTTCTCTTTCAGTTTACTGAGGGTTGTTTAACTTCTTCCCATTTAAGGTGTGAGAGATTTGTTTATTTACTCCCTGAAGGAACCGAGTCATCCAATCTGTGCATGACATAGTCTTGTTGAGAAATCATGCATGCACTTGAGAGATATTAGTATATGCTCCCGGTGATAACATTTGATTACATGGAGAATTCCAAAAGTTAAGGGGTGGAAAATTTATAAAACTACTGTATAGACACAACAGCACGTGTGTACTGACCCAGCACATTGCTTTATTCACAAGAACAACCCTATTGAATTCTGTAACATCAAACACTTCACTGGAGTGCCTAAGCAAGATTTAGGTAGAATTCAAGCATCTGAAATTGAAACCAAACTTCTGAATATCTCTGCTCAGTTTTCTATCCTGAGAAATGCCCATCCTCTTCAGGCGATTTAAATGTTGTTTTTGTAGACACCCACAAATGTCTTACTCTTATAAGGGTCAGGTGGCTCAGTGTTTGATAGAGTATTAACGTGATTAATCACCTAGACAATTTCCAGCAATATCTGCTGAAGGATAAGAGCCAGCAGACCCTCTCAGAGCAAGTGTACAAGATCAGACTGAACATCAAATGCAGGAATGGATGCTACATCTTAGCATTTCTGCTCATCCTGTATCCACTAGTATTTAAACTAATGGATCAACTTACTTAAACTAGTAAGTTTAAATACTGACTTGAGATAGGAGAGTCTCACATCAATTTTCTCACCAAAGACTTTTAACCTACATATCCCATTATACACAAGAACATTTTTCCTACCAGATCATGTATTCACAGAATCACAGAATTGTAGGGTTGGAAGGGACTTCCAGAGATCATCGGGTCCAACCCCCCTGCTAAAGCAGGTTCTCTAGAGCAGGTTGCCCAGGTAGGCATCCAGACGGGTCTTGAATATCTCCAGAGAAGGAGACTCCACGACCTCCCTGGGCAGCCTGTTCCAGTGCTCCGTCACCCTCACTGTGACTAAGTTCTTTCTCATGTTGGTGTGGAACTTCCTGTGCTCCATTTTGTGGCCATTGCCCCTTGTCCTGTCCCCACAGCCCACTGAAGAGAGGTTTGTCATATCCCTTTGTCTCCCACACCTCAGGTATTTATAAACATTGATCAGATCCTCTCACAGACTTCTTAAGGCTGAACAGACCCAGGTCTCTCAGCCTTTCCTCATAGTGGAGATACTCTACACCCTGTATCATCTTTGTGGTCCTCCACTGGACTCTTTCCAGGAGACCCCTGTCTTTTTCATACTGGGGAGACCAGAACTGGACACAGTACTCCAGGTGCGGCCTGACCAGGGCAGAGTAGAGGGGGAGGATCACCTCCCTTGACCTGCTGGCCACGCTCCTTTTTATGCACACCAAGATCCCATTGGACTTCTTGGCCACCAGGGCACACTGCTGGCTCATGGTCAACCTGTTGTCCACCAGGACCCCCAGGTCCTTCTCCTCAGAGCTCCTCTCCAGCAGGTCATCCCCCAGCCTGTACTGCAGTTGTTCCTTCCCAGGTGCAGGGGTCTACACTTGCTCTTGTTAAACCTCATTTAGTTTCTTCCTGCCCATCTCTCCAGACTGCCCAGGTCTCGCTGAATGACAGAACAGCCGTCTGGCGTGTCAGCCACTCCTCCCAGCTTTGTATCATCTGCGTACTTGCTGAGGGTAGACACTATTCCCTCATCAAGGTCATTGATGAAAATGTTGAACAACACTGGACCCAGCACTGACCCCTGGGGAACACTGCTAGTCACAGGTCTCCAACCAGACTCTGTGCCACTGATCATCACCCTCTAAGCTCGGCCAGTCAGCCAGTTCTCAATCCACCTTACTGTCCACTCATCTATCCCACACTTTCTCAGCTTTGCTAGCAGAATGTCATGGGAGACAGTATCAAAAGCCTTGCTGATGTCAAGGTAGATGACATCCACTGCTCTCCCCCCATCTACCCAGTTCTCCAATACTATAATGTATAAATGTATAATAGTTCTACTATAATGTCATCATAGTAGGCAACAAGTTTGGTCGAGCACAATTTCCCCTTGGTGAAGTCCATGCTGACTACTCCTCATAACCTTCTCTTCCAACTATTTGGAGAGGGCCTCCAGAACAAGCTGTTCCATCACCTTTCCAGGGACAGAGGTGAGACTGACTGGCCTGTAGTTTCCCGGATCCTCCTTCTTGCCCTTTTTGAAGACCAGAGTGACATTGGCTATCCTCCAGTCTTCAGGCACCTCTCCTGTTCTCTAAGACCTGTCAAAGATGATAGAGAGCGGTATTCCTGTGAGGTATTTTTCACAAAGTGAAAAGCAATGTAACCATGTCTTTATAGGTTAATGACTTAGTCAAATACTTTAAAGGAGGAATCTTGTGTTCTAGTCTGTGCTCACAGACTGTTTATAAATTTTATTTTAAAGTTTTTGAAGGCAATAATTATAACTTCTAAAGTTATTTTCATTGTTGTAGATCATGTTATCCTAACAAGACAGAATGAATATCTAATTTATTATAGCTTCATGTGTTTGCTTCATACATTTTTTTTTTTTTTGTAAAATAATACCTTACACTGGAAGATCAAATGACACCCAATAGATCCGGTAGTGCCAAAGCTGCCTGTCTGGGTCCATGTCTCTTGTCTTTAGTGAATGTAGTTACTTTGTATTAACAAATCATTGGATAGTATGCACAGATTATGGTAGGAGCTGGAACACAAAACTTCCTTTCCTCAGGTGAAAACCTGCTAGCCATGATTTCATTTTTCCTGTCTCTTAATGAGTTTTGCCTTCTCCCCCATATCCTACACATCCTACAATTCTGAACTGAAGGAGTCAAGAGTTACTGTATTTCCAAGGATACAATCGGGACATTATCCTAGGAGATCTATTTGTTATCAGTATTAGTGCAAATTAGAATTGTAACCACAGTCCAATGTAGAGATGGCTTTAACCTCAGTCAATCACGCAAAGGAAATTTAAGCACCATTTTATGCTCTGACACATGTACTTTTAAGAACTCAAGATCAAACGTTGTGATAGAGTTACTTCTGTGTGCTCATAGCACTTTTATTTTGAGCAGAGTAACTGTTCATTTTTGTTTCTGTATTATTTTTAGATGCAAGAAATGCTGAACTGTTAATAGGGGCAGTTTCCTCATGCTTTGTAAGTACGCTTTGTCATTAAAACAAGAAAGTGTCTGATGGACAGAGAACCCTACGGACTTAGAGCTGGCTAAACAGAATCTTTGGAGATAAATATTTTCATTTTTGGCAAGGCCTGAGACTTGCCTTTTCAAGTCCTTTGCCCTTTAATAAATAGAGTTTCTAACTTGATTTCTGCTGTTTATGGAAATGGAAAGGCATCTACCAGTGTCAGGAAGTCTTACAAATTGTGATATCACAATTATATTTTTCAGAGTTATAGAGAAAAAGAAGTCCTTAAATATATTCATGACAATGATGAACACTGTTACAAACATAAAGAACAGTGGACAAGTAAGGATGTGCTATCTGTCCTCCAAATATTTCACATATTTAATATTTCACCTATGTGATCATTGGCTCCTAAATTTATGTGGTCTTTAGCAAGTATATTCCACTTCTGGCCTCTTTGATACAATATTGACATCATAATCATAATTATGGATTAGCAAATCAAGACTGTACATGCAAACACAACTCTTGCAGTTGATAATCTTTCTGAATTCTTGGCTTTAAAGTCTTCACCATTCTTTATTATACAGTCTTTAGCACCTCTTTAACAATTCAGCATGATCATATAGTAAATAATTCTCTCAGAACTGGAATTAGTTTTGCATTAGTGTAAGAGTCATAACTTACTTTCTTGATTTAAATGCACTTAAAATATGAGTGTAAATATTGAATTAATCTTTATGTAAAACACAGCTGAATTTCAGAAAAGTTGATTACATAAAGATCCTCTCAAAATCTGAATTAGAAATAGCCAAATCAATTAAAACCATGAGTTTATTTGTCCTTTCATTGGTAGCTTTGCATGCCTAATTAAAACTGTAGTTTATTATCATCCTGCTTACAAGACATATATATATATATACACAGATATATATATCAGTGAGATCAAGGACACCCTCAGCAAGTTTTCAGATGACACCAAGCTGAGTGGTGCAGATGATACAACAGAAGTAAGGGATGCCATCCAAAGGGACCTGAACAAGCTTGAGAATTGGGCCCATGTGAACTTGATGAGGTGCAACAAGTCCAAGTGCAAGGTGCTCCATCTGGGTTGTGGCAATCCCTGACATGAGTACAGACTGGGTGGAGAACTCATTGAGAACAGCCAGCAGAGAAGTACTTGGGAGTTCTGGAGGATGAAAAGCTCAACATTACCCAGCAGTGTGTGATTGTAGCCCAGAAGACAGCAACTGTATCCTGGGCTGCATCAACAGAGGAACGTTAAGCAGGTTGAGGGAGGTGATTGTCCCTCCAGGGCCCCTGTGAGGCTGTACTTGGAGTGCTATGTCCAGGTCTGGGGCCCCCAGCACAAGAAGGGTGTGGGTTTGTTAGAGCGGGGTCTAGAGGAGGGCCACAGAGATGATCAGAGAGCTAGAGCTCCTCTCCTATGAAGAATGGCCAAGAGAGCTGGGGATGTTCAGCCTGAAGTGAAGGCTCTGGGTAGACATTATGACAGCCTTTCAGTACTCAAAGGAAGCTTATCAAAAAGATGGAGAGCAACAGTTTATTCAGGCAGATAATGATAGGATGAGGGGGAATGGTTTTAAACTAAAAGAGGGGAGATTTAGATTAGGTGTTAGGATGAAATTTTTCACTCAGAGGGTGGTGAGGCACTGGAACAGTTTGCCCAGAGAAGCTGTGGATGCCCCATCCCTGGAAGTGTTCAAGGTCATGTTGGATGGGGCTTGGAGCAACCTGATCTAGTGGGAAGTGTCCCTGCCCATGGCAGGGGGATTTGGAACTGCATGATCTTTAAGGTCGCTTCCAACTCAAGCCATTCTATGATTCTGTGATACACCTTTAAAGTCCAGGTTTTCATTCAATATTTCTCATTTTGCTTTCTCTTCTTACTTAATAGGGAGTAGGAAGAACTAGTAGTTTCTATAGTTATAGCAATGATTAGAAAGGAAAGTCTGACTTTCTAGGCAATCAAAGACTTAGGTAATTCAGTTTTATCTGCCTTTGCTGCTGATTTTGAAATAAGTAGCTTGCATGATACTAAAGAAAGCTTATCTAAACTAAATAGTTTGAAAAATTGACACTAAGGATTTTCAAGCTGCTTAAAGAACAGACTTGTGAGAGCATCTTCTATTTTTTTTAAAAAAATAATAATTGAAAGTATTTTGATTCTCACACATAAATTTTCATAAATGCTTATTTAAAAAATTTCTTCTTCCTTGACCAATTTCAAGACCAACTACCAAGTGTTATTTAGGTGTGTTTATACTGTCCATGGAAATTAAGCTGTCTTTTTTTAAGTTTCAGTCAATCTTTGGTTATATAATCATAGTACATATGCCCTGGAGCCTTGTTGTCACTGTTCATTGCAATTATTATTCAGACATGATTGTGGAACTTCAGGCAGGATATTTTTAACAACAGAATCTTATAAAGTTAACTTTTAGAGAGAAACTGAGGTGTGAATCTTCAAGTCAGATTGAAGCTTATAGGAACATAGGATCTCCCATGGGATCTTTTATTGCAGCAATTGTATTCATCAACAATTTCTATAACATTAGATATAGGGGTTTACAGTTCTATCCTGCTGTTATTTCAGATATTCTTAATGTGCATAAGCAATTATACGTATTTTTTCTTCTAATGACAGATTACTTTGCATTTGTAAACAGCATGCATAGATCTTGGTCTTTCACCACATTTATGTAGGTCTGTTTACAGTTCCTTAATAAACTTGCTGAACCAAATGACCATATCACATATTTAATTCTTCGGGCCTTGTACAGATTTACAAATAAATCAGACAGTACCAGATCTACACTGGAATATTGTGACTTCAGCCTAAGTGCCCTTGCTTTTGGTGACTGTCTTCTGAATGTCAAAATCACTACCAAACTTGGACCATGCTCCCCTATCTCCTACACATTTTGGAAATGCTTTTCAGTTTCTTGAAGATCCTACTAGGAATTTTTGAAGACTGTTGAAATTCAGGTTTTTCAGGTTGTTGACATAGTCAGTTTCTCCTACTCAAGCAGTTGAGGAATTTTCTCTTATTCTGTGTCTCTACAGTTTCCTCGTTTTCGCTGTGTAAGGGCTATTTGCAGCCTTTTGAAAACTGTAGAAATGATTGTTCATTTTCATGATTTCTTACAAGGCCAAGCAGTACCAAGAGATCAGAGTCTTATTACCTTTCTTATTACCTTTTTTGGAGAACTTACTGTTTGTTTATAGGGAATAATGGTTAGACTAAATTCTTTATTGCTGTGTTTTGCTTTTTTTTTTTTATTATTTTTATTTTTATTTTATTTCAAAAAAGTTTGCAAGGTGCCACTGTAAAATTTACAGGTTATTAACTTTCCAGATAATTTCAAGTACCTTTTAAATGTATATATTATCATCCATACAGTTTTCTTTTCTTTTCTTTTCTTTTCTTTTCTTTTCTTTTCTTTTCTTTTTATTTATTGCTAGAGTCCATTCTGCTTCATTCCTATGATCCTTCCAAAACATTGTTTATCTAAATTTAATAGTAATTTATTTAGAACACTGTCTATTGGCTTCTGAACCTATGTTTCTGATAATCTGATCAGAATTTTTGTTAGTATTACCTAACAAAACAACAAAAAAAGGGGGGGCATAAGGGATTCTTCAACAACACACTCTGTTAAAAGCTGAATCTAAGCAATAATAATAATAATAATAATAATAATAATAATAATAATTGTTTCCTTTAGGCCTCGGTAACCCAGGAGACTCATCAGGTTTTGTTGCTTTTATTATTTTGCAAGCTTCTAATTTCTAGTGTGATTGAAACATTTCACTTTTTTTCTTTCTTTTAGCCCTTTTAATATTCTGGATTCTAGTGCAAATCTAGAGCAATGGTACTGAGTTGAATGTGGTTATTCCACATGGATGTTGTACTTTTTACCTCCACATAGTTTGACTGCATTTTCCCCTAGGTTTTGTTCTCCTCATTAAAATAAAATAAAATATTTGAAAAAGAACATATACTTGCTTTTCATGATAATGGGCAAAGAGTTGTATTAAAAATTTGTTTTGCATAAAGACATTTCAGCTCTTAGCCTAACTTCTGTTCTTAAAATCATAAAATTTCCATTATAAATATTTTCTCCCACCTTCTGCAGGAAAAAATGGCATTCATATTGTTTTCATCATGTTGAATAGGAAACACAGACCTTACTTCGCATGAATTCTCACTTCCATGAACTTGAAAACTAAGAGATATATTTTATTAACCAATGCTGGTGGGTGTAACAGCATGCTAAATGTAGGGAAGGCTGTAGTTCTGCTGGATTTTTTTTTTTTTTTTTTTTTTTTAAAGGATGTTTAAACACTCTTGAGAAGCATCACATGTAAAGGATGACAGAAATGATTAGTTTTTAAGATCTTCATTTTTCATTTGCAGCTTTGCACTGACTTTCAAATAGTTCTAAATCATCATTTTATAATCCAGGCAGTTACGAGTGAAAACTGGAAAAAGTGATACTATAGAATGGGAAGAAGCAGTATGTCTTAGCAAAACCCTTAATCACTAAGTATTACAGTGATTAAAATGAGAAGCAGTAGAGCTATTCCAGTTTTATTGGTGAGGAAATAGAGGCATTGAGTGGTGAAGTGATTTGACTTAGTCTCTAATGAGAGATGGGTAAAGAATATAGGTTCTTCGATTTTTAGGCTGGAACTTCAACCACAGCTGTTTCAAGGGCATGTAGCCTGAAAGTCTGTAAGCATTCTTCTGATGGTACTCTTATGAGTTACCTTGCAGATCATAAGGAATTCAGGACTGACTGATTCTCTTAGTCTTTCACCTTGCTCTGCTATGAGAGCAGCCTAACAGCGTGATGTGTGAAGGAAGAGTCAAATATATCTTGTACCTTATTTTCTCCATATACTTTACTGTTGCTGAAGCTTAATCCATAGGCTTTTGGTTACATATTACAATCATTAGACAGACTATGTAGCATAAGTGGAAATTGTTCTCAGAGTCAGATTTTAGGCACTCTGATCAGATATACAGGCATTTTTTTAATGTTTTGTGACATACAGAAATGCTGTATGAAATCCCAGGATGTATAGATTCAGTGCACACATTCTTCAAATGTCAGAGGAGACTGAAAAAATGTCATTGCCCAAATGTGCATCATTGTGTGTTATTTTAGTTCCTATCTGAAGCGAGGAAAAAGGAGGAAACAGCATACAACAAAGAGAAAAGAAAGCAAGATATTTCTGGCAGTTGTACACTTCCAGATTGCATTTGCTTTTTGGGGGAGGGTCTATGAAAATGCTGTGTAATGTGGCCACCTGTCAGGAAAATTACCACCTGTCTCCAGTCTTAATTTTAGTGTTTTTTTTTTTTTTTTTTTTTTTTTTGAATGTTAAAAGAGCAGAAAAATAGTGATATCACTCTATGTGAAAACAGTTACTGATGTGATCATTTTTAATAGAGTTACAAATATATATATATTTATATTTTTTTACCTGGGTAATAAAAGACTGAATAAATTGTTTGTACTGTGTATCAGAATATCAAAGTCCCAGATAGGACTGGCCCTTGAAATCTGTACGTTAGTTTTTCGGTTATATAGATAAAAACCTGTTTAAATTTCTCATTTATCTTAGTACCATTCCTTTCATTTCAGCCATCGTGGGAAATTTTAATCAATGTTGCTTATGTGTTCATAAGCAACTATCAACCTTATCATCCTATTCATACTGTAGAATCTCTTGTTTGTTTCTTACCACCTTTCCCCCAAGGAGGCAATGGGAAGCTGCTAGGTTCTCCTTTGCCACTTCTCTCCTGTTTTTTTATCTCTGAAGGATGACCACAGAACATTAATCAAAGTTGTAAATGCATATTTGAAAGCCTCAGCCTCCAGTAGCACATTGCTACTACTACCATCTCCAGTCTAGAGTCCTCAAACTACTGAGTGTGAATCACATCTTAAATGACAAGCTTTCACAGGCAAGTCCTCCTCCTCTTGCTTGTCTCCAGCTCTGTATTGTCACTATTTTCAGTCACTTGGGCAACCTCCCCTGACACTAAAAAAATAAAAATTAAAAAATAAAAATAAAAACAAAACCAGTTCCTGCTAGACTGGAAGCCTCATGTTGTCTCTCTGGCCATTTGTCTGAGCCCTAGCAAGGGAAGATAACCAGGAGGGAAAGAAGTAGAGACATCATCATCTCAGTGTGAGAACACAGAATTTCCAAAGGCTTCTGCTGTAGAATACCGTCCTGCTATTACAGGAAGTCTAATGTTCAATTCCAGCATCTTCACAGTAGTAATTCTCCTTGTAATGTGGTATTTTGGCTATTGCACAAATCTGCAGCTGCTTCACTGCATCCTCTCAGTGTAACCACATTAAAGCTATCTTACTAAATCCAAGAGTCCTTTACTCACTCCAACCTGCCTAGTACTCCTCTGCATGTTATCATGCTTTTGCACATATCTCAGCTCTTACAATTGCCTTTCATTCCACAGTGTCTCAGAAGTTCTCAGTATTTCCAGTGACACTTTTGTTCATATACAATGGATGTAGGGTTTTGGACAGAACTGTGATTTTCCTTTGCTGCTCTTTGCATCAGGATATATACATCTATATATACAGTGATGTTTGTAGCTGTACACATAGTATTTGCAATTACACAAAACAACTCACTGAATAATTTGTGTTCAATACAGAACTTGAAGACTTGGCAGTCATAAAGTTTTCTCTTCTACTTGCAATTAAGGAATAGCCCTGAAGTAGTCAGACAGTTGGACCTGATTTTTGTATGTCTCTTCCAACTGAACTCTTCTCTTCTCTTCTCTTCTCTTCTCTTCTCTTCTCTTCTCTTCTCTTCTCTTCTCTTCTCTTCTCTTCTCTTCTCTTCTCTTCTCTTCTCTTCTCTTTTCTCTCCTCTCCTCTCCTCTCCTCTCCTCTCCTCTCCTCTCCTCTCCTCTCCTCTCCTCTCCTCT
>CM021731.1:84013781-84141013 GCA_011075105.1 Heteronetta atricapilla | reverse complement strand
CTCCTCTCCTCTCCTCTCCTCTCCTCTCCTCTCCTCTCCTCTCCTCTTTATTCCACTGACAGCTATAGCAATTACTAACAGTGGAACACTGTTAAAAAATGTACTGTTTTTTAAATTTCTTTTAATACAATTGGATGAGTGGAAAGGAAGATATATAATCATCCAATTTGGACTGTTCTCTGGATTCTCCTGTGATTGTTAGAACACTCCTGCACTTCTAAGAATGTTTTTCTATCCCTTATAAAATGTTTAAAACTTCTTGGGGTGTAGCCCCAGTGCAAACTGCACCAGCTGTGGATATACCTAAGCTTGGTGCATGGAATACAGTTTTGGTAGGAAATCACTCGGAATGAACTCACATTCTACCTGGGAATGTGAGTACATGTGGAGAGGTCAGCCCATAGTGATCGTTATGCTGCTGTAGATAGTGCTGTTATCAATATTTGAGCCTTTTGAGCTCATTGGGAATTACCTGCCTGAGTTGTAGTCACATCCTTGCCAGCTGTGTGATTGTCTTTTTGTAACTAGAGGCTCTACTCTTTTGCTACTTTACAGTAACTCATAAATGATTAAGACAATTTTTGAGCAATTAGTGCTGCTTCTGCTCTAGAAGTTATGAATTTGTTATGCTCAATGGTTTTCATAATGTGTCATCTTAATTGATTTCAGTCAGTTTGGCGGAGAAAAGCAGTAAAACTGAAAACATGTAAGATTGCAGTTTCCTAGTTGCACGAATAGTGTGCAATATGAATTCTAATCTGTTTTCATGAGAAAAAAAAAAAAAAAAAAGGCTTACTTCACTATATTCTTAACCTGAAAATATGCTGACACATCTGATGCATCATAAGAAGTACTTTACACGTGAGTTACCTTGGTTAGCGGCTCACTGGCTGCCATACTAGTGCTTCCTATTTATGGAGTGAATTTACACTTGAATGGTATTTATTTCATAACGCTTAAAGACAAGTAACCTTTTGCAGCTATTAATATGTGAAAAAAATCTGTTGGGCTAGAAATCTCTCTTTCCAGGGTTGGTGTTTTTCGTTGTTGTTGTTTGTTTGTTTTCTGCAAAGATGTAGTCATTTTATATTTCTTATTCATCCATTGTGTATGACCTATCAGACTGAAGTGGCTTGTGGAGTGGAAGAGCAGTCCCAAGATAAAATACAGGGAGTAGCACTGGAAGAACTCTGATGCTGATATATTTTTAAAAATACAGATTAAAAAGCCATTGGGGGGAATAAATTTTTGTGACCATGGGCAACTGTTTTTTTCAGAACAAGTTGATAAATACATTTACTTTGTTTATCTGTAATCATTCTCATCTCAGAATATGATCCTATGTAGTTGATATTCTTCCTGGAAATCTTGAGAATTCATGCTGCAGTGAGTTTTTGGGCTGCAGCTGTGTTTGGTTATTAGACCTTCCTAGAGAAAGTCACCTGCCAAGACTAGGAGCCACCTGGGTAACTGGAAGCGGTGACCTGTGCTGTATGCATACAGTGGGTCAGGAAGTACTACAGAGGAGTGGTGCTGCAATTTCAGACAATGCTCTTTCCACCTCTGCTTTCTCTCATTAAATCATCTCCATTTGCTTCTTGTTTTCCTTTTTAATTTTTTTATTTTTTTTTCTTGTGTAGTGGGGGAAGCTTCGGCAAGGGTTACTATCTAGCACCCCCACAGGGTAGGTCAGAAAAAAAACACTGAAATCATGGAACTGTTTCACTTTAGCAATCAGGATCATTTAACTGATGTCCAGTTTCCAAAGTTCCTGAGAATATGCTTATCTAGTTCTTTTGTCCTGTAATTGAATTTCCCTAACAACCCCTGTTTCAGAATTCAAGATCACAGTAACTCAGGATAATCAATTCTGAAATGTAATTCAGAATGTACTATGCCACAAGGAATATTCAAATTTTAAAATATATATTTTTCCTAGATAACCACTAGATACATCTGATAAAAAAATAAAAGTTGCAGAAAAAAAAAAAAAAGGAAAAAAAAAGGAAAAAATGTGTTCTGTTTTTGCTACTTTAATGTGTTCAGAGCCAACTCACACATTAAATAAAGTCTCTTGATTTAATCACTCAAAGATACTTTTCTTCACCCATTAAAATTTGTATGTCAGGTTATAGATTTGCCTAAAGCTTTGGATCTCTCTCCATCATACATGAACTCATATGATGTGCTGTACAGTGTAAGCTTTGCTTGAAGTTCCAATCATTTTATTAGTCTTATTCTATTGGTAGAGTGAATGACTGGAAATACTCTTCATTGAATCTGTTCACCAATAAAAACATTTTTTTTTTTTTTTTTTTTTTTTTTTTTTCCTGTGCTGATGCAAATAGAGCAAGGAATAAGAAAAAAAATAAAAGGTCACTTTTCTGTTTACATGTTCTCTCTTTCTTTAGACAAGGTATTCATTTACAGTATTTCCAATTATAAAATGCCAAAAGAAATAGGAATTACGATGAATATAAAATTGATCACTAGTTGTTTTTACTTGCTGATTTTTTGCTTTTTATATACAGTGTTATTACATAGGGTAGTTTCACTTTGATGTCTATGTAGTAATTTGATACGAGTGTGTTTTAGGTTCCAAAACCTACTAAAACAAATTTAAATTCAAATTAAAAATGCCATAGAAAAGCTAAATATACTGCAGGAGATAGTGGGAAACCCTCCAAAGTATCACAGACTGTAACAACATTTTAGAACCTGGATACCTAGTGTTAGGTTTCTAATCTATTTAGGCAGGTAAGAATGGGTTGATTTTTTTCTGAAATAACAAGCACTGACAAATCCTGTGCAATTTATATATATATATATATATATATATATAATGAACACATTTATTTCTCTCTCTCTCTCTCTCTCTCTTTCTCTTTTAATTTATTTATGGATTATGAGAGTTCCTTGAAGTCTCAAAAGGTGAAGCTAAACAACTGATTTAAACCAATCTCTGTGTTCCTACTCTAACAGCTTGTTCCATTTGGTTCCATTCAGTATCTTCCATTACCATCCAATATCCCCATTCCTCCATCTTGCTGGTCGATAAGCCAGGTCTGGGAACTGGAAAAAAATAATAGTCTTGGGGGGGGGGGGGGGGGGGAATTTTTTTATTTTTTTTTTGAAGAGCTTCTTCCCACCAAAATGGTTCCCCTGTTGTGCTTCTGTGGCAGTGGAAATGAGCCATAGTGTCAACGTGAATGAGGAAGATAGGACTGTTCAGCCAAGAGCAGCAATGAGAAAGACAGGAACATCACTTTTGTCTATAGTATGAACTTTAAAAATTCAGATTAATCATAAAACCATGCAACAGGACTTTACTATTTAATACATGATGTTATGGATAAACTGAAGTAATTAACTAGATGGATTTTCATCTTGCAAACATAGTTCACCATCAGAAACACAAGGTAAAGAATAAGAACAAACAAGCAGATGGGAGTTAAGTGTCAGAGTTCCAAATATAATAAGATTTGTTTCAAAGGATTGAGTGCAATTATATAACTAACAGTCTAGATTTTATTAACATGTCTGTTGGTCACTGAAAACTGCAAAATTCAGTGAGAAACATTTCTAGTTTGAGAAGCTTTTTCTGGGGATATTGGATGGCTATTCTTTAATCAAAATTTCTGCTTATAAGGTTATATCTTGTTAAATGATTTTATTGTTTGTTTGGTTGTTTTAATTTCAGCAGAATATCTATATGATAAGTACAAAAATACAAAATCATCAGCTTCAAAAGTGATGTCTGCATGAGTTACCTAGTTAAGTGGTTTTAAATGATACCTTAGTTGTTTTTACTATCACATTCAGATGTTGTAGGAGAATGTGACTGCAATTTTCCTAATATTGACATATATTTACATAAATATTTTTAATCACTTTTTTGCTTTATATTGTTTTCCTGTTGTGAAATAAAACAGATGATCCAGAGACTTAGATGTAACCTTAAATCCATATGTTTAAAATTTGCCTTAGTATGCAGTTTTCATCCTCTCTCTTTACCCTTTTGTGTCCCAGTACTTTGTTGAAATGTCCTGGACATTGAACGATCAACATTTTGCAGTCTACAGCCAGAAGTGAATTACTGTTGACATCATTCTTGAATCGGTTAAAAGCAAGATCCCACAGGGCAAATATTGCATGTGTACAAATTGTTTACAGCTTCTGTGTGGTCTGTGATGATAATAAAAGTAGAAAAAAGGTCCTGGGAATTAAGCCATGCAAAGATTTGCTCTTTAATTTTGACAGTATATTGGCTGCTGCATGATCTTCATGAAGGCTAGAAATATGAAAGTGAAGTTCTTTTTAAAAAAATTATCATCGGTGGTTCAGGCAGATACTCTTTAAAATGACATTTAACGATATGTGGCATTCAAGTAGTCAAAATGTTTTTTCATATGTCAACTTATTGCTCATATTATTCTATTTAGTTGATTTTTGTCAGGTCTTATTGTATTACTAACTGATAGCTTGTCACGGAACAGTGAAGAGTGTTATGACTCTTGTCTTTGCTCTGTCCCTTTTTCTTTTCTTTCACTGCTCTGTCTCCAAGTGAACACTTAACCTCTTGTGAGCACGGTTTTATGCATAAGAATCTGTTCTTCACTGAGTGGCTGTTTTTAAAACATCTCTGTTGAGTGGGGTGATTTTAAAATTTCCAGATATCACTTTTTGTGCTTCTGTCCCATTTATTTCCATGTTGCAGTTTCATTATTGCTGATGGAAATCTTTTACATATATATAATTGAGTTCTCAATCAAAATGTTGTTTGAATTGCTAAAAAGAGGTGTTTTTATCAGTCATGCATGATTTTACTCACTAACAAAGATTAGATATTAATATACATGTAACAGTTGTACAATATACATGTACATTATAAAAATAATACACATCAAAAATATTCATGGAACAGAGCAAATAAGAGACCTTTAATTTCAAAGTTGGCTTAAATTCAAAAATTCTGTATGTTGAAACAATTTTCAAGCCCTCTTTCTTAGGCCCTAAAAGGCTGCTGAACTCAAGTAGTCTAAAGTCATTATATTACCTATGTTATGCTAGTATTATGCTTCAGGTGACTGTGACAGCTTGCTGGGTACATGCACTTGCATTCTCAGAATGTAGGATGCATGTAGCCAAAACAGCAGCTTTGTGTTGCACAAGCAGAAAAGACCTCACCACCAACTTGTATGCTGGAGGTTGGCCTCTCAATGTAAAGGTATGCTGGTGAATCAAAATATGTTCAGGTTCTTAAACAATTCTTTAAAATGTCATAGAACCAAATCCTTCAAGATTAGTTTGTTGTTGTTGTTTTGTTGTTGTTTTTGTTTTTTTAACCTCTAGAAGTAGAGCTTGTTGTTTTTTTTACCATAGCTCACTTTGTTTTTCATCACCCTACAGGCTTTAATAATAAAGATTTTAGTTAGCTAGACTTACATTCAGAATTGTATGAACAAGACTGTAGTTTATAACTGATTGTTTCTTTTTTCCCAACCACTAGCTGTGACATGAGCTATTCACCTGTTTCAAATTTTCACCACCTACAATTTTTTCACTTTTTTATTTTACGGTGTGAGAACTAATGACTCAGAAGCTGTATGGGCAATGCAAAAATGTGTCCATCTCAGGGAATGCTTGTTGGACTGCAGGGGATGTAGTGTCTCACCTCAAACTACTTAGGTCTTTCTGTCTCCTGAGATGTCACCCTGAATAACACATGACTGTTGTCCACTGTGTGTCTAAGATTTTCTGTTGGTTTTTGTTTGTTTGTTTTTTCTACTTTTTTTTCAAAGCCTCTGAAGTAATGTGAGGGCTGTGTTTCAGCCCTACAGCAGAGTGTTTTTATAACACGAGACAAAGGATGTGTCTTATAAATTCCAGAATAGGGTAGGAATGTATGCAGTAGTATTCGGGGATGAAGAACCTTTGGGGATAGAGCTGAAAGGCTGTATAGGGCCAAAGAAGCCATATAAGGTACAGCCTTTTCTCACTAGCTGTGGAGAGTGCTCCTTGGAATATTCTACCCTGTGAACAACTCCCTGGTTGTGTCTCAGAGTGAGCTAAATGCACCTCTTCAGAACAGAGCCTGGGAGCCAAGTAACAACCAGGGAATCTTGTGCATAGCGTTGCTCCTGGGTATTATTTTACTTAGCAGAGTAGATGCAGAAACCTGCCTTCCAAGTGCTCCTTACATTTTGGACTACTTCCACATCCATCTATTACGTTTATATTCCCTTGGATTTAAACAGATAAAAGTGTATTTGATGAGTTGTCAGATTCAAGCAGTCTGGTTACCTAAAAATACCTAACTAGTTAACCAGGAGTAACGTTAACTATGGAAATGATACTAAGGACTTTTCCTGGGACTAGGCACCTTAATTAAAGACTGTGTTCCTCTGGCTTGTCAGCCAGCTGCTCTTGTCCAGTATTTTTTCTATTTTACAGTCACTGAATTACTAAGGCCAATAATATATTCATTGTAAATATTACACAAGGTATCTCTTACATGTAAGTTTCATGATATTTGGTACCCTTCCTATTTTCCCGTATTGTCAGTGAAGGATCATATTAATACATGAACGTATGATACAGACACTTTATTATTCATTAATTCTTGCTCTATCAGTAAGACATAATAATTCACCTTTTTTCACTGGTTCCCTGTATTATCCTCACTGTTTAAAAAATAATAACTTTGTTCTATGTTTCCAATTTGTTTCATTTTCAAATTAATCTTTCAGCAATTGCATCTTATTATAGCTTTCTCAGATTAAGGACCTCTTTAGTAGGCATGTTTTTCTTCTTGAAGCAGGTCATAGACAGTCAACGTATCATCTCAGTCTTCTTTTTGATAAACAGTACTGATAGCTTATATAATCTTTTTGCCCTTGATTCTTTTCCTGCACATTTTCTGTCTGTGAATATCTCAAACCTCCCCAAAATATCTTTTTTAACAGTGTCTCTAATCTCATTATCACATATCCAAAGGTCATGGTAGGTTTTGTATTCAGAAGTGGTTAACAATGAGTTGCTTGTGTGTCATGATTCCTGAATCATACTTAGCCATTATTTTCCAGGATTCAGTCCTCCAATTTGCTTACTTGGGCCACAGGCTCTACAATTCAGCAGGACTGACTTTTGTCCTTTTTATTTATCCTAAAAAAAACAACAACCTTTTGTGTTACTTACAGATTTTACCAGCACTAGTTTAACTTTCAAATTACTTATGAAATAGACGAATAACCTTGGGCTGTGCAACCCCGTGGTGCCTCTCTAGATGCATCATCTTTCTGACAACAGAAAGGACACAAAGGTATCTGATACCTTCAATTCTGGCAGGTTAGCAACACATATTAATGAAGTCATTTGGGGACCACCCAATGCTCTCAGGAAAATGGACTTTGGCAGCCTTGTCTTAGATGCAAAGAAGCATAAAGAGGGTAAAAATTTCACAAACTTACTTCAGACAGTTCTGTCTGCATCCAGTTCTGCTCTTTCTAGAGGCCTCTGCTTAGGAAGTTGTCCTCACTGTTTAGAAGACTTGCTATGGTAGTCATTTGTGTTATGGTTTAGGTGTGTTTCTCAAGATGCTGTTGATATGTGATGCATCAACTGTAAAGGACTGTGTAGATTTTGCAGTGTGTTCCACCTCTTGGTTTGGAAGATTTATCCAGCAGCCATCTCATTCAGTTTGAAATATAATCCCCACCTCGCCCCCAAACTGTTTATCAGTCGAGGTAATGTTGACTAGTTTTTCATAAGCAAAAATGCAGTGCACCCCGTAAAAAGTAGCATCAGTTGATTGTAGGCTTTTTTCTTTTGAGGAAATGACTTTATCTTCATGCAGCTGTCCACGTTCCATGTCAAAGATTTGTGTGACAGCAGGATCTCTGGTGTGAAAAGAGGAAAAAGCCAGTAGGTAGCACGTGTTTCTCTGTGTCAAGTACGAGAATGATACTGTCTTTGTGCAAGGCTTTTGTCAGAATGTGGCTTTTTAAGACAGTGTGCAACTCAGTATACAAAGGGTGAATGTGCAATCTGCACTGTTGAACAGTGCTTTGTTGACATCTTAAAAGCAATATTCTGTCTCTAACTAACATGACTGTTGAAACAGAATCATAATAATGCAGGAACTGCTTAACATCATGTGAAAGATAAAATTATCTCATTGTAATAATCCCATTTTGCATTAAAAGCTTGTTACAGATCACTTTCTATCTAATGTAATCATTAACAAACCTGTATTATTAAAGATATGTCACACAGATAATCAGGAAGGCTTTTCCATTTTCCAATAATTTGTTTGTAAACATTTTGAAGATATTCAAAAGATCCTGCTAGCAAATAATTTGATTACGTGAAACTATTTCCTTTCCTGTTTCCGAGTAAGATATTATCAAATCTAATAGCACCAAAAATATACCCCATAACTCGATATTTATAAATTGTCACAGTCTAAAATTAATCTGGATTATTTTTACTCCTGGTTACAGAATGGCTTTTTGAGATTCTGTTTAGAACTTTTCTTTCTCTGTTGCCCAGAAAGAGTTTAAAACTACTATTATTCCTTAATGTTCATAGGTTTTAAGTGTGAAGTCTATCACGTGGTTGCTAAATACAGTCTAGTAGGCAAGTTGCAATAAATCAGTGCATCTCTCAGAATTGTACTGTCCCAGGGGAATATTTGAAAGTTATCTCAATGACTTTATGTACAATTTATTGATTATTGTTCATGTATCTGTTACCTAATGGCAGTGCTACACCAGTGAAGTATTTATTCTAAGTTAGAGAGACTGGAAAAAATATTTTTATTATGCTAATACGAACAGAAAATAACTCAGTAAGTCAGGTTTAAAAAAAAAAAAAAGAAGAAGAAAAAAAAAGAAAAGGAAAGGAAAAAGGATTGCCATACTTCATATTTGTATCTGCAATTATAATTTTAATTCTGTCACTTAAACACACTAGAGGTGATCTTTAATAACATGAATACACAGTATTTTTTTTCAACAGGATCCTTAAAGTTAGCTCATAGATTATGTTCGGGATAAGCTATACATTCAGTAGTTTTATGAACATCATTTTGTTACTTGCCTCTGTCATAATTTTGGTTCTGTGTCCAAATGCTGCAAGGAATACTTCAGTGGGATTTTTTTGGGGGGGGGAATTTTTAGGGTATCATTGCTGTTAGCCCATGCTTGCTGCCATTCTAATGCTGCTACATGGCTTCCAAGGCATGGATTTGGCATGTAATTGGTCTACTTGCATCCCAATAAGCTTGGATGACATTGGCATTATATCACGAGAGTGGCAATCTTAATGACTCAGGTGTTCCTGAGTTCTTGTCCAATTCTGTTTCTTTTTAATTCAGTAGACATTTGTTTACTTAAATCTCTCTGTTTGAATTCCCTGTTGCCCACCCTGCCACCCCCAGTTTGAGGGAAGTATTGTTGATTTTCAAACAGTTTCTAAAATTTCTGGCCAGGATCTTGAACTGATATGATTATAGTGTTTTTAGAACTCTTACAAGTTCTTCAGACTCCTAATACTGCCACTTGAGTAAGTTTACTGGCTGTGTATAATCTAGTCACTGCATCTCTCTTTTTATTTTTATTTTTATTTTTTGGTTGAACTCCTGGGAGAAAATAGAAGAAAAAGTGATCACTGAGTTCTTATACTGTGAGACATATTCCAGGAAGCCCTCACAGCACAGCCCCTGCATGGACCACCTTGCCCAGAAGCTAAGAGGGAAGGCACATACCAAGTCCTGTATATGAATGAGCATTCCTCACTCATGCATCCTAGAACATTAATGTTTGTAAGAATATGATATATGGCACCGTGTGCCTATATATCCTCCAACCTATCCCATGTAAGAGCACTTTAAATTCAAACTTCTGTGCTTGAATTTAACAAAAAAAACCTGCTTTTTAAAATTTAATTTTATTTCAAAATGTACAGTTACATGTACATAAGACAACCTGTTATAATATTCTGTAATGATGACCTTAACATTTAGATGTCAATTCATTGAAGGTGGTATTCTAGAAACTAAAAGAATGTAGGCAAAAATAAAACACATTAAAATGGAAACAGTAGCAGAATAGAACCAGCAGAACTATTCAGAAGTAGTTTCACCTCACTGGTGTGCGACGATAAATCATCATTTTGGAAAAGTATGTATATGAATTTTAAAATGGGCATTCTCACAGTTTTACAAGTTGTATAGGTAGCATTGCATGTGTCTTTTCAATACATAGAAGTGTTGTTATTGTTTTTTCTCTTCAAAGTAGCAAAATAATAAAGGGTAATGACAGTTCTGAAGATAGGCAACATGATTAAAAAACACTGACTAATGCTTTATACAAACACAGAAATGGCAAATGGGCATTTTGACTGCAATGTACTGCCTGAATTATTAAATAGCTGAGGAATGAAAATGAGCAGAATTTTGGCAGGCTTCTTAAAAAGCTCATGCAGTGTTTGCCTTTTCTTTAATTGCTGTTCTTTCTAGGGGAAAATGTGTAGATTTTGTTAGTTTGTTTCATCTATTTAGGTTAAGTCATTGATATTATTAGAATGTGTTCTCAAAACACAACATTTCAGGAATCCCAGAATCTGTAGAACAGTCTGCCCTCTGCTGCTTTCCTTAATAAAGTGGAAATCAAGAAGGCCTGATTTCTCATGTCCCTTTAGCCTTTCATTTGTTCTTACTATTTCCTTATGCTCTGCAATACCAGTCTTTGTTGACCAAAATTAACAACCTTGTTTCAATGGTAGGATTGTTGAGGCTTGAAATGTTTGGCTAATACAGCTTTGTAATGTAGAATACTTTAGTACACCTGCAACAAAAATAAGTGGAAACAATGTTTCCACTTATATTCACATCACCATTGTGAGTACACAGCAGATACTCTGATACTCTGAACAATCCTTAGCATTATGCACCAAGCAAGTGGGATGCTGCAGTGCTGGACGAAAACAGGTGACAGTTGCTGTCAGAGAAAAAGGCACAGTAACATGGAAAAGGAAAATCATTTTGAAGTTTCCAGAGCCTTGGAAGTCTGGAAGATTAAGCTGCCTCTTTTGAGCATTTTATTTCTTTTACTGTTTCAAATGGACATAAAATGGAGAGCTGATAGATCTCCACAGAAAATAAGTGGCAGGAGCTTACGTTTGTTATCACTTCAAGGTTTTACAAGTAGGGACTGTAAGGAAGCCAAATAATTCCAGAGAATGATTTTTGGACATCAGTTAGTCAGGGCAGTGCAGGGTAAGAGGATGGACTATATGACATTTTAAGGTCTCTCAATCTGTTTTCCCTGAGCTATACCTCTTTTTTATATTACAAAGAATAGCTTAGCTGCATGCAATTTGAAAAATGACCTAAAATGTGTTCCTCTAAAATCTTGGATGTAAATATGTACTGCTTTTCTATTCTATGTAGCACTTTATAATGAAAATACTAGTTTATATGTGTGGTTTCACTACTTTAATACAGTAATTAATACATACTTTAATACATTTTTTCTCTCCTATATTCATGTTGCATTTACTTAGGTGTAAGAAAATTATGTCTAGCTTCAGTATAGTCGGCGTTGTTGTAACATCTTTGTTTTCAAGTTAAAAAAGAATAAATCATTCTATTTTACTACCTTTTGGACACTTTATTGGAATAAGAATTTGACATAACTTTCCTGTGCCAATTGTACTTCTAATACATAGGATGCGTGAATAATGTATCTGGATTTTGATTAAATTCAGTGAACTTGCATTCCTGTTATCATACACTCAGTTTTTAAATTTTACAAATTGTGAAAGTGTATTTTGGAGATTTTTTTAGTCTGTTAACTATTATTGAGTACAGTGTCTGAGTACAGAAATTCATAAATCAGAAGAAAAATAAACTGAGTTTTCTTAGCTCTAAAAAAAATGAGATTAATTTTTAAACTGTGGTGGTGGTTTTACTCGTGTGGGCAGCTGAGTGCCACCACGGCCACTCTCTCACTCCCCCTCCTCAAAGGGGAAGTGGGAGAAAATACGATGCAAAGGGCTCAAGGGTTGTAGTAAGGACAGGGAGATCATTCACCAATTATCGTGATGGGCAAAATAAACTCAGAGTAGGGAGATAGTAAGATTTATTTCTTATTATTAACAAGCTAGAGAAGCAAGAAACAAAGGAAAGAAACCAAAAATGCCCTCCCCCCATCCACCCCCTTCCAAATCCCCCCCCCCAAAGTGACACAGGGGGAATGGGGGCTGCGGTCAGTCTGTAGCACTTCTTCTCCGCCACTCCTCAGTCACTCTCTGCCCCTGCTCCCCGTGGGATCCCTCCCACGGGATGCCGTCCTTCCTGAACTGATCCTGGGGGGGCTGCCCACAGGCAGCAGCTCTTCAAGAACTGCTCCCAACCAGCTCCATACCATGGGGTCCACCCCCCCAGGAGCAAACTGCTCCAGCACACGTCCCCCATGGTCAGCAGCTCCCCCCAGACCCCTGCTCCTGTGGGGCTCCTCTCCACGGGCTGCAGCTCCGGCCCAGGGCCTGCTCCTGCAAGGGATCTCCATGGGCTGCAGCCTCCTTCAGTGCGGGTCCACATGCTCTACCATGGTCTCATCCATGGGCTGCAGCGTGGAACCCTGCTCCCCATGGTACTCCATGAGCTGCAGGGGGACAGCCTGCTTCACCACGGTCCTCCACCGCAGGCTACAGGCGACTTCTGCTCCGGCACCTGTAGCACCTCTCTCCCTCCTTCTTCACTGACCTTGGCGCCTGCAAGGCTGTTCCTCACTCCTCTCTCCCAGGTGCTGTTCGCCAGCACTTTTTTTCCCTATCTTAAATATGCTCTCACAGAGGCACAAACAACATCACTTATTGGCCCAGCTCTGGCCAGCGGCGGGGCCCTTAACTAACATTGGGCAGCTTCTGGATTCTTCTCACAGAAGCCACCCTTATGCCCCCCCCCCCCAGCTACCAAAACCTTGCCACGTAAACCCACTACAATTGTCTAACATAACATGCTGTGTGTCATTTTGGGCACATAATTTGAGAGTTGAAGCAATTCTTACTTTCTTGGCTTAGCAAAGGACAGGAAAAAACAAAACAAACAAACAAAAAAAACCCACAATTGCTTCAGCAAGGATTAGTTCGTGTTGATACTATTGATCTGGATCCTCTTGTGACCAAAGGTCATGCTGACTACTAAAAAGAGAAAGTGGTTGAGCAAAAGGCCACTGACTTAGAGAGAGGCTATTATTAGAGGTAAATATTGTCCATTCTTCTGTAAACTGAGCTGGGATCTCTGCAGAAATTGTTGCTTCTGTTTTCACAGAGTTCAAGAAGCCAGTTCTGAGTGCTGAACCAAGTAATACGAATAGCATGGTTTAGGAAAAATACAGATTTTCAGGGTAGTGGTCATATTCTGCCAGTTGGATTTTATATATAAATGTATGTACGTGTGTATATATATATACATACATATATATTTATGTGTCTGTGTATGTGTTCTTATTTTTGCATGTGTGTTTATATATGTAATTCCTAAGTTTTTGTTTTATTCCAAGGATTTGAAAATAGCAGCTGAAAATAGATTAAGTTGTTATAAAGTGAGATTGCCTTCCTTTAACCCTTGTGTTAGTTTATGCTGTGGCATCTGAATACCAGAACCTAAGCAATATTTATTTTGTCTGTTTTCTTAAGGCTACATATACAATTTAGTTTTGTGGTTATCATCTCAGGTTAGTTACTATCTCCACACACTGCAAAAGACAAACAAACAAACAAAAAAGATGAACAGATGATGTTTGCTAGACCCTGATAAATGATCTGTTCTGCATTCATGGTTTTCTTAGAAGTCTTTGGACTTCCTGGCTCTCTAGGATTTTCTAGTATCTTCTGTTTGTGCTTCCATCTCATTTCCATGGTCTCTAGTATGTAAATGTAAGGATTTCCACTGTAATTAATATGCTAGCAACATATATAAGTCTGACATGGAAATTTGGTAGTTCAGAAGTCAAATTGCATGAACTGAGTATTCTTTGTCCCTGACTGGTCTTTAGGTTGAAGTACTGTAACTTCCTTCTTTTCTAGGCTTATTGGTCAGCATTCTGATGACTGTGAATTTCAATGGTTTAGACAAATGCACTCTGACTATACAGAGTGTTACAGTCTACTTTCATGTTATCCTTAGTCTTTCTGATTTTTGCCTTGCATATTTAAGGAACGGTTTTGTTTGTTTGTTTCATTTCCTTGGTATTTCATGCAGTCCAGCTTTTACTAGAACTTACATTATTAGTTCCCCTACCCTTACTGAGTTCATAGCTGATAATAGCATATGACAGTGTGGAATCAGTTTCATAATATGAGCTCTACTAGTTGAATACTGATTCTTCAGAGCTTTGAAAGTGATCTCTGAAAAATCCAGTGACTACTGCATCTGAAGAGTAGAGAAGCAGCACTGAAAACTTACTGCAGGGTGAGTCAGATGAAATACAGTGAAGGAACATTTTAGGGACTTCTACAGCTTCTGCAGTCATTAGGAGTGACATTGACATTTTTCAAGGTAAAATCTATGTCTCTGGAGATTTCCTATATGAGTGTTACATGTCATGCAGCCTCACTTAAGCTCTTTGAAAACTTTAAATGTTCCATAGTCTTCATTTGTCCTCTACAGAATAGTAAGTTTCACAGTGACTGAGGCACTGTCTTTACTTGTTGAACAGACATTGACTATGTGCTAAATGCAGCAATGAAAAAGTCAAGTTTGGCTTGATTACATGGATTATTTTTTTTCCAGGATGGATAGCTTTTAGTTTTGTTTTCTAAAACTGTAAAAAAAACATCTTCTGAGCAGTAGTCTATAAGAAAATTAAATGGGGATGTGTGGCATCTATGGGTTACTGCCTGGTTTGGAGGACCAAGTTAGCATGTGAAGTCTCAGCTTGTCTGCTCTGCTTATGCTTGACTCGTGAAGGAAGTCATGGTGCTTGACAGCACATCTGACAGAACAAGATGGGCCTCTAACAAAGCAAAAGAGAAAGTAGGGGGTGCAGTGCAGGCTGTAGGTTTGGCAGAAAGATATGGGCTTATGGCAAAAAAATGGAGCATGAAAGTACTATGATACAGCCAATGGTGAGGAGAAATGAAGTATGCTGTAGGTGTGGTACTTTTCACAGTTAAATGGAGATTTTTTATATGAGCATCTTGAAGAAAGGAAGTATTGTATATTTATTTCATCAACTCAAGAATACTTATATTGTACTAGTGCCCTTAAAGAGGATTAACTGGAAGGTTTTTTTTTTTTCATTAATAGCTCAAGATAGGGATGTAGTTCACAGATTTAAAGTATTTCTGCAATTCGTTTTATATTTATATATAACACTTTAAACTTTTCTGCAAAGATAACTCCCTCATATGGGTCAGTAGGTAATTTTTGGAGCTGGGTTAAGAAAGGATCACAGTCATCTGAATTTTCTCAGACTTTAGCCTAGAGCTGTGGAAGGATGCTCCAGATTAGCAGTTTCATAGATAGCAGGGTTGATGTCTTTAAGGAGGCTGGATTTAAAACGAAACTAGACTTTCCTGTTGCTTCTCTCATTATGTTAACTTACATGTTCTGTGGACTGCAAATGTCTGAATGCTCTGTTTTCATCTCCTCTCTATTGCAGACTTTCCATTTTCCATTTAGGGATCCATAGAGTTTCCACACAATGCAAGAACAACTTCTGTTTAATTATCACTTTTTCATTCTGAAGAAATAAGCATAGTGAACTATTTTACTGAAACTCTGAAATAAAGAGGAGTAACAAGTTGATAGTGAAAGATAAATTACAGCCTTTGCTATTTTAATAAGTAGCATTTATTCAGTTACAGAACCACATGACTATTTTCTGTGATTATATAAATTACAAGATAAGCCACATTTTAAAGTACAAATAATGATAGTAACAAGCATGTAAAATTTATAACTAATTTATCAATTATTATACTAGACTGAACTCTAAAAGACCGCAACTGATAAGTACCAATAACCAACCACTCTATTTTCCTTTTATTAACTTTATAGATAACATATTTTTTAGTAAAATGGTCTTGTATTTTCAAAATACTGCTCTTCTTACTACCTTGTTTATGCAACGTACTACGCAGATTTCATGTGTCCAACCTTGTTCTACAGATTTTGATTATTTCTGCTAGATTCCCAAAGGGAATGAGAGCTTAGGCTTTCATTGGAATCTGGACACATTTGTCACTGAAAAAATGGAAGTTCTAACATATGTATGTATTATACATACATATATGTATGTATGTCTATTTTATAAGTATGTGTTTTATTCATATATATATACACAAAAAAGCTGTAAAGGCCAATAGTGTTCTGCATACACAATAAGACAAATGGCTGGATAGACTGAAAGCTGTATGTATACAAGGACAATTCATATTAAATAGTTATCTGTAGATTAGGTTTTGACACTGTCCCCCATGATATCCATATCTCTGAATTGGAAAGACATGGAGTACTGTGTATGAGAGACGTTGAGAGATGTGTTTCCTGGGCTGCATCAACAGAACAGTGGCCAGCAGGTGGAGGGAGGTGATTGTCCCCCTCTGCTCTGCCCCTGTGAGGCTCCACTTGGCGTACAGGTCTGGGGCCCCCAGAAGGATGTGGGTTTGTTTGAGTGCATCCAGAGGAGGGTTACAAAGATGCTCAGAGGGCTGAAGCACCTTTCCTGTGAAGAAAGGCTGAGAGAGCTGGGAGAAGAGAAGGCTCCAGGGAGACCCATTGAGACCTTTCAGTACTTAAAGGTGTCTTAATAAAAAAGATGGAGAAGGACTCTCTACTGAGGTAGATAATGGTAGGACAAGGGGGAATGGTCTTAACTAAAAGAGGATAGATTTAGACTAGACATTAGGAGGAAATTATTCACTATAGGGTAGTGAGGCACTGGAACAGTTTTCCCAGAGAAGTTGTGGATGCCCCATCCCTGGAGGTGTTCAAGGCCAGGCTGGATGGGGCCTTGGCCAACCTGATCTAGTAGGTGGCATCCCTGTCTATGTCAGGGGGGTTGGAACTAGATGATCTTTAAGGTCCCTTCCAACTGGAGCCATTCTATGATTCAATATCCAGCCAACAGGCATGGCATGGGCATACTATGGTCTTCCTCTTCATTAGAGTGCACTAAGCACTAAAAAATTTGCCCAGAAGAGTGTAGGTGATTTCTGTCCTTTGTATCACTTCTATTAATGGCAGTTTCTCTTCAATGAGCAAAATGTACTGAGACCAAATATGGCTTCCAGAAAAATATCGTGCCTATGAAGACTTGCTCCATATCAGTGGGTCAGAATTTGAAGCAGTTTTTTTGGTCACAGAAGTACCTTCTGCTTCTCTTTTATGGCTTCATGGGAAAAATACTGACTGACAGCAACGTAACGATGTGTTGCAGGAATAGGAGGGTCATCTAGCTTCTCTAGGAGGTAATGGTCATGGGGACTTGCAATACCTTGAACTGTACTGTCCACAAACTATTGAGCTTCCCAAATTTTAGAGCACTGTGGGAGCACAGTTCAACAGAGGCCTCTCACAGTATAGGAGCAATGCCACAGCCCCTTGTTTAGTCAGCTTACGCTCCCCAGCAAGAATGCTTTAGTTATGTGCTCTTGGGATTCGGTAACACCAGCAATGTCTCAGAGGCATTTTTTATCCCTAAGCTAACAGATGTAATTATAACAGATGGCATCACTTTTGCTTGCTTGGCTGTGTTTTGGTAAAGTGTGGTGTTGGGCACCAGAACGAGAGTCCTTCCATTTACCTTGCGGTGGTTCCTCCAGCTTCCTTACTGGCTGTATCCCTGGGGGAAAACTTTTCTCTCTAGTATTCTGTTGAGTCCTCTCAGACAGGGGAAGTTTCCAGCTGTGGGAGGAGGAAGGATAGTGAGTGAGAGGCAGCAACCCAGTTTGGTGCACAGGTGACTGGTGGATGATGAAGAAGAGATCTTTTCTAGCTGCTGAAGAGGGTTATTAAATGTGCCTATTCTGCAAGTGTGGAGGTCTCTTCTCATTAACTTGTATTTGGAGCCACCTTAGTTGCAACAGGTCTGAGTTTTCTTCCTTTCCCTTGTTTTCATTTCTGCCCTGGGAAGAGCAGATGTCAGTAATTCTGAGCCCTCAGAGAGCATTGGGAATCACCTGCTTGGCAGTAAAAGAGTAGGTGGTTCCGCTGTAATATGTGATCATGCTGGAGCCGAGGTGCAATGCTTCTCCTGTAGTCAGGATTTGAAATTTGCAAGAATGGAGGCAAAGCTATGTTGTGTTCTACTCTGGGGAAATACCTGAAGAAGTGCTTTGTGCTTTCCACAATTGTAAGGCTTCCTTCTCTGCAGTGTTAGGGTAGCTTTGTGTGATTTAATGCATCTTCTCATCCTTCTAGCATACTTTAATGCATCTTCTCATCCTCGCAGCTACCTTGTTCTGTTCCCTTATCTTCTTGCTAAAGGCAAATGTGGCCTGAAGGATCAAAATTATTCCTGCTCTTCCTTATCTTTCATGATTACCAAATTATCTTGAGGCTTGTCCTGAGTTCGTTACAGTTTCAGAATTTTAAAGAAATTAGTCTCATAGTCTAACAGTATTTGTGACCGTACAGTCTTCACAGATTGTGTCGGTTTCTGTTTCTGTAACCTTTTTAATATGCACATCTGAAACAGAGTCTGGATCAGATTCTGGATCAGAGCATGGAGAACTAATTTCAGTCCTTACCTGTGCCATCTCAAAGGTACTGTTTCATAAGGTATTACAAGGACTAGTTATTGGGTTAAGAATGTTTTATTATGAGAAAGTGATCTTTCTTGATCAATACACTCATGTCTTTAAAAAAAAAAAGAAAGAAAAAAGAAGCCAATTGAAATGTATATTATGAAAAATGTCTTTTGTTCTCTTCTGAATGCTTCATTTGTGCTGGTCAGCAATCAAATGACCTTAATTTGCAGAAAGCTTAGATGCCTTCATGCTATATGGTGTTAAGAATTAGGACTACAGAAAATACTCTGATTTCAAAATATCAGGCAGATCTTGTATGTTTTTGCCAACCTGACAGAGTCTGTTATTTGTTGTCTGCCTGAAACTTTTCTCAGATTTTTATATGAATAATGCAGCTGTTACAGTGAGTGAATCAACAGCATCTTGTCTGAAGTCCAAGAAATTAATTCCCTCTTATTTTATATATTACCTTAATTTGTTAGTGAAACCCAAGGAATCAGCAGTACTAGGTGGGAACTCAAAACCAATAACAGTTGTCAATGGTTACGAACCTCTCACTTCTTGAAAAATCAGGCTGTTTTGCTTTGGAGGCATTTATATTTTAACATATAGCAAAAAGATTTCCCTTAAAAGTTTAGGTGTTTTCTTGAAAGAAAATGAATTTAATGTAGTTCTCTAATGGTACAATAATAATATTTTTAGACATAATCACTTTGAAGTGGTTTCTGTCTGTTTCTTTCTCAGTACTAAGTACACATTCATGAACCGCGTAAAGATTTAACCCTCAAAATGAGGTGCTATTAGAGTTGAGGAAAACATTCCCCAGCTGCTTCTTGATGTTTGTGGTTTTAACTGCATTATAAAGCTGTAAGTATATTCTTTAATGAATTTTCACATTATATAAAGGCATTATATGTTGATTACAATACCTTGAATGGTGCCTTCAATGAATTTGGTAGAAATCTGCAGCTAATAGAGTAATCCTAGAGCATCATCATAACCTGATAGCCTGCTTTAGGACTGCATAAATGTTTTTCATTGTCTTCTGCCAGGAGAGATGATCTCTGGTTAGAAGTTTTCTCTTGAATATGACAGAAATCCAACAGCTGAGGTAACCATTGTTTTCACTCACAGTGTAAATCTGAGTGCTCAAGAGTAGTCTGCAATTTAGAAAGATCTACCTGCCTTTTAAGTCACATTATTCTAGAAGACAGGGCAGAGGAAAGGAAGGAGAAAGAGCAAATAATTAACATTGAGAATTCTGTTACTTGGACAGAAATGTCCCCAAAGTGTCCTAAAAATTTATCTGGCAATCTCTATCTCCCTGCTGCACAATAGCAGAGACTTCGATTATACCGACTAGCTACAGCCCATTACTTTTCTTGGCAGCCTTCCTGGTTAGAAAGCACACAAGTCTATTTATAGGTTGCAGGCCAAACCACCTCAGAAGCTCCAGTACTTTTCTGAGTAGCAGCTGTGGTTTACATATGGAAGACTTCATGCCTGCCATAACAAGTCACAGCTCAGACTAACCTTTACCTGAAAAGAAAGTGCAAAGAGAAAAAGGATGTATTTCCTTTTTCTAATATCGGATATACTTGTTGGCCCTGCACTTAATGATGACAGTATTAGGAGATTTCTGTAAACGACTGAAGCAAAAGGCCAGAAGCTTACTTCAGAGACACGTCTGTCTTCTCATGATGCAGTTGGTAATTTATATAAAGATAAAATAAATATAGTTCCCATGAAGAAGCAGAATTTGTGTATTATGTTCTTGAGAAATGAATACATAATACAACTCACTATTTATTATTTTGTTACCCTAATGTAAGAGAGATTATTTAGAGAACGGGCACCTGCCTTAGCAGTAGGAGTGTGTTGTTGGTACTGATGTTTAACAGTTGGCTGCTTCATTCATAGTTGAGTTTTGCATTGGTAGCTGAGGTATGTCCTTCAGTGGAGGTGCTAAATTACCAGTCTGTGGAATCTGCATAAGAGCTATATAACAAGAAGTAATTACTTATTAGGAAAACTTTTGCTGTTTTCTTTCTCTCTTGCTTGCATTGTCTTTTTGTGAAACACAACTGTAGAAATCTTGATAGACTTACAGAAGAGCTAAAATTATACATGTTTGTCTGGAGAAAAATATATATAGAGGGATTTGAGGATCACAGTCTGATTTAGATTTTTTAAAAGAAGACTGCATGATCGTTTTACTGCTTTGTTCATGTCTTTTCACAGGAAGAAAGTGGCTACTTAAAAGGTTTTCTAAGCTAGCAGAGAAATGTATTAGGAGCTTGAAATTAATGCCTGACTAATCCAAATTCGAAACTAGCTTAATGTTTACCTTCTGGATGTAGGAATAGAAGGTATTTTGAGCAAGTTTGCTGATGACACCAAACTTGGAGGAGTTGTGGACTCGGATGAGGGTGGAAAGGCCTTGCAGAGGGATCTGGATAGGTTGGAGAGCTGGGCGATCACCAACCGCATGAAGTTCAATAAGAGCAAGTGCCGGGTCCTGCACCTGGGACGGGGAAACCCTGGCTGCACGTACAGACTGGGCGATGAGACGCTGGAGAGCAGCCTAGAAGAGAGGGATCTGGGGGTCGTGGTAGACAGCAAGTTGAATATGAGCCAGCAGTGTGCCCTGGCAGCCAGGAGGGCCAACCGTGTCCTGGGGTGCATCAAGCACGGCATCGCTAGTAGGTCGAGGGAGGTGATTGTCCCGCTCTACTCTGCGCTGGTGCGACCTCACCTCGAGTACTGTGTGCAGTTCTGGGCACCACAGTATAAAAAGGACATGAAACTGTTGGAGAGTGTCCAGAGGAGGGCTACGAAGATGGTGAAAGGCCTGGAGGGGAAGACGTACGAGGAACGGCTGAGGGCACTGGGCCTGTTCAGCCTGGAGAAGAGGAGGCTGAGGGGAGATCTCATCGCAGTCTACAACTTCCTCATAAGGGGGTGTCGAGAGGCAGGAGACCTTTTCTCCATTAACACCAGTGACAGGACCCGCGGGAACGGGGTTAAGCTGAGGCAGGGGAAGTTTAGGCTTGACATCAGGAGGGGGTTCTTCACAGAGAGAGTGGTTGCACACTGGAACAGGCTCCCCAGGGAAGTGGTCACTGCACCGAGCCTGACTGAGTTTAAGAAGAGATTGGACTGTGCACTTAGTCACATGGTCTGAACTTTTGGGTAGACCTGTGCGGTGTCAAGGGTTGGACTTGATGATCCTTAAGGGTCCCTTCCAACTCAGGATATTCTATGATTCTATGATTAATATTTTTAGCAATGTTTGTAGTTAGTCTTTGGAATGAATTACCAAGGAAAAATGTAGGGTCTTCATTTCTTGAAATTTTAAGTTTTATTGCCTTTCTGGAAGCAGGCTTATGTTAAACAAACAGTATTGCATTTAAAGGGGAGGTATTTTCATACTCCCCTGGAATTCCATATATATCTGGAACACGTATCTGGGATGAAAGGGCCTTAGTGGAGAGAGTGATACTGCAACTGAGAACTTGGTGTGTGTACAAATCTGACATGCCACTGGTTATATTAAAAGCCTCTGCAATTAATATATTAGACAATACCAGCCACAGATACTATAACTGCATGTCTTATACCCTGCTGGTGATGAGTAAGTGTAAGATGAATAAAAGTTGCCTGTTTGAGAATGCTACCAGTAAATAGCAAGGGTAGATCATGTAGGAAGCAATGATATCATGACTTCATTGGACTTCATAGGATTCATTGCAGAGAACAATATTGTTTACTTTTTTTTTTTTTTTTTTTTTTTTTCAGAGAAATATCATTATTTGAATGACACCAGAAACATTTTTAGGGCTTCACACTTCTGCACAAGCTACACCTTAGTACTTGATGAACCAGCAGAAAAAGAAGAGATTTTGCCTTTCTGTTATTGGAGAGACAGAAGTTGATTTTTCTGCTACTGACTTCTTCCAACAAAGAAGAAGAAGATAGTAGAAAAGAGCTAATGATGAAAGGCTGTTTTTGTAAAAGCTTTCATTAGACAACCAACATTTGACTACTTTTACCTTTTGTAACAACACAATATATTGTACAGTGATTTGAAATAAATTCACTGCTAGAGAAACTGAGAGAATCTTGGCAAATGAAGTACAAATCTGGTTTAAGTTTAATAATCTGTCATGCAAAAAAATGTCAAAGCATACCTCAATTAACACAGGACACTTTGGCATACAAAGTGCCTTGGTGCAGAGCTTGGAATTTGTGGTATTTGACTAAAACAAGGCTTAAAATAAAGCAGAAACTGCCCAGATTTATGCTTTCCCACCAGTATTTCTACCAGACCTTTGTTAGTAAATGATTAGCTTAGCTTTGCCCTTCACCATTTCCTTCATTTGATTAATTTCTTCTCCTAGGCTGACTGTGGAGCAGTGAAACCAGGGTCCAACTGTGGCATCTGCATGGTGCTAGAGGAACATCATTGCCGGGGATATCACTATGGGATAAATATCTGAGTATTCAGTATCGAAATGTAATTTTTGTTACAAAACAGGGTTTTAAAAACATACACAAGACAGTACATTAAAGTAGGTGTCACTGTCTTGGACTCTGTGATAGGTAAAGTAGGATTGATAATGCACTGGTTATTTGCAAGCATGAACAACTTTAAGTTGACAAAAATTTAACGTATTGCCTGTATTACTTAAAAACACACACACACCACACACCACAAAAAAAAAAAAAAATAAAGGAATAACGACAACAAAACCCTTTCCCCGACAGGACAAGGGGGAATGGGCTTAAGTTGCGCCAGGGGAGTTTTAGGTTGGATGTTAGGAAGAACTTCTTTACCGAAAGGGTTGTTAGACATTGGAACGGGCTGCCCAGGGAAGTGGTGGAGTCACCATCCCTGGAGGTCTTTAAAAGACGTTTAGATGTAGAGCTTAGGGATATGGTTTAGTGGGGACTGTTAGTGTTAGGTCAGAGGTTGGACTCGATGATCTTGAGGTCTCTTCCAACCTAGAAATTCTGTGATTCTGTGAATCTGTAGTTATCAAAAGCTGTTTTCCTCTTTCAGACGCCATAGACTAGAAAAATGGGGCAGAATATCTTTTATGGAGGAAATACAAGATTTAGCATTATACATTAATTTCTTACCCCAATTAATTTCTTTTGTTAATTGAATCCTATAAATTAACAAAAAAACATAGCATGACAATAATGCGCAATGCATATATTTAATGAATAGAAGTGCTTCTACTTTCCAGTTGAAGCAAAATGACTGTAGTAGTTTTAGTCAGCAAATTATATGTAGAAGTGAAAGAAAATTACAAGTATTCAGTGTCATAAAT
Organism: Heteronetta atricapilla; assembly: GCA_011075105.1. NCBI lineage: Eukaryota > Metazoa > Chordata > Aves > Anseriformes > Anatidae > Heteronetta > Heteronetta atricapilla. Next base: position 84,116,915 of record CM021731.1, on the reverse strand, counting down.
GCAGTAAAAGAGAAGAACAGCTTGTCTTGTAACCCTCGATTCTAACATGCTGTGGATCGGTGGTGCAAAAATAAATCTTCCTAAAGCTGGTAGTCAACCTTTTCTATTGTTTACAGTAAGCTCAGCTTTGAATTTTGAGACTTTAACTTTTTAGTGATTTGCAAAATACATATATAAAGTCTATAGTGTATATTTGAGATCCTAGGTAGATAGACAATTCAGAGACTTTAACTGCTATTTGATGAATATTATTAAATATATTCCTTATTTATGTCACTATATATTATCAATGTGATCTTACAGTGCCATTAACAATAAGTCTGTCAGGTGATTAATATGTAATGAATATGAATGCTGAAGATTAGAACTGGATTTAAAATCTGCACCTCCATTTAAAAAAAAAAATATATATATATATATAATTTTGTCGAGAGTGGTTCATATTGTGCTACTGCTGCAGATCTACTTCCTGAAGTAGATCACAAAAATTAGAGATCTTACAAAGATCACAGTAATGGCACAATGGGGCTGCCATGATAGTGATACAACATCAGGAGTCTCTGTTGGCTCTCTTCATCCTGTAGAGAGGGATTTGGATTATTGGAAGAACCATCTTGCTGTCAGTTACCTGGCATAGCCTCAGCATGAAAGCTGTGCTTAGCTATAGCAGTGTTTCAGCTCAAATTCTACAAAGCATAATCCTTGGAGGGAGGCAGAGCTCTCAGTCTTTTTAATTTGGATTGCCAAGATCCCTTTTGATTCTTGTCCAACAAGATCTAGAATTGGTTTATTCTGAAACTAATACTGTGTTAGTATGGCAGGCTCTGAACAGTGTCCTGCTTCACTGAAACATGCAGACTTTCAGTAACTGGCATGGAAAAACTGGGATCCTGGAAGATGTCTGCTATTTCTGTTCTATTCCCTCTAGAAGTAAACAGTCTTTTCTTAAAATACCAATTCTCTTTGGATGTTATTCAGTACCACCAACTATAGTTTTAAATCCTTACTCATCTTTAACCCATGTTAACTAATGTGATTATAAATTTTAATGCAAATAAAACATAAACGCTTAATACCTCTGACATCAAACATGAATTTAGTTTGTATAATACAATCTGCAAGTGTTTGTTTGAAGTAGCAAAATCATAGCTCATACTCATCTCACCAAAAGGGCTTCCAAAATTACTGTTTAACCAGCTGCTAATTACCTGTTTCATGTGATTTACATGGAAGGGCTGATTAACTGTGGTCTTGATGTACTTTATTTCAAAAGCTGATAGAGTAGTTATGTTGCCCAGGAGGATTATAAGAGTGATGAAATGCAGATAACGTTTAATCTATATCTTGCACGAGAAAAAGAGGAATTCTTCTCCCATGCTGAAAATCTTTCTTAAAATGGTTTTACAGTAGAACTATTTAAGGTTGACTGTCTGATATTTGGGATGCTTTTTAACGTATGCACATTTATAGTATAACTACAGTATTGAACTAAACCTAAAAAAAAACCACCAAATAGTTCAAAGAAATTTTGACAGACTCTGAATAATTTCCTTAAATGCCAACTAAATTTTTCTTAAATTACAACTTTTTTTTTTTTCCAAATTTGTTCTATTCAGACTTGAGTAGCTTCATTGCCATTTTTTTTTTTCTGATAGTATGTATGTTTTATATGTCTCTTCTTGCTTAAGAAATGAAACTCTAGATTAACATCTTGTGTTAATAAGCGTCAAAAATGAATATATTGATTTGCAAAAGTGCTGGTTAACTGAAATTTTTGGAGATGTCACTCACCTGTTTTCTTGGGGCAGGAATGAAACTACTACACAAATAAATTGAAACTGCTTTCAATAAGTCATTGAATGTGAAGGATTTTTTTGTGCTGTACCAGTGACCTCCTGGAATCATCCAATACTAAACAGATAATATCAGAACTGATGCAAATTATGAATTTGAGGAATTGCTGATAACCTGACTAAAGAGGTGTGAGCAGTTTCCTCTTAAGTAATAAAAATATTTAATACTTAGGGCAGCAATGTACTGCCTAAAAAGGAGGTTTGTGACCTCAGTATCTATATTGTAGGTGGATGAACACTGAAATGTCTGAATGAAAGTCTTTTCAAGTATTTCTTTTCGCATATTGATGTTATAGAGCACATTCCTTGGAGCAATGGAAATGTTCAAAAAATCAAGCAAATGAACCTCTAAACCACTTACCACTTAAAAAGCCTGAGTCAAGATCAGGTGCTGTCTTTCTCAATACACTAACATCTGTGTATTAGTGCATTTTTTTCTGATTAAAGTGCCTTTGTATAATAAATATCTGTAAGGATATACATTATTATGCATAGATTTCTCAGTTTAAAAAAAAAAAAAGTGTTCTGTGATGTTGTGCTTGAAATTTTTCTGACATATTACTGAGTAAGACTAAAGATGAATCATCACTGGATATCATCAAACAGTCCACTTTTATTTCGGTGCCTCAGAGGTATATTTTTACAGTATCCATTACTGCCTTGTTCCAGTATAATTGGAAAACTTACAGAATATTGACTTAATTTGATGTATAAAGTTGAGTTCTTACAGTAATTCTGTGAATCACAATATGACCTCTATTTAACAATCTGTTATTGGACAATCATTTAATTTTCATAAATGATTAAATGTCTTGATAGCTAATGGTCTGGAGATTTTTGGTCACTAAATTTCATAAAATTGATTTTTTAAAAATGGTTGATTTATTAGGCTCTGCGTGTAATTGTGAATTTAACTTTGCAAGGAAACAGGTTAATTATAGAAAGCATTTATTTTGTGCTTAGAAGACTTCCTATCAAATGCCTTGTTGTTAGAATGCTCATATTTTTTCAGAGAAGTAGGAGTTATCTCACCTTATCAGTAGAAATTTTCTATTCTTTCTTTCAGCTCTATGTAGATTTATTGAAAAGCCTAAGCAAAGTAGGTTCAGGGGGAATCTTCTCACCTGATAGAAGTAAAATCCAGGACATTCTCATTGCAGGAATGATGCTTGTGAGCATAAAAATGGCCCATTTTAAGTAGTTGTGTATTTTTTTCCTGAAATATATTGCTTTTACTTTGACCAAGCTGTGCATTAGACACCAGCGTGTTTAGTGTGGACTGCAGAGCTTGTCTTAAAACTCCTTAGTAACTAATGAAACACAGAATTGTGATTGTGTGGCATCAATTGGTATGAAGTACCCGACATGAAGAATTGGTCAGAAGCAAACAGGGCAATATTTAATTATTCTAAAAACCCTGGACAAAGATTTTCTTCCCCATATCTGTATTACCTGAAGTAGATATTGAAACACTTTCAGATAAGAAGGCAACATTATTTAATCATCTGTTCTCATCTCCTACAGACTACAGAATTGGCCATATTTGAAGTCCAGTGGTTGTGGGTTTGGGGAAAATACTCAATCTCATTTCAGAAGTTTCCAGTAATGGCTAATTGCTGTCTCTATTTAGAAGAGAAAACGCAGTATGTATTCTCAAGCTCTTTTCTGACATGGATGAAAGTTTAATAGATTATTTTAGTTATATAACTTTTCCATAGCAACTACAGGAGGAATTAATATTTGGAAAAATGGCTTTCTATTTTTAGAGACATTTAGTTTGGCAAGTCTTTTGACCTTTTTTAGAAAGACTTATTAGATGATCACGTTTCGCTTTATCTTCTGTTCTTACCAGTAATTCTTCATAACTGGTAGCTATGAGGATAATCAGCACCTGCTGATCACTTACAAATTGATAAAAATTCAACAACCACTTAAATAAATCTGTGCTATAAGAAAAATAAGAAGCCTTAAGTTTTAATTTTGTGTAGAACTTATATAGCCAGTCTTCTACTTTTTGCTTAAAGAGCACGAACAAAACTTCCTAACCTTCTCTCAGACTACTGTCAACAAATTTGGTGGTCAACTGTATAGAGATAAAACAAATACTAATACTTACCTTTTAAGTTCAATGTTTTATAGTATAAAACAACAGTTGCATTTTTTATCAGTAACTGTACATGCTATAAGAGGTATGTGTAATGTATGTAGTGGTATACAGAGATATATGGAGGAAATACTGTGTTGAATATTAATATCTGAAGGCTGAGAAAATAGAAATTAAAAATGGCTGAATTAAAGCTACCTGTCTGGTTTCTGATGTAAGAGGGAGTATGTTAGGCTGCCATCTGCTCCCATTGTATATAGATGGCCAATGAATTGCATATATATTGCATATATGCAATATTTTGCATAGCCATCATAAAAGGCAATAAATAAAATAAAAGGTAGTTTTATTATCATTTTTCATTTTATTTATATCTCTATATGGTGTTCAGCAGGTTCATTAAAATGATCTGCTACGATTAGGATGGTCCAAAATATACAGCCTTCTCAGTTCTAACTCAGTTTAGTTTTCCATCCAGTGTGCATTAGGGCCATAGTGTTATTTTTTTTTCAGTGTATTCATTAATTCTGTAGCTTTTAACCAGAAGTGGTTGTAAGCAAGACTTACAAATTTCTCTGAAATAAGAGCACTTGTGAATGTAATAAATACATCATTCACTCACTTCTATAGATTTCAGTTTTCACTCATTGTTGCCTGTCTTGTTTTTATTTGCATTAGTGAGCTAGCTGAAGTTTGTAATTACCTGAAGTTTGTAATTACCTGAAAAAGAAGAAACTCCCTGTAAATGCAAACTCTTAATGTTATTTGTTACTACCACAAGAAGTAAAACCTCAAAACACAGAGCTTTTGGGGTGGCTGCCTAGCAACATGGAGCTGTTAAAGGCTCACAGCTAAATGGCTCCTTTTTGGAGGTGAGTTTAGGGCTAGGTCATTTCTGCTTTTATATATATGTATAAATACACACACACACAAGTGGCTTGTATGAGATTATTTATCTACATGCTATTTGCAGAACATTGGTAGAGTCATTGCCTCTGAATATCTGCTTTTCACAATTTGCTATTTGAGGTTTAAGATCGATAAAATTCAGTCACGTGGTGACTGTATTTGTATTCTGTTTCTGGAACAGATGTTTCCTAAAGTGACAAAGTTCTTTTGAGATAGTCTTACAAGGAGGTAAAAATTTATGGCCCTATGAATGTTGATAATGCTTTTGGTATCTGCAGATATTTTCAGAAACAAAATAGCTTCTAAATTCTTAGGAATCAAAAAACCTGTGAATAGAGTTGATACAAATTTGTGTTTTACTTGAATAAGTGATCACTCATATTTTCCAAATCATTCATCCAGCTGTCCAACTTTAGTATATATAGAGACTTGCCATTACATGCAATCTATCTTAAAGTGGTTTAACCAGAAGAAGTCAAAGGAGCCAGAAGCAAATCTTTCAGCCTTTATATATAACTTATATTTAACTGCTCCTGTGATTTACTGTGCTCTAATTTTTATCCATGAATGGAGAAATCTGTGTCAAGAGAAGTAAACAAGACAAAGGTCAATTTAGACCAAAAGCTCCTGAGTTTTGGTGCCAAAATGTTTTTTCTATTTTTACAAAACACACCATATTTAGCATCCCAAGAGAGAAGGTAATCATAGAAGTATTTCAGCTTTTCTTTGCACAGGGGAAAAAGAAGAGCTCTTTATTTAAGCAACTGGATGAACTCAACACATAATGAATTTCATTGTAAAAGTGAATACACCTATGTTAAAAAACAAACAAACAAACAACAACAACAAAAAACCACTGAGAATTATTCTTTGATGAAGTAGTTTGCAGTGAAACTACAGCAAATAAAGGGTCATGATTTGGGCCATGAGAGCTATGATTTGATTGCATGTCATTTTTAGGGAATTTAGTGAGTTCACTTACATGTAGTTTACAGAATGAGGCTTGGAAGGGAGGGTTCTTATTCTTTGCAAATCTTAAAAACTATAAACAGTATAATTTCCCAGTTTGCTAAGGTAATTAAGAGTTGTCACACAGAGGTACTTAAAAAAAAAAAAAGTATATATTGAATTTAATGAGTGATAAAACACTTTATGCTGTTGTATAAAACACATGAAAGAAATTGTATGAAGGAAATTGGTACCAAGATGATGTGTGGCTTTGTTTTCAATACTTTTAAGACAATGACAGAAGTTAAAAAGCATACAGAAAAAAAATCATAGGAACTGTTCAAGGTCTAACAAAACTATTGTGTGACATGAGAATAAAGGAGTTCAGGGATTTGTGTTTGTGTTTATGCAGAAGGTGGGTAAGATACAGTCTGATCATTGTTTCAAAGCTTCTACAGCAGGAAACTTATGCTAGTAGAAAGTTATTTAATTTAGCTCAGAAAAACATAAGAAGACCCAAAGGCTTTAAACTGAACCCAAGTGTATGGATTCTATATATAGCATTACATTCTTAATAGTGAGGATAACTAAACACTGGAGCAATACACTTCAGAGATCATGGATTCTGTGCTGTTTGAAATGTTTAAATGAAGACAGAATATCTCATGGAAAGAGAGAAAAACTCAGCTGGAAGCCCATTTGAAATATAAAACCTAGGACTGTGTTTTTACCAGAATTTGCACTACCATTAGTATACAGAGAAACAGTGTATGTGAGATTTCCAGGGATTCCAAAAACTAACTGTAAAACTCAATATTCCAGGAACTAAATTTGTCTATGTCCAGAACTGCAAATGATAGACTTTGATGTTAAGGCAAGGTGATATTTTAAAATTGTTATTTTTTGAAAAAAAAACTTTTATCTTGTTATTTTTTGGCAGATACAACTGACTAACATAACTGTTGGTTAGAAGCTTGGTGGAATCATTTGACCATTTTATTCTTTAGTTATTTAGTTAAATACATTGGGCCTTTTAAAACCGATAAATCACTCAAATCAGGAGTATGTCTTCTGCAAGAAAAATCTGTCCTATATTCAAATAACATGCTAAAGCAATTTTACAGTTGGTTTATGTAATGGAGTATCACCAGCCCACAAGCATCTGCTCTTAGGGTGCTACATATTCCTACTCAAACATGTACTAGTCAGTGCAAATCAGATGACAGGACATTCTTCAAGCAGCAGTGCTACTTCTGCAGAACCCTACAATTCCTGATGCTTTAGAGGAGAGTCTGTAAAAGGGGATTGCCTTTTCTATGTGACTTTAAAAAAAAAAAGTCTATAAAGGCTAATTGAGACCATTGTTTCTGTAATTATAAGCCTTTACTTTAGTGTTCATTTCTGTACATAGATTGCCTTTATTCATGGAAGAAGTTCGTTAATTAGTCAAAAAAAAAAAAATGTTGGAATTGCTTATTGACATAGATTAATGTCATTTTTTCTACTGATAAATTTTGGCTTTGGAAAGGTGATTTAAGTAATGTATCAGTTTTTACTTAATACCATGTATTTTTTTTTGTTAGTTATCATGCCTTGGTGTGAGGTCCTTTATCTTCAGCTCTTCTCCCTTGCAAGGAGAAACAAATCGGACTACAGTCCTTATTATTTCATAAAGATTTAACATGGAAACACTTGGATCTGACACTACCAGAAAATCACCCCATGTTAATGAAGAAAAGCATGTCTTAGCTCTGGATGTTCTGGGCCTAAGAAACTAAATACCTGCTCCAGGTAACCCTAGTCTCAACTCCAGGAGTCAGTTCTAAATATCTACACTTTTGGTTCTCAGTGACCATGCAGGAGTTTCAAATCTTCACATTGTTAGTACTAACTCTTTGAGAAGAGTGAGAGACACCAGATCTACATGTATCAAATATTAAAAATGTCATAGAATAAGAAAGTTGTGGGATGCTGACAGGATGTTCAGTCGTAGATCATGCTTATGAGAAGCTTTGCCCATTTATACTTCTCATATGTTTATAATCATTTGCTCTGACAGGTGTTTTGAGATACAGTGAGTATGGATATGACATAAGAATATCATATAAATACTAATTAACTGGTCATTATACAAGTGATCAAAAGGATTTGTAGGGAGAGTTTGAATCAGGTTGTAATACTGAGAAATAGAAGATTTCTTCAACTTGTGATGGAACGTTGAAGGCACTGAGAGTGTAAATTCTTCATTAATAAGGTGCTATGCTGCCATACAAGACTGCATGAAGCTGGATTCAAGTATTTAAAATGAGGCATCCAAACAACTGACTTTTAAAATGAGGCATCCAAACAACTGACTTTTTGTTGTTGTTGTTGTTGGCAAAACAATGATAACATTGGGAATAACTATCCTTATCTGAGGTATTATTCAAAAAAATTAGAGGCTATGAGTATCTGTGTTGTTTGTATTATTATTATTATTATTTTATTATCTGGGGACATTTCCATACTTTTTTTCAGACTTATGCTCTTCTGACCACTGAGAAAAAAGGTTTTGCTGACTCTTCAGATTCTCTTACTTGTATAGATACAGGAGAAATCTGAAGCAATGTAAACAGCGTAGTTCAGGGGAGATTGTGTAATGCTTCTAACATGTAGAGCATGTTGAAATATTTTCTGAAAAGCTGTTGCATGCATGTGAATACAGAGCAAAATACCCTATTTCACACATACAGATCTTAAAAACAGAATTAAATGTTGTTATAATGTTATTACTGTCACGCTTGATCCATGTAATTCTGATAGTACTTGTTTCACTTGTTTCTCTGGATCCCAACAGACATCCAAAAGTTTTCATCTTTTTTTCTTTTTATGTATAAATTAGTATAAAATATGATAATCTTGCATGCCTGTGAAGGCCCCTGGAAGATCCAACATACTGATAAGAGAGAAAAGATAGTGACTTTTTATCAGAATAAGTACTCATGTATCTGAATTAGTCCTTTCTTTAAAAATCTTCAGAAATGTTCCACTTCCCTGTTAGCAAAATCCTTATTGAATAAGGCAGAAGTAAAAGAATAAATTCAGTCCAAAGTCTGCTGTATGTCCTGATAGAGTATAACTGGTATGAAAAGATTTGATGAGGTAAAGTTGTACTCCTCCATGCTTGGCAGCAAAGCTCAAGCTATCCTATCTTTGCAGAAGATAGGATAAAGTGCCAAGAACAAGTGCCAAGTCATAATATCTCTTAAGCTCCTTCTTCTGGAAGGACCTCAACACAGCTCCCAGAATGTTTGAAAACCACCATCAGTCAGTTGTAATGCTGCTGCTATTTAAGCATCAGTCCTTACTTCAGGGCAATTGGCCAGACTGAAGCAGACGGCATAATTTCTCTCTCATTTTAGCAATTTGTGAAGTATTTCAGGGTGAACACTTAAGCAAATACATGTGAATTATTGGAGAATGCTTTGTTTGTTTGGGATACACTGAGTGAAATCATCTACTTTGTTAGGACACTTCCCAGAAAAGTGATTTAGCATGATACTGATGCTGAAGGGTGATAGCTGCTTTATCAGGGCAATAATAGCATAATTTTCATTAAGGACAACCATTAACCAGTGCCATGGATCTATATTGCATATAATGCTTAAGTCATAGAAACATAGAATGACTTGGGTTGGAATGGACCTTAAAGATCGTCTAGTTCCAACTCCCAATGAATGAAAGTTGCCAGTTGGTTTGAAATCCCCACCCAGTGGAGTTGCTTGTTCTGTTGGTTGGTTTATTGGTCTGTTGGTTGGTTTGTTTTGGCACTAGTATTGTTTCCTCTTGCCATACAACAAACAGTAGGGAACTATTTAAAAAATGAGTGCCACAGAAAACTTATTCAAAATGGACCAAGGCATTATTGTAAACCTTCAGAATGTAACGTATACTACCATATAACCTTATTGGCCATTTTAAATAGTTTTTTTTTTTTTTAATGGTGAAGAGTTTCATATTCTTTTATCAGCTATGATTGTACTCAGGACTACAGTTTGGTAGCGTTATAATCTAAAACTACCCTCTCTTAGTTTACAGCCATCACCCCTTGTCCTATAACTCCATTCCTTGACAAAGGTTCCCTCCCTAGCTTTGCTGTAGGTCCCCTTTAGGTACTGGAAGGCCACTATAAGGTCTTCCTGGAGCCTTCTCCAGGCTGAACAACTCCAACTCTCTCAGCCTGTCTTCATAGTAGAGGTCTTCTGATCATCCTTGTTACCCTCCCCTTCACTCTAACAGGCACATGTCCTTCTTGTGCTGTGGGGCTCCAGACCTGGATGCAGTACTCCAAGTGGGGCCTCATGAGGGCAGAGCAGAGTGGGACAATCACCTCCCTCCACCTGCTGGCCACTCCTCTGTTGATGCAGCCCAGGATGCAGTTTGCCTTCTGGGCTACAAGCATGCTCATGTTGAGCTTTTCATCCACCAGAACCCCCAAGTCTTTCTCTGCAGGGCTGTTCTCAATGAGTTCTTCACCCAGTCTGTACTCATGTCAGGGATTGCTCTGACCCAGGTGCAGCAATTTGTACTTGGACATGTTGAACCCCATTAGGTTCACATGGGCCCAATTCTCAAGCTTGTCCAGGTCCATCTGGATGGCATCCCTTCTATAAACTGCACCACCCAGCTTGATGTCATCAGTAAACTTGTTGAGGTTGCACTTGAACCCACTGCCTATGTCATTGATATCCAACAGTACTGGTCCCAAGACAGACTCCTGAGGGACACCACTTGTCACCAGCCTCCACTTGGACACAGAGCCATTGACCACCACTTGCTGGATGTGTCCTTCAAACCAATTACTTATCCACTGAATGTTCCACCCTTCAAATCCATTTCTCTCCAATTTGGAGACCAGGATGTCATCTGGGACCATGTCCAAGACCTTGCAGAAGTCCAGGTAGATGACATCGGTCAGTCTTCCCATGTCAACTGATGCACTCACTCAATTTCAGAAGGCCACCAGACTGACCAGGCACAATTTGCCCTTGGTGAAGCCATGCTGGCTGTCTCTGATCACCTCCTTCTCCTGCATGTTCCTTGCCATTGCAGGAGGATCTGTTCCTTGGTCTTCCTGGGTATAGAGGTGAGGCTTACTGGTCTGTAGTTCCCCAGGTCCTCCTTTCTACCCTTTTTAAAACCAGGAGTGATGTTTCCCTTTTTCCAGTCACCAGGGCCTTCACCTGACTGCCTGAACTTTTCAAATGTGATGGAGAGAGGCTTGGGAACTCCATCAGACAGTTCCCTCGGGACCCTGGGATGCCTGTCATCAGGCCCCATATAGACTTGTACATGCTCAGTTTCTTCAGGTGATCTCGAGCCTGCTCTTTGTTTACAGCAGGAGGGACTTTGCTCCCCCAACCCTCATCTAAAGGGTCAGGAACTCAAGAGACGTGGGCAACCTGACTGGCAGTGAAGGCTGAGGCAAAGAATTTGTTGAGTACCTCCGTTTTCTCTGTGTCTGTTTTTACCAGTTCTACCTTCTCATCCATCAGAGGGGGCACGCTCTCCTTGACCTTTCTCTTCTGGCCAATGTACCTGTAGAATCCCTTCTCGTTATTCTTTGCATCCCTTGCCAAGCTCAGTTCCATCCATGCCTTGGCTTTCCTGATCCCATTCCTGCACATCCAGACAGCATCCCTCTGCTCTTCCCAGGCCACTTGTCCCTGCTTCCACTGCCTGTACATTTCCTTCTTGCGCCTCAGTTTGACCATGCTCAGCCATCCTGGTTTTCTGCCCTCCCTGCTTGCTTTCTTACACAAGGGGATAGAAAGTTCTTGTGCTCCAGGGAAAACATCCAAAAGAGTTGTCAGCTCTGTTCAGCTCCTTTGTCCATAAGGACAGCATTCCAAGGGATCTTGTCCACTAGATCTTCAAATATGGAGGTGTTTCACCTGTTTCACACAGGAATGTAGTTAATAATATCATATTTCATATTCCTCTCTCCTTTTGTTTTACTTACTCTTTTTGATAATTTTCTAGATCATTAGTATCACATTAAACTCTCTGACTCAGATGAGAAAGGCCATTATCTAAGTTAGGGAAATTGCAATTTAGTGTGCAGGGAGAAAGATCCAAAGAGAACAGGTAGAAATCTACATTTGTGATATATCTGGACAATCAGATGTTTCTACAAAGCAGTGCATCAGTGTTAATTCTGAGTGAACTAAGTGGATTGCCACCAGGGTTTCGCTCAGGCTAAGAATTGGTCTCGATAATGTAGTTCAGAGCTAGACCTAGGTACCTCTGTGTGGCACTGCATTATACTGTGTTGATGAGACAGAGAGCAATAGTTTCATGTGAGCTTTTATGTAAGCATGAAATGACTCATTCTAAAAAGCCTTTTCTCATATTAAAAAAGAAAGCCTGCTATAGAACTGTATAGACCTTAGTCCTAAATCATTAATTTTATAAGCATAAAAAAGTACAAAAATCTGATACATTAGTGTGTTATATGAATGAATAATACGTAAAGAGGAACTTAAGAAGTACCCTGCTGATTTTTTTGTGTTAATTCATGCATTTTATTTCACAGGGAAAAAAAGCAGGCAAATACAAATCACTCACAGTTGCACATGTTTCAGGCTCATGGTGTTGATACTTTAATTAGAACAGTGGGAAGTCAGCATGAATTCTTTCATTTTACAGAAAGCAAGAAGAATTGAGGTTAATTAAAGGTTAATTAGAGATTAATTGATCGTTATTTTTTTTCCTCTCTTCTGGTGATGACAGAAATGTTAGAATCCTTGACTTTAATGGCAACAGATTGGGCAGGCCTGGTGTTGATTGCTACTGCCAACATGAAAGTGGTGCTGCAATTCTGCAGCTCCAGTTCTTAATCAATGAGGTAAGTATACATTTACTTGGATTCTTCTACAAACATTTAGTTGAATAAGGCAATTGGTGTATTATAATTGAGTGATTCAACTTTTCTCATTGACAACTTGTGCCAACAAGTAAGTGGCATACATCCAGAGGACATTCAGCCTTCAGGCTTTTAGAAGACTATTTACGGGATGGGAAAAGTATAATGTTAATATACATCAATATAAAGTACTGAGCAAAAGCCAGTCAATACTTGAATGTGTGCAGGTAGATGTAAATTCCTTTCAATTACTGAATATGCTGCATGGTTCAGTTTCAAATAGAAGTTAATAAATGAGTTACATGTTTTTGTGGAAAGATATTGATGGTGATTGGCTAAAAGCTCAATAGTTGCAGATATGTTTCTATTTGCAGCAAAGACGAGCAATTGCATGGATCATCGAAATCAAGTTCAGATGACATACAGTAACAGTGAGAGATTATAGCTTGCTATGTGCAGAATGTCTCTGAAGAAGGTAATAGGCAAGAAGACTTTATGAAGCATATAAATCTGCTCAGCTGATTTTTTTCAGAAGCTCATAACTCCACCAAATTATGAGCTAGTATTAGTTCAGTTTTCATAAATTTTCTTCCCTGTTGTGAGAAAATAGTTTTGACAGTTTCACATCTTTTTTCTAAGCCTGGAGATATCAGAGCTTTTCAGTTAGAGAATTTCAGGTTGGGGTGGGTTTTGTTTGTTTTTAAACCTGGGAAATATTTGTGTATTTTGTTGTTGTTGTTGTTTGTTTTTTTTTCTGAACTTGGAAAAAATGCCTGCATTGCTGAAACTAAGGAATGAGGACTGAAATAATCAGTCCAAATAAATTATTTAGAGGAAGGTGAAAATAGAGAAATCATGGTTTGAATCAGCTGGTCATTCATAACTAGTAAAAGCCCTAAAACATAGTGTTAATTTGATTTCTGTGGTGGAGATTCTGAGGTTGATCCAAATTCTTTGGGAGATGAGAATTAAAGAATAGATTACATTGTATTAGAGAAGTTTTATCTTCATAAATTACATTTGCATATGTCAGCATTGAAAAGAACAGTTGCTGGGAATTGGAGGGAAATTTGAAATGCAAGAAAAGAACTTTATCTCTATCAGACTGTCATAATTGGTACCAACTGATCTTTCATTTACCTCCTCACCCTTCCCCAGGATAAAATATTGTCTTCTGTTTCATCAGTATCTAGTTCCTCCGTGCCAGAGGAACATGTAGGGACTGATCCTTGTACCAGGATCATTTTTGAGGTCTAAGTTTAATAAACCACTGCAGCAGCAGTAAAGAACTTCCTTAACGGTCCATTTTCACATGGCATCACTGTTCCATGATAAGGAAAAAGATAGAAGGAAGGAGGAAGAATAAGTTTCCAGCTGTCCCAACAGATGGAAGTTAGACATTGGATGACGTCCGTTTCTTTGGGAACAGAAGCAAAAACGGACTTCAGAATATTTCCAATCTGTGACAAAGAAACCATCCTTTTGTCTATATCTCTTAGCTCTTCCTTGGTCCTCTCCCCCTGCTATCTGTCTCTACTTCTTTATCTGCATCTTTTCACAGTTCCAGCTTTGAGTTTCGTGTTGTCATCATATTACTACTAAACTGTGCTTGGCACTGGCAGTTGTCTGTGTGTCCACTAAACTCTTTTTCCTGTAGTTATATCCTTCATACTTACCTTTTCAAGTAAGTGCTGGCTGTCCTTTTCTTTAATCTCTATGCTTGTGTGGGAATACATGAGAGTTTTCATGTGTAATCTTGGTACAAAGCTTTATTTTGCATTTTAAATTGATGGAGTTTTAATTTTGGCTGATTTTGTAATAATTGAAGTATTTACAATTATCAAATTTATTCCAGTTGAGTATTATTTATGGTGGAATATATTTTTCTAGAAGAAAGCAACCATTTCTTATAAACTTTACAGTTTCCTACAGATAGATCATTGACAGTGAGGATGAATTAAGAATCCACAGAAGTGTGACATGTTGTGCCATGTTTTGTGTCTGCTCTAGGGTGCTTTGGTCAGTGCAAGTGCAGATGATACACTTCATTTGTGGAATCTCAGACAGAAACGACCAGCTATCCTACATTCTCTGAAATTTAACAGAGAACGGTAAGACTATATAACACTAAATAAACATTTATTTAAAAAAATAAAGCATTGTTTTTGAGATTTCTGATGATACATGCTTGTTAGTTTGTCTTTCTAAAGGAGTATATAATTGTGTCTTGATTTGTTTTTTTCTTCCATTGTTTGAATCTTTATTTCACGGAACAAAAATTTTACTTTTTCTGCAGCTTTCTCAGAACTAGAAAAAAGAGTAGCTGCTTTTTGTCACAGTGTTTTTCATTTAACCTTCTATTTGCATGAACAGTGGTGTAGTTGTGGTTTTAAAGACCAGACACAGGCACTGTGATCCTTTAGGCTGATCTGTTGCTCGGCACTAGCCAGAGGACCTCAACTGGCTGTGTCAGAGAAATAGTTCTTCTCTCTACCTTAAAAGGATTTTATTCTTGTAAAATACTGGAAATTAAGCAGAAATAAATTGTGAATTTATGAAACTATGTAAATGTCAGATGAATCAGAGTCTGCTTTTCTAAATTTTACTTTATCAGTACCAAATTATAAAAACCCTGCTGAAAATAGATTAAATGAGTGGTTGTTATTTTCAAACAAAGTCAGAAGCTGAGTGCTTTTATCTGTATTTAGTCATTCAAGTAAAGCCCGCTACAATATCATGGAGGCTGAATGCTACATTTAAATTAATATTATGAAAAAGTTTTGTGTTTCTGTTACAAAATTAAGTCAGGAGTCAGAAGAATAAGGTTCAGTACATGACTGCAAGCAGTTCTTTTTTGTGGGTTATTCTGTACTTCATCTTTGGGATTTATTTTTTAAAATTTGAATATGTAGCTATAATGCGTAGTATGGTTCCAACAGTGATGTTGTCGCTCTCTTATTCTATATGTTCAGTGTTTCTTGAGGTGCAGCAGCTTTTTTAGATATTTATGTGTTTACTTGTGCAGTGATGAAAGATAACAGTACCTCACATCATGGCTGTGAAGTAACAGGTTTGGCTGCAGCAAATCTAAAACTTTTTTATTGAAATAGACTTTTCCTTTATTTATTATTCAAATACATATAGTGTTTGCACTTAAATGTCATTAAATTGCAGATTTTGTTGTGGGAAGTATTACATAAAAGAAAACATACATCCAGATTCCAAAGAGTTTATAATCTACAGGAGAAGCATATCAAGTGTTTTGGATCTGGGTGAGGGAGGATAACAGAAATTAGATGTACTTTTGCTACCAGCTTCTGGACAGTAAGCCATCATCTTATATATGATGAAATATTTGAATCTCAGTATTCTTACCAGGTACATAAATGATCCACAATTTACTTTTGATAAATCTACATTTTATATTCAAGTCTTTTGTTGTCTGATCCTTCCATCCAGCAACCTTCCATCCAAACTAAAGAATCAGTACTTAGAAGAATTCAGTGTCTGTTCACCTGTTTGCCTGTCATCACTCTCTTAAGAGAGACTACTAGCATAGTATATTGGTCAGAATTTCATCAGAATTTCTTGATAAAATAAGCACACACATTTGGGCTGTGCTAAGACAAAAACCTTTGTCAGTACATTTGCCTAAACTTTATTTTGTTTCTGACAACCTAAAACACTGGACAAAACATTTGGACACAAGTTATTTGGAATACTGGAAAACTTCGTATAAAACGAAATTTGGTGGAATGGCATTTTTGAACTGAGGTTAAAAGGATCTGGGGATATAGCAAGCTATGCAATTGTTACAAATAGCTATATTTCCTTTTATTAAAGTCAAGTCAGTTGTGGGGGGGGGTTACTTACATTAAGTAACTGGTACAATTGCTGTCATTTAAATCATTTTTTAGTAGTACATTGAAGCTATGAGCCAAGTATCCTGTTATACTGATATGTAACAGTGACAAATAAGTAAGTCCAGCTTTAAATCTAAAAAGAGTTTTCAGTTTAATTTAATAAAGAAATTGCTTTGTAGGCAGCTCTTTTCTTCTAAAGTTTCTGTTACACTTCCATAAGTTCTTAGTTTTCTGTGTTCAAGCACGTGACTCCAGGATGAAATTTCTTCAGTTTTATTATATTTTAACATAAATATAAATTAATTTTAATTAATATTAATTAATTTTAATCTAACTTGATTTTCCAATTTTCTAAGCTTGATTACACATTTTGGTATGTAAAATTCAACATAAGCGTCTGAACAAGCATCAAAAAAAATTATGCTGAAATGCTTATTAACCCTCTCATTGGAACATTTCTCTGTATATATACTTTGTAGAGTTAAGTCTGAAAGAGAACTCCCATGTTGTGTTTTTTGTTGGTGATGGTTTTGTTTTTTCTTTCCAAATATATATTTTTGGGGTAGAGCACAGAAATATGAATTATATGATGCTCAGAGAAATATCAAATTACTTTTCTGTTAGCTATAAGAAATTTGTGGCAAAATGGATGTAAGGGGAATTTGGAGGCTGACGAAGCAGGAAGATCAAAATTGATTTTCTTCAGGAAACTCAAAGGTCTGTCTTCAGAAATTAATGTCTTCTTAACTGTTGGAACATTTTTTTTTTTTTTTCATCATCTTCTCTTGTAGGGAAGGCTAAAGGGGGGCAAGATTCATACAAAAGAGAAAAATTCTTTATTTTGTCTTGTTTTAAGTTTGTAATCTAATGAATGAGTTGATTTTTTTATGTTTTTGTTGTTGTTTTTTTTTAAGTGGGAAGAAATTTTAGTCGGTGAAGAACAGGTTTTAAAATACTGATGCATGTTTTCAGAAAACAGTAGGATATCAAAAAAGGCCATACAGGGAAGTTTCAGACAGTCAAAATGTAGTTCTTGCTGGAACTAGTCGCTTATAATTTCCCAGCTTTGTGTATCTTACTGTGGCTCCAACATACTTGTCCAGATGTTTAAATGCATTGGGCCTTGTGATTTCTCACCAGATTCATGGGGCCCTGGAGAGCTTACAGATATGACAGAGTCTGAATAAACACTGTCTATAATTTATAAATGTTTCTGTCAGATCTTGTTGTCCAGTTTTTGGCTTCTATGACAAAAGGAAAAAAAATTAAATCCACAGTTAGTCCTTTTAATATTCATTAGAGGGGTCTTGTAAAAGAGTGTCATTTATCTGTGCATGAAATAGTGGAACATAGACATGAGGGGAGGGGATGGCAAAGGAAAGTACTGATATTTGTGTATGGCATAACTCCAAATTATTTCTAGAATCCCAGAAATGTAAGAAAATCAGGCTTCTGTATATATGCATAACTAGTAGACTTTTTGTCAGGGGCTAGGAAAACAAGGATATTTAACCCAAAGAAAGAATAGTGGTTTTTTGTTTGTTTGTTTGTTTTTTCTCCTTAGTTATCTTTCTTACTATACCAACAAAATAAAAAAACAGTTAAATCTGAAATGAGCAAAAATTGTGATGGAGAAAACTGATACACATATATCTTGCTTAGGAATGTAACTTTCTTGGACCAAGGAACTGATTTTTTCACCCCCTTACTTACACAAGCATGTAACAAGTTCCTGATGATACAGCATATAATAATTTGAGGATATTGGATATTAAACTGCATCCTTGAAATAGTCCAGGAACTATTAGCTTTAGAGAGATTAGTCATTCAAGTCATAGAATTTAGCATCTATATGAAAACGGTAATGACTAATAAAGTGAGAAAAACTTTATTAGTTTTATTGATGCATAAAAGTAATGCACTTATTTATATACTATTTAAAGAAAAAACATCAGAAGTATGATGTCTCTTCAAATTTTTAATATAAAATAACACTAAATATCAAGAAAAAAAAAAATGAAATACAATTACAAATCCTGTTTGCAAATAGATTTGCAACCAACTGGTTTTCTTTTGTTTACCAAGTAGCATTCAGCATTGAAACACTTAATAGTGTATGTATAATACTTCACTAATAAAATGTCATTTTGTAGCTATTAAGTCGTAGTTTGTAAACTCTTCCCATTTTTTTTTTTTTTGCTCTCTTCTGAACTGTTGGTAAACTGTTTTGCCATTTGTGAGTGATTTATTATGTGGTATGTTCTTTGTGACAAGCAACCTCCAAGAATATTGTAGGACTGCTCAAATAATTCAGGGATACGTTGATGCAAAATTAACACTATTTTCTTGTCTCTGATAATTCACTGCTCCTTTACTGAGTGTCTTTTTGGATCAAGTGTGGAAGGAACACTGAAGAATGAGGCATAATAACAAACTGGTATTTTTATTTTACAGTGTAATCTCCTGGACTCTATAGCATTTGGTATGTTTTTGTCTTGTATCAACATACAACATTGTCATATTAAATTTCTCTTGCTATAGTTGGAATGTAATACAAAACATTAAGAACCTTCAATTAAATATAAATATAAGCAATATGTTTCAGTACTCAGCCCCATACCAAGAAGTGTAATGATAAAGCTGTTACTCAAAGACATGCTTGACGATAGCATATGGTTGATAATACATGATTTGCTGTACTGTGTACAAATAGGAAGCACAAGTAAAGCTTCTTAACCTCTGGAAACACTCCATAAGACTATTTGCAAAAATCTTGAAGGATGACATTATGTTGCTATTCCTTAGATTAGTCCCTCCTTTTTCTTTTGATATCATAGGAGATGCCAGATTCATCTTCAGTGGACACTTTAGGCAAAACAATAACTGCTACTGGAAATAGATAACTGTCTGGCTGCTGTGAAGAATGTTAGGGTTAAGCTAGATCAGAGCAGACCAGACTTCAGCAAGTATGGTTTTGAACATACATAGATTAGTGCAACTGGGATAGCAGTAGCCATAGTTCAAAAAAAAAAAAAAAAAAAAAAAAAAAGAAATCCAAGCCATAAAGGCCTGTATACATTGATTTCCCTTATAAGCACAGTTTATCTCCTGCTGAGATACTTGAGTTGTATTGTGATTGACGTGGGGGATAGCCTTCCTGTTTTTCTTATTTTAGCCAGCAATGACTGGCATGTTACTAGTGAGCTGACAGCAGTGTGACAGTTTATGCACTGACACATTATACTTATACATAAACACAGTGTAGAAGTTTTGTTGGGTTTTTAAAATCCCTCTTCATGCACTGTGCACTGATGCCGTAACAATGCCTTAAGTACTCCTCTGTAGGGGAATCAGCAGGTGACAAGGGCTATGTAACTGGCTTTGAGGCTGTGACCTGTAACACTTTTTTCAGTATTAAGGGTATGCTGGCACAGAGGAAGAGAAGCCTCTTAAGTGGGTCACTGACAGCAAGACTCCATCAGCTTTTACTTGTTGTTAATCAGAAGTTGACACCAACTGATATTTTGCAGCATTTGAACAAGGTAATAAAGGGTATTACTGTAATGCTTGGAAGCAAATATAAAATATAGTGATCGTTTTGGATCAGGTGACTTTTCTTATGTGTGTTGGTCCATATTCTTACCTGAGAATAGATAGACTCTTGCTGTATCTTTGCAGGATTTTGTATCTTGTGTCATTTGCCTCATCAAAAGGACAGGAGGAGATTATTGATATAATACCGGTGATGGGCTGTGCAGTCTGGCAGTCTGTACTACATGAATCTGTTTACTTTTGTGTTAGGGACTTGCCAGTTACTAACCTTAGATTGTTTCATTGGCTGTTCAAGGAACTGAATTCCTGTTGTAGCTTGCCAGCTCACAGAAGAGTGCCCCGGTTTATATTCTGTAACTGCAAACTTTGTATTTTCTACATGCTTTCAAATTAGTCAGAGGTCTGTCATCAAGCATGAGAACAGATTTAGTGCAGTTACATAGACATGCTATAACACAAAACAAATCCTAATTTTATGATATGATGCAACATTTAGGTGAGTAAAAGAAGCACAGAATTCAAATATAAAGCAATATTTCACCATACAACCCTGTCTACCTTTCTATACTGAGAGACAGTTTGTGGAAAGGATTTAAACTTACTCAGAATGATAGGAAAAAAAATGAGGAAAGCAAAAGAAGCCATGCTGTTGATTGGCATTCACTTCCATATATTGAAGAAGTTCTTTGAAAATCCCTTAGGCAGGTGGTTTTTTGTTGTTGTTTGGTTGGTTTTGTGTGTGTGTGTGTCTGTGTGTGTCTTTTGAAATCCGTATTGCCAAGTGTGAAAATAAGAGACCTAAAACATTTAAGATGCATATTAAATGTTTGTGGCATGATCCAGCATCAGCATTCATCACTTTTTAAAGACTGATGCTCAGGGCTTTCGGTAAACAATTAATGATATCTGCATGTGCTGCTTTGTATGCAATCCTTCAGGAGTGGAAGCAGTGCAGGACTTTTGAAATTGAAATGATCTTTTTTCAACACTTCCATATCCTGTGTTCCAGCTGTAAGGTAGAAAATCATATTCTTTGAAGTTTAAGGCCTTACCCTTTTCATTTTAAATTGCATTCCATTTCTTCTGGTCAACTGGTGCAGATTGTCCTTATTCTGTAATATTGTGTCCCTGAGACTTCATTCGTATTAGTACCAAGATCAGTTATGAAATTACAAGGTCATCTGTAAAACTAATTCCCTAGAATCTCTCAAATAGCCAGTAAAATATCTCCTTTTCAACATGATCAAATGGAAAATAGACATTAAAAATAGATTTTGATAGTAGTGCTTTTTATTTATTTTTAAATAAATGTTTTATTTAAAATGATATGTACTAGGTCTCCTACCATTTCCTTGTCTATTTTTTCTTGTCTATTTTTTCTTCTTCTTCTTCTAGGGAATGAATATCCTGAAATAGCCTACCTTTTGTAAACCTACCTACCCTATTTTACCATAATTTTTAAAAATTTGTTGTTTAGAAACTCAAAATCTTAATTAGTGTTTTCTGTTAAGTATACTTGAGTGATCTCAATTAATAACAACAGCATGGTCACAGCAACAGAGAGGACAACATAGCTTAACTTTTTTTCTATTGGTTTTAATTTTTTATGCTTCCCTTCCTAGATGGGATTTGTAGTGCCATCTGTGTTGGTGTTACTGCAGAGAAAGTAGTGCAAGAACTTAAACTGACTACTTTAAAAGTGCTTTTGTTTCTTTATGCTTAAATATGTTCAAATTGCACCAGGATAGACTTTTATCTAAAATGGCATCACCTTTTATTGATCTACTGATTGTTTACTACAGAAATCTGTTAACTGACATCCCCAAGAGTAGCCAGACCTTACAATTACTAGCAATTTTTGCTTTCTAATCTGTACATGAAAAAACAAATTCTTCTAATTACAGAACTTCTCATTGTATTTTTCATTCTAGAATATTACAAAGATCTGTGTTTATATCCACATTCAACCTTGAATTTAAGAATCTCTGTCCTGTTTTTAATCATGGCTTTAATGGTCTTTCCCCAAAGTAATTTTTAGCACAATAGGATCTTGCCAGTGTTAATATGCTGAGTTTCCTTTCAGTTAAAAATGTCCCTAGTTTGTTATGCCACAGTGGCTGCTCTTATACCTGTTTGCTAAGCAACTTCTCTGAAGGCAAATAGAGCTGTCTAAGTTATTAAAGATCTCTTTTAACACAGCTCAGTATATAATGGTTCTATTTTCATAAGACTATAAAACATGTAATAATAACATTAGCACACTGTATAGTAATGTGATTTGTGATAAATACTCAAAGCCTTAAAACAGAGAATACAGCTATGATGTTACATTATTTATGTATATAACTTCATTTTTAAAAGTATCTATTCAGGACTTAAGGAAAATCATCGCAAAATATGATGAATAATTTGACAAATGCTTTTCTATTTCATGGTTATTAATCAATTGCAAATTAATTCACATATTGATCACATTGGTGCATTAAAAGCAGATTAACAGATAATAACTGACATATATGAATTATTCCTAGACATAACAGCTGTTTCTAATAGCAAAAGAACAAAGAAATGGTTATACAACCAAACACTTCTACTTTCCACTGATTGCTAAAACCATACAATATTGTCTGCACTTCCCCCCAATCCATCCCTGGGCTATGTATTTGACATTTATTACTTTATTTAAAGCTTTATATCTAAAATATTTTGTCAGATAGATGAATGAGTCTCAGGACTGGATCTGAGACTTTTCTGTGCTGTGGGAAACATATTAAGTGAAGGTTTCTAAACAAGAAGTTTCTCAGCTCTGAAACACCAAAAGTATTCTTTCTGGCTGTTAGTAGGCTAAATACTGTGGTTATAAATAAAGCATAGTTAAAATGTTTGAAAAAATGAAATTTACTTATGAGTTAATCAAATAACTTTATAAATTTGATGTGGGTTTATGCACATATTTGTGTGGGTGTGCATGTCTGCACATGTGCATACCCACACACATGAAATCATCGAGACCCATAGAACTGATGGAGAAAACTGAATAGCTCACACAATTACCTGATGACATGGCAACAGTATGGGGAATAGAGGGTCCACCGTCCTGACACACCCTCTCTTCTATTTTATTTCTTCTCTTGGGTCACTCTGGATGTATTTCCTCCTATTAGTTCTATGAGAAAACATACTTATTTGAAATTCTGTTCTTTAAAACATCTTTGTGAAATGTTTAATTTTTTGTCACCTGGCCATCCCCAATTATCTGCCTGAGTAACTTGTATGTTGGTTTCTTCAGGAAAAAATATGTTATGTCTTAGCAGTAGATGTAATGTTGCTGTATGCTGTAAGACTTTAAGTCATACGCTAAGCAGTGTGCTTTTTATTCCTAATGCCTTGCAAAACTAGATTTGGATAGCAAAAATTAAAATGCATTTACATGACCATATGTTGAACAACTGTGTTTTGAGGACTTATTTATAACAAATGAAAAATCTACTTTTGTAATATGGAAATTATGTTATAATGTATTTTTATATGTGGATCATCTATTTAATATCATACATATTCATGTTAGACAAGACCAAAAAAAAGGTAGCTTAAAAATTTAAACACATTCAGACAGAGAAGATAGGTCAGTGTGGAACAGTTTTTGTTCCGTAGGAATTTTCAGTTGTTTACTGTTATTGTACAATTACAAGAATTCTATGTTTGTACGTTTATAAGTTTTCAAATTCATAGTCCTGTTCAAACCTATCCTTTTTGTTAGATTAGATTTCCAGTCATACATTAAAGCAGTGAAGAACATGCAGCCACTCTGCAGCAAGTCATTCGCTTCTTGGAAACTACACAAACCTTTTCCTGCTCAGGCACATGTCAGCTTCAAGCAGAATCCAATGCAATGATTTAGGATACTTTTCCTTCTGTCACAGTAAACTCTGGGCATTATTCCAGTAAATCAGAAATAGAGCTAGTAATGTCAGTGTTCAGATTATCTCATTAAACAGTACATGAGCAGGAAGAGAAGAGAGACTACAGATTGCAGAAAAACAAGGACCGCTAATCACAGAGTCCCTGTCTACTGAAGCATAACAAATGAGAACAGCTGGTCTCCAATAGGCCTACATGATTTTAATTGATGGAAGCTGTTAAGGAAAAAAAAATAGTGTATACGCAGTAAAAGTATATGCACATACATGCAGACACACAAATGGAAATGTAATTTTTTTTTGTTTTACATTGAAGTCAATTTCAGTATCATCCTGATACCAGAAAGTCAAATTAGCTTGATAGATATTTCTATAAAATAGGTTTTAAGCTCATTATAGTGAGGATGGTCGACATAAACACAGATTTCTGCATATAAAAGACAAATTTTAGCCTTTCCTCTTTGAGCTGAGTCTCAAATTAATTTTGAGACTATGGAATTGGGAAGAAAAAAAATGCACTTTATGTTCGGTAAAAGGATGGGAGAAACTCAACCCTGTTTTTTTTTCTTTTTTTTTTTTTTTCTTCTTTTTTCTTTAATGCAACTGCTACAAAATTAAAGAAAGAAAGAAATCAGAAACTTTCTCTTTTGGGAACAGTATCCCTCCTCTTTCATCTTTTGTTTTTAAGCTTTCTTTTATTGCTAAGAAGAAACACAGTGGCTATTACTATGGTCTGTATTGTCCATCATTGTCACAATGCTTGGTATTACAACTCAATTTTTGCTTAACCTTCAAAGAAATTAACAGTGAACAACTGAACTACTATAAATAAGAAATCGTGATTTCACAAGACAATAGACAATGGAGAAATCATGTATGTTGTCTTTCCCCTAAAGAAGAAAGCAACAATCACGTCTGTTTGCCAAGTCTGTTTTATTATTTTTTTTTACACTTCTCTGTTTTTGTGGAAGTTTTCTCATTTTTATTGTCTCAGGGCCATGAGCTGGCATCAGAAATAAATTGTATGCCAATGGAAATACATTTCTTCCAGCATCTTGTCCTTGCTAAGAAAGCAAGTTCCAATGCTGAAACTATATATAATTTCCTTTTCTTTTTTCCTTGGACCAGTTTTTTTCAGTGGTCTAAGTCCATTGGTTATACCCATTCAATCCATTGCATTGCTCTTCTGTGACACTACAGATCTAGCTGTGAAGTGTATGTCACTGTCCTTGTCAATGATTATGTGCCCATACATAAGACATCACAATGAATTTACAAGCAAAAACATAAAAGGAATTTGACAGAAAAGAGTGTCTTTGCTGTGCATTTGTCCAAGGAAGGAAAATAATTTTCTGTCATCCTGGAGATGAAATGAATTATTAGTATAGTAGTACAGGCTACAAAAGTTGTCATCCTCTTGCACACTGGGATTTCGAGAATGAGTTGTAAATTACTCTGAAGCTCCAGGAATGTCAATAAAAATGATGCAGTACTGCTATGGCAGAAACTGTTGAGTTACCAAGAATGTGAATTTAGATGCCTGTATCTTATATGAAGTTATAGGGCAGCTTTCTTTGTATGTGTTATGGCACGTTGAACAGGACAGGATAATTATTATTTTTTTCCATGGGGTTGTAAGAAGGTTAGTTATAGGGATTAAAACTGATGTTAAAAAAAGGACCTGTTGCATGCTATACACTTTGAGTGTTCCTGTAAAGGGATTGTGATAACCTTGTAAGGTTTTATCTGAATACATAAATGCATTTCTTATTCAGGGGAGATCGCCAAGTTTGCGGATCTAGTCTAGTAAGATATAATTCATCTAATATATTTTTGAACATGCATTTTCTGATTTGTCTAGATTCTTCAAAGTTTGAGTTAACTGCTTGTAAATAATGTTAAGCCATTATAAATTGTCATATGGTTGATACACTAAAGCTTTTTGTAGTTAAAATAAATGTTTGTGTCCTAAAATATTTATGGAATGCTGTAAAATAATCATTACAGTTGTGATTGAAAACTCATTTGAAAGAGTAGCCTCCCAGTTCAAGAACGGGACTAACCTTAGGTTTATAGTTATTTTATTTGTCTAGAAGTTTTGAATAGGTATGTACTGCTTTTGAAGAAACAGCCTACTTTCATTTTGTATTCTCTTGAAGGAAAAGAAGGAAAAAGAGGAAGCAAATATGCTATTGATAGTGTTCTGCTTTGCTCTTTATATTTTAGTTTTTAACTTTTTAAAGGGTTAATAATCAGGCACAGTTTCTGATAATAAGGGTGCTTCAGAATGCACCAGTAGCATCAAAAAAAGGAAACCAAAATAAAGACAAAAGTAGAATGTCTTGAAAAGTAAATAGAAAGTTAATAGTTCTTCAAATTCATTTCTTAAAACTTTATTGTTCTTTTCTTTCCTTTTTTTTTTTTTTTAGCTGACTCTTTTATTCCTTTTAGTTATTCTTTTAGATTGTTTAAATATAATATTTCAGTTAAAGATAAAAGGGAAAATCTTAAAAACTTTGAAAGTAGCAATGGACTAGCCAGTTGATATGTCGAAGTAATTTGCAAAACAATAGCTACATATGCTTTTTTTCTCTATATTTTCTCAAATATTTATAGCATTTGTCTGCACTATTTAAGCCTGCTTTCCTAAAACTAAATTATAAATAGATTGTCACAATGTTTTCTCAACATTTTTTCCAAGTATAATTTATAGAAACAATGTTTGTGTGTATGAACTAATCATATAAAGTGCACTCATAAATAGTTAGAATACTTTTTCTCAGGGTATATTTGTACTGAAATATTTTAGAGATGAAATTATGACTTGTACCTTAGCATTCATATAGAATCTTTCATCTTTAAAATTCTTTAAATCAAGATAGGAATCTTTTAGCAAGCTTTTCTAGTTCAAGCAATAATTATTTGGGGGAAAAAAAGAAAAACTATTGACAGTGTTAAGTAGAAGAGAAGCCCCAAAAGCTTATTTCTTACATTACAGTACACAGATTAATTTATCACTGTTGCACAAATAACGACCATGATGAATACTTCACAGAATCATCTAGGTTGGAAGAGACCTCCAAGATCATCTAGTCCAACCTCTGATCTAACACTAGCGAGTCCTCCACTAAACCATATCACTAAGGTCTACATCTAAACATCTTTTAAAGACCTCCAGGGATGGTGACTCAACCACTTCCCTGGGCAGCCTGTTAAAATGCCTAACAACCCTTTCGGTAAAGTTCTTCCTAATACCCAACCTAAACCTCCCCTGGTACAACTTTAGCCCATTCCCCCTCGTCCTGTCACCAACCCCCACCACACTACAGCCTCCTTTAATGTATCTGTAGAGTGCGATAAGGTCACCCCTGAGCCTTCTCTTTTCCAGGCTGAACAGTCCCAGCTCCCTCCAGTACTTGTAGCTAAAGTGATGTAAAATAGATGCAAATAAAACTGATTTGCAAACAGATAAACTGAATTATCATAGATCCTGAAATTGAAAGGCAAAGAGGTACAGCACTAGAAAGTAGTTGTTACCACTGCTTTGATTCCATATTTCATGACCCCTTTTTCTGTGAAACTTTCCACTTTACTGTCCCATTCTTCAAAACATTTGTCTCTATAGATTACTTTAAAAAGCAGTAAGCATAAGTAATGTCTTCAAGTGGCGCTACTGTTTGGAAGGATTAATAGTTCAGTCAGGAAATAGTCACACTAGTTGAATGATATTCATAGTGTTAATTGTAAAGTTTGTGACTTTCATTGATAAGCTACAATTTATTGCTGCAGATGATTCATTAAGGAGATATAAGTAGTAAGCAAATTCAGAAGTCACATTCAGCTCATGATTAATTTGATGGTAAAATAGAACTAACTTCTAATTATTACACTCATCATAAAATAGTCTTCACCCACCCAGGCCTGTCATAATCTTTAATAGTTGTGTAAACACAACTCTTAAAAGAGCAAGCTGATGAGGTCTACCTTTCTTTATAGTTCAGGGAGAACAGTAGATATCTCCAGGGTCAGAATAGCTATTAATTAGATCCTTCAGATGATCTGCTGGAGACAGCAACTTTTCTTCAGTGTCTATAGCTTTAGCCTGGACTTCTATTTAGGCATTTCAGGTTGGTTACAAGTTAGATTGCTTCAGTACTTGTCTGTCTAAATGTTCTTGTGTGCATGTCATGACTTAAAGCAATAATCTCAGCTATATATCCCTGTGTGAATGGATGGAAAAGCAACACTATACTTCCTGAGAATTCTGGCTAGCCAGAAGCTCCCTAAAAACACCAGTCTGCTTTCAACTACTGGAGAATGAAGGGAACTAAATGACCGTAGTCGTCTTTGTATGTTAGTGAGAACGTTTGTCTTGGGTTAATGTGGCAATTGCTTCGTAGCAAGGGGACTGCAGGGGTGACCTCTGTGAGCAGAATCCAGAAGCTGCCCCATTTTAGATACGGACCAGTTCCCAACAGCTCCAAAAGGGACCTGCTTCTGGCCAGAACCAAGACAGTGAGCAATGTTGGTTGGGCCTCTGAGAGAACAGATTTAAGAAAGGAAACAAACAAACAAACAAACAAACAAAAAAAGCCTGCAGATGCCAAGGTCAGTGAAGGAGGCTGTGGTCTACTGGGATGTCCCTGCAGAAGCAGACCCTGGGCTTGACCTGTAGCCTGTGGAGAGGAGGGCACACAAGAGCAGGGGGCCTGGGGGAAGCTGCTGCCTGTGGCGGACCCATGCTGGAGCAGTTTGCTCCTGATGGATGGACCCTGTGGTATGGAGCCATGTGGGAGCAGTTCTTGAAGAGCTGCTGCCTGTGGGCAGCACCCCCAGGATCAGCTGGGGAAGGACGGCATCCCGTGGGAGGGACCCCATGGGGAGCAGGGGCAGAGGGAGACTGTGAAGAAGCAGCGGAGACAAAGCTTTAGGGGCTGACCACAGGCCTTATTCCCTGTTCCCCTGCAGGACTTGGGGGTAGGAGGTAGAAGAAGGTGGATGGAGGTTGAAGGTATTTTTAGTTCGCTATTAGTTTCTCACTGTGCTAGTCTGCTAGAAATAGGTGATAAATTATATAAATCTCCTGACACTGAGTCTGTTATAGACAATGGCAATAATTAGTGAGTGATCTCACTGTCCTAATCTCAACCCTGTAGCCTTTTCCTTTGAATTTTCTTTTCCTTTTTATTTGATGAGAGGGAGTGAGAGAGTGGTTGTGTTGGAGTTCAGCTGAGAAACAGCGTAAAATAACCACAATATTTTGTATACTTTTGTTCAAAAGAACCAAGAATTTGAGGGAGGAGAAAAAAAAAAAAAAAAAAAAAAAGAGGTGAGTGGGCATAATTTGTGCCCCCTGGTGTAGGGAGAAGGAGATTGCATTAATTTCTTCAACCCCTTGTTGGGGTGAAAAAATTCTGTACAAGTCAAAAAGGAAGGGAAGGGCTTTTCTAGTGTTTGTTGTTGTTGTTGTTATTTTTTTCTGCTGCGAATGCTCATTGAGAATCACAGAATGGTTTGGGTTGAAAGGGACCTTAAAGATCATCCAGTTCCAACCCCCCTGCCTTGGACATGGACACCTTCCACTAGATCAGGTTGTCCAAAGCCCCATTCAGCCTGGCCTTAAACAATTCCAGGGATGGGGCATCCACAGGTTCTCTGGGCCACCTGCTCCTCACCATCTACATAGGAAATAATTTGTTCCTAATATCTAATCTAAATCTTCCCTCTTTTAGCTTAAAGCCATTACCCCTTGTCCTATCGCTACACTCCCTGACAAAGAGTCCCTTCCCAGCTTTTCTGTAGGCCACCTTTAGGTGCTGGAAGGCCACTATAAGGTCTCCCCAAAGCCTTCCCTTCTCCAGGCTGAACATCCCCAGCTCACTCAGCCTGTCTTCACAGGAGATGTGCTCAATCCCTCTGATCATCTTTGTGGCCCTCCTCTGGACTCGTTCTAATGTGTCCATGTCCTTCCTGTGCTGGTGGCCACAGAGCTGAATGCAGCACTCCAGGTGGGGTCCCAGAAGAATGGAGTAGAGGGAGGCAATCACCTCCCTCACCCTGCTGGCCATTCTGTTTTTGATGCTGTCCAGGATACAGTGGGATTTCTGGGCTGCATGTGCACATTGCTGGCTCATGTTGAGCATCTCATCCAACACCCCCAGGTCCTTCTCCTCTTAAGAGGGCTGCTCTTAATCCATTTTCTACCCAGCCTATATTTGTGCTTGGTCCAGATGCAGCACCTTGCACTTGAGGGCTGCACTGGCCACAGATTTTTCTCTAAAAAGAGTTGCTTTGAAAGAGGACCTGACAGAACAACAGCCAGTAAGTGGCTATTACAATAGAGAAATGGCTGGTCTGTCATGTGGCAATGGCAAGCGAACAATGCATGGTGTTGACTGCCTGAGGTAAGTAACTCTAAATTAGTGAAGAGTACTGAAAGCATCAGAGGATGCTGGAAAGGATTCCTTGAGCCAGGACAGGAGATTTAATCACTCCAGAAAAAAAAGCTGGTCTTCTGAGGTATGCTTGACCCTTTTAGGAATGAGATCAACTTTCTCAGCGGCAGCTGAACTCATCCATGCTAGGACAGCAAACTGTAAACTGAGTGTAAGAGATTGGCTTAGAAGTTGCTGAGGGAAGGCTCACCAGGACCTTGCAGCTAGTGGGCTAGCATCCTGTCAGCTACTCATGTTCTCAGGTTAATGCTCCTTCAGGTTCTGTTTTCCTCTTCTCCCTCTCCCTAGCCCTGTTTTGAGTCCCCTGTCTGTAAATTCATGAGATTTCCATCTATTCAGAGAGCCCAGACAGTGGAGTTTTCCTAGATTTCTGAGAGGGAATTCATGCTGATTTTTGGGTTCAGTAGGAACATACAGAAAGCGAACCCTTCTTCTGCTAGTCAGTGTTAGGCATAAGGGCTGCACATATTCTTTTCTTTTCCATATTTAAGATTATCTGTATAAGTGGAAAAGGCATAGTATAAATTTAGTTGCAGTTTTCATGTCAAGGAATGAGCAATTAAATAATTCAATTGGAAAAACTGTTCATCATTTTGACAAAAATACAATTTCTTCTCCCTCCGTCCAAACCCCTTGTTCAGGAAATATATTCCAGGAAAGTTTTTCATATTAAAAACAGAAAAACAAAAATAACACAACAGAGACAGAAGGAAATGTTCTGGAAATTATCTTTTATTTTTCTTAGAACAATATCATTATTATAATAAAGATGATTTAAAGCCATCTAAGTGTTTTTGCTAGTATTTCCGAGAATGTAGATGCATAAATTATTTTAGCATTTTATTATTCTAATGATATGCAAGTTTTTTTCCTCAGAGTTGTTAGACTGTAGAGTGCTGTGATTTTCTGAAAAATACACCTTTTCAGGATTTGCTAGGCAGAGTACATTCCTTTTAAAATCGGGTTTAAATTTTTGACAATGCCTCTTAATGCTACACCATTATTTCTCAAATATTGCTTATATAATTTTAGAAATATTCTTAGGACTTATATTTAAAGATTTTTTTGCTTAATGTATTCTGACTCAAGTGATTCATTTGTCAACTGTTGATTTTTTAATGATTATTACATTTTATATCCTACTTTATGTTTTGAATACACTGAAAAACTGATGCAGTGTTCCAGACCATTTTAGCAGCATGGGAACACCTTTCAAGGTGTCTGTACATGTTTTTTACTACTACTTATCATGATCAATGAGATTCAGGTAGTTGTTTGCTGCTGACTTGCTGCTAAGAATATGTAATATCCACAGTTCTGGCTCACTTTCTGTAAGTGATAAATGTTGAAAAGATTCTCAGGTCTACATTTAATTGTGTTCCATATTATATCAATCAGATGGATAATCTGATTAAATTTTGGCAGGAGCACTTCATACTTGCATAAATCACTGCAAACTCTGCCTTCTTAAGAAAAACAGACTTTCCTTCTTTCTGGTGAGTTGACTAGGTTTGATGGTTTGGCTGAGGAGTTTGGTTGTTTTTTTTTAGGGACATTAAAAGACATTTTAATTTGTTTGTGGGATATATAGACATACTAATATCCCTAAATAATATAGGGACACCTTTCATCCACAATGAAAATGACAGTATGAGACATCACTGTGTTCTTTTGAAGAAAGTATATAATTTCAGTACCTACTGAAATGTAAGATGTTCATTAAAAATCTGATTCTTGCTTCAAAAAAACAAGTTAACATTTTCTGTAAATGTTTTCTGTAAAAGTAAAAAGTTAATAATGCATAAAACACTTTGCATTTAATTTACATAATGTAAAAGGAAACTACTCCAGAGCAGTGTATAGTTATCTGATATGAAAATCATATGGCTTTGTTTGGTGAAGCCTGACAAAGTATCATATTACAACATCTAATAATCCCATAACCCCCATGTTCTAATATGCATTTAATTTTTAAAATGTTTGTTACATTCAATGTATATTTCTGTTCTGAGCACTGGCTTTTAGTTTTTATAGCTGTGTATTTTTCTTTTTGAGATAACTAGATTCTTTTTAAGGGAATAGCATTTTCTTACAAGCTCACATATTGTGAAAGGTAGTATTTGGTAATGTGTAGTAACAGTTTGAGTAAACAGGGAAGACTCATAGGGTAGTGTTCATTGTGAAAGAAAGAATATGCAGAATATTTTCTTATCTGACTGTCCCATAAATCTATGAGAACAAAATGAAATTATTTAAGAGGAAATAGCTTGGCTTAAGACCGCATTAAAATCTGTGGTCATTGTCTTCATTCTTTAGCAACAACTGTTTCTTTTCTGGTTCTTCATATGACATATCCAGCCTTAGTAGCCACTGCTGTCTGGGATTTCAGATGGGCAAGCAGGAAAGTAAATATTGTAATTGATGGCCAGTGATTAGGGCTTTAGTCTGATCCTGCTTTTACAGTAAGACCTTGCTCTTGAAACCCTATGTCCTTGAAATCTTAAACCCAAAGTGGGCAAATGGAGGAAATGTAATAGCTGGGAAATTAGACACGCATTTGATCTGATAATTGTTGTGGCAGTACATGCTGGAGATTATAACCTAGAAGCAAATTTCAAAAATGAGAACAATCAGACCAAAGTAGTCTTACATTGTTTGAGCTGATTTTGAGACTTTTCATAATCAGGTTATTGGATTCAGTCTTGTGCTTCAGAGATCCAGTGTTCTGCAGTACACCATACTTTCTTGTGAATAGATTTATCAGAGTACTGAAATTCCTTATGTTCTTAGGTAGACTTGAAACTGATTGGACTGACAACACAACTGCAAAAATTTGTAATAGCAGTATTCAAGTCAACCAGGGTTCACTGTGTGACTCACTAATCATTTGTTAGCCACTAGACAGCTGCATTTTCAACACTTTCAAAGTCACAAAATCACGAATCTTTTTTAATAATTATTATTCATTCTTTATCTTCCTGTAATTTAACAGTTTACTACAAGTAAGTGCTTGTAGTGAATGAACATCATTAATATTAATTGGTTAAGAGGATTTATCAACCAGGGACTAGAGAGGTTTTCACATGGGGTGGAACTTAACAAAGCATGCTTATGTTTTGGAGTTCAAGAAAGAGCAGTAGAGCTAGTACAGAAACACAAGAAATAAATATTTGGACTAAATGTGAATCTTACCAAAAGTCCAGCATATGGTGCCTCTAAAGAGAAAGCAGGAGTAATGAATTTGTTTAAAGAGAAGGATCAGGGAAGTCATGAAAACCAGCTTCATGTTTGTAAAACTACAGAGTGAAAAGGGCAAAGTGTTCTTCACATCTGTTACAAACAGAATAATAAAGCTAACAGATAAAGGAATATGCAGGTGGCGTAAACCTCCTGCATTTTTTTTCTGTCAGACATTTGTCAGTCTAACTGCACCTGTAATATAAGTTGCTACTTGAAGGCATTTTCATTTATGCACACTAAACCATGATATCCATTCTCAAATCAATTCTCTTGGAAACACTTGGTTTGCTTCCCACAAAAGGTAGTGGAATTATTGCCAAAATTAGGTAGCTAACGAGAAAATGAGTCCTGTATACAGGTGCATAGAACAAAGTCTATATTGTGCTTAAGTCTCACTTGAATCAAGAAAACAAGATTTCTTTGAAAGGTAAGCCTTGTGCTGGATTCATGATTTAATGACAATTTTCTCCATAAATTAGGATGTGAAGACTGCATATCTCTAGTTTGTTCAATTCAGTGTGATGCATAAAGCAAAAATATTCTTTGCTCCCTTGGAATGCATTCAATCTAAGATATTCTGACACATGATTAGACAGAATCTAGAATTAGATTAAAACTTTTCAGGTACTGTGCAAAGTCTGATTGGAATATTTTTGTTTGTTGAGAATACTTTACAGGACAATTACAGGAAGTTATGTGAAATTTAGAGTGATATTTAACAATTTATTTAATTCAAAGGTTGGTAAATGGGTGGTGAGGCACTGGAACAGGTTGCTCAGAGAGGTGGTGGATTCCCCATCCCTGGAGGTGTTCAAGACCAGGTTGGACAAGGCCCTGGGCCACCTGGTCTAGTAGGTGGCATCTGTGTCCGCGGCAGAAGTGTTGGAACTAAATTGTCTTTAAGGTCCTTTCCAACTGAAGCCATTCTCTGATTCTATGATTAAATGCTGTCTTTGGAGGACATTACATTTTGGAGAAGGTCAGATTACTGAATGATAGCCAGCAACCCTCTCACTCTTCTGTAATGAATTGAGACATTGCTGTACCAAAAGAATTAAAATTGAAATATTCATAAATTGAAATATTGAAAATATTCATAAATATTGAAAATATTCATAAATGCTGTTTACATGTTTGTGGGGGTAAGAGGTATTAAGGATAGAATTTATTGCATAGTCCTTACATCAAGCTTGTGTATAAAAGCTAGGAATAGCCTGCTTGTGGAATTGAATGCTAAGTATAGTAATGTATGGCATAGCAGGCACAATACCTGCATTTTTTTCAAATTTCCTTAGGCTATACCATAAGAACAGATGATGTTTCAGCCTATGTAAGTAGCACATATTTGATTAGCTTTAAGCAGCAGGTAGTGTTATATCTCGTTTAGATAGTTTTGCTTCATGTATACAATATGTGTATAATAACTATAATATCAAGGAATGTGAATCTATTCATTTGTCATATCTGTGAGAATTGTATACATGTTATATTGAGAAACTGTTGTATTTTTCAAGATAATATTTCCAAGCACAGGTTCATCACCCTGTAATAATGATATAAATGTAGGCTTCAATATGTCTATGATATAATCCTTATCTACACTTGGTAATGCTATTAATCTAGTGCCACACTTTCCCAAACAGTCAAGAAAGTGAATGTTTTCTTGTGTTTATGATGGTGTTACAGTTACGTTGTACAAAACACTAATCCTGCTGGTGTCCATTAACTACTGTTTGAACTGGAAAAATTGCTTACAGTAAAGCCTAGCTCAAGAGTCTTGGATGCTATCATAGTGCAATTTATATATTCATGGAGGTAATGTGATGTAGGTCAGAGCTTAAGTGATACATCTCTTTTTCCCTGTTCTTCATATAGACAGAAAGGTTCTCTTCTATGTTTTTTCTGCAGATGACCTACAACAACTGCACATTCTTTAGAATGCTGTGCCTGCTGTGAGGCTTTTCTGAAGTTTTAAAATGGAAAGAACACTTATTTCATCTGTGAAAATGTTAAAACATATATATTTAATATATTGTTTAGTCAGTTTTCTTGTTTTTCCTTTACAGGATTACTTACTGCCATCTACCTTTCCAGAGTAAATGGCTTTATGTTGGAACAGAGAGGGGAAATACACACATTGTTAATATTGAGTCCTTCATTCTCTCTGGATATGTCATCATGTGGAACAAGGCAATAGAACTGTAAGTGCAGATTTTTTTTTTTTTTTTTTTTTTGCATTTGTGACTGAGGTCATTTTAGTAGCTATCTTAAGATTCATTTTAAGAGTAACTTTTTGTTACAAATATTTACAAATCTATAGAAAACCTTTTATTTCAATCAATGTCTGTGTAGTATTAGCCGTTCTGTTACAAGCTACATTTATAATAGAGATCATTTAATTGTGTTTTCATGTACATGAAAACGTTATTTGGGAACCTGTTTAACCATTTACTTACGTGAAATACACATAATTATTAATCCCACAAATTCTGATTTTTATGATTTTTATATTTTTCTATATCAATATGTATATTGATATATTTATTTTGTTCACAATCTTCTTCAGACAACCCCTGAAGAAAATAATAGAATATTATTGGTCTTAAGACTCTGTGGAGAACTTTTCTTCATTGAACTCTAGAATCATTTAGATGAAAAGGGATTGGAGGTCTCTAGACCAATACTCCTACTTCAAACAGGACTAATTTCAAAGTTAAATCTGGCTCATTGGGACCTGATGAAAGTTGCTGATGAACAGATAGGAGAGGTAATGAGCAGATGCTGGTGTCTGTTAAATGACAGCTCTCTGACAAGCTAACTCAGGTGGCCTATGCCATGTGTATGAAATGGAAGGAGACATAGAAGTCTGAGGGGATAAATCTATGCTTCTTGCGAGTAAAAACCTAAGAAGAAAGGAAAAAGTGTTTTTCAGCTGTTTCCTCTGTGAAATTTCAGAAAGTGAAACTGCTGAGGACAAACTCATAGTATTTCATGCAGTTTCTGAGACACTTGATTCGTACTGTGAGGAAGCTGTTACCTCAGGCTGCAATATGAAATTAACCAAGCTCAGTGAACCAAGGAGACTGTATCTAATTGTGAGCCTATGGGCCTACAGTGGTAGATCAAATTCATCCCAAGCAGAGATCACATTGATAGTAGTCACTTTTCTACAAAATCCTCCTCATTCCCCCATTTTCCCTCACTCTGTTGTTACTAACTTCTTCACTAATGCTTATGGCCCACAGATTGACAAAACTGATACCTCTTTTTCTTCCTTCCCCTCTATCCCTACCAAACTACATAGGAAGAGTCACAAAAATCTGATTTTACCTCTTCAAAAGAGGTAAAATTAAAGATATGAAAGGTAATCAGGATTCAAACAGTCTTCTATTAAATCTTCCATCCTGGTAGGAATTTTGGAATGTTTGTCCTGCCTTTGTAAGAGTTTGCTCAGCTCTGCTCAGTAGTTTTGGCTGAAAAAAAAATCCTGCTGGAGAATGAGATTTAATCAAAACAGAATCAATATGTTAATTTTGATGAGTTCTTCAGGTGGGAAGTATCTTAAATATTTTTATCATTCTCACATTGTTTTAAAATGATGTTGACATATTAGAGGTCTTCTTGTTTTATTTCTTTCTTTTTTTTAATGTATTACATACATTTTATTGAGTAGTTAATGTCTTTGACAATTTGAGAACAACATATTTCCATTTCATGTGTTTTCAAATTTTCTTTCCTCCAGATATGATGATAATTTTCTTCTGTATGATAACAAGTCTGAAAGTTTGTATGAAATGGAAGCTTTTCACCAAGTTTCACTTCCTATTTAGTTCAAAATTCTTTTGGATATGTTTGTTTTTTGTTTTTATGGCCACAGTAAACATTTCTTATGAGAACAGATTAGAATTATTCGGTGAATCTTCAATGAAATGTACGTGGTTTTCTTACTAAAAAGCTTTGGTACTGAGCTGTTGAGATAGGTTGCCGTCATTGTTTCTTCTTCTAAAAATCTAGTTTTTCACCTTACTGCTTTGGTGACAGTTGAGCACAGGCATTCATTCATTGATGCTTCTAGTTCTATCAGTCTTGCAAGTATACCTTGATCCCTATAAGCAATGTGTTAATCTAAGAAGGCTGTATCCTCTTCATGTACTTCTGGGCTTGTAGCTGGGCTTGTTCAGCCTGGAGAAGAGGAGGCTCAGGGGTGACCTTATCGCTCTTTTTAGGTACCTCAAGGGAGGCTGTAGCGAGGTGGGGGTTGGCCTGTTCTCCCACGTGCCTGGTGACAGGACGAGGGGGAATGGGTTTAAGTTGAGCCAGGGGAGTTTTAGGTTAGATGTTAGGAAGAACTTCTTCACTGAAAGGGTTGTGAGGCACTGGAACAGGCTGCCCAGGGAAGTGGTGGAGTCACCATCCCTGGAAGTCTTCAAAAGACGCTTAGATGTAGAGCTTAGGGATATGGTTTAGTGGTGGGCTGTTAGCGTTAGGTTGGAGGTTGGACTCGATGACCTTGAGGTCTCTTCCAACCTGGAAAATTCTGTGATTCTGTGATTCTTGGTATCAGATGGAAGAAGTTGTTCTTGTCTGTAACTACACGGGTAAATAGTGTGATACTTTCTGGATTAATTTCTCCATATTAGATTAAGAGGCTGGTGGGGATAATGGTGATGTTTGCCACAGCAGCCACCTATAATAGATGTTCTAGCACTGCTGACATTGAAACTACGTGACTTTTTCCTAGTAAATTCATTTGAACTTTGTCTGGAATAAGACATAACAACAGACTAATGTCTCTTCAAATCCTCTTGCTTTCTTGTAGGTACAAATATAACTTAGATTACTTTTTAACAGGAATGCTATTAACTCTAAGTATGTTTGATAAGTATGGGCTTATGTTAGTAGACTTTCCTTTATAATTGTACTGAGCTGTATATTTGAGAGAACAATTTTGTCTTGGGCCATGGACATTTTCATATTTGATTATATTTTTGAGTCTTTTAAGTTCAGAATAATTTATATATTTTAGTATTAGAGAGTCATACAATAATTCA
This sequence comes from Heteronetta atricapilla, assembly GCA_011075105.1. Lineage (NCBI taxonomy): Eukaryota > Metazoa > Chordata > Aves > Anseriformes > Anatidae > Heteronetta > Heteronetta atricapilla. The sequence continues at coordinate 84,078,116 of CM021731.1, read as the reverse complement.
GGTTGGAAAGCTTCTCTGGAGTTTTCTGGAACCTCCTGTTTGCAGTAAATCAGCTATGAAACTCGATTTTTCAGGGCTTCATAGGCTCATAGGGCCCATTGATGTTAGGTACTTACAAAGTTGAAAGAAAACGGGAAAATGTATGTATATATGTATGTATTCAGGAACAGTTTCAGCATTGCTGTGAATGAACCTGTACAAAGTAATAGTGCTCATAAGATTGTTTTTCATTCTGAGATAGATTATATCATATCAGAGTGTAGGTTTAGTTTGAAGATGCTACTATTCTCTATAAAGATGGGAAGCAGAGGGTTTACCTTCTGTGTAGACATATTTGTGTCAAAATTATTGGCAAGGAAAGCCCAGCAAAGTGATTGCTCTGCTGCTATATTCAAGTCCTCAAGTCCTCAGCTTAGACGGAGGATTTATAAATAGAACTTTGAGTGTGTCAGATCTGTGTGTCATCTGCACAAACGAGCTCGAAGAAGAGTTTTTCCCTCTTTGTGCAAATTTGAACCAGGGTTTCTAAAATCGCAGACTAAGGCTACCAACATAACTTGTCTTCCTTTCAAAATCCCTCCTCTTGTCAGCCTTGCAAGTGACTCTAATGAAATCTCTGTGAATTTTCAAAATGAGGATTTAACTCAGTTGTCATTAGGATTTTAAGTCTATACAATGGAAAACAATAGGAAATTGAACATATTATTTTTTTTAAAGCCTGAAATGCTTCAACTTTGGCATGTTGAACTATGTATTACCATATCTAAGTCACTGTAAAGCCATACTACAGTTCATTTTGTGAGTTAAAAACAACACATAACCAAACAACCAACCAAAAAAAAAGAAAAGAAAAGCTAAAATTCCACTTATCTCTGCTTTTCAGAACATGGTTAAAGATGACCTCCACATATTTTGCTAACCCTATGGCCCCGATAACCTTAATATTTGTGTTGTCACTTCTCCCCTTTGGAAAACACCTACAAGCTATACTCTAAACTTTCATCGTGGACTGAATTTGTTCCTATGAGGCCATGATGATTTTTCTCAGTAAATAATATAATCAGTGGTATAGCATAGGCACAAAAAATAGGGAGTGTAGATAACATATACCAAAAACTCATTTTAGTTTGTTCATGGATTTACCAGGGTTTAAACCTCTCAAACTGTTTTGTGACACTTAATGAGATTACTTTTTTTTTTTCCAGATAACAGAAATTTATTCTTGGAACAACCTAAAAAAATCGTCAGTCAGTGACACTTATCAAATGATCGACAGAATTTATTTTTTTCTAATAGTGATTATTTTGCTGAGAAACACCTTGTCCTGCATTGTCTGCTTTGACTTAGAAAGTTGGCTTTAGGTTTGATTTTTATCTTTTTTTTTTTTTTTTTTTCCCTTGAAAGCTTGTTACCATTTGTGATTTTTGTGTGCATATGTGTGTCTAATTTTCTGTCAAAATATACTGAAACATCTGTAGAATATAACATTTTGGAGTGAGCATTTTTTCTCACCAGGGCCCATTCACAAGTATCTAGTAGAGAATATGTCAAAAAGATGGTCAAAGTATCTATTTATCACAGGTACTATATCTTTTCTTATAAGAGAGATCCTCCAGCTTGTTTTAAACAATATTTATTATTACTGAGAAATTAAGGCCTGAAGAGACTAATAATGTAAAGGAAACTAATCCTTTTTCTTTGAGATTATTTTCAATTCTTAGGCATAACTGATCCTAGAAGTTGAGGGAAAAAGTTCTTTATAAATCATATGTACTGTAAAATTCAGTAGGCCTGACCTTGTCAAGAGCTAAGAAAGAAAATTAGAACATGGGGAGGGTTAGAAACATTTGCTCTAACAATTCTGGTCTCAGCTATTTTTGTAAGCATCTTTTCAGCTAAGAATTAAGAAAAACTCAAAGTTTTTAATTTGTCTTTTCTGTGGCATGTAGCAGAGCTAGTATTTTGCCAAAGATGTTTGGTACTCATGATGCTACTCTGTCTTCTGTTCTAATACACAAACTGTTTCTCTCCTTCAGAATATTTGGAAATAAGTCTGGAAGAGAGGTATAGTCTGTAGGTCTAGCATGTGTCTGCATCTGCTCCAGCAACACTGAGATTTATTTTCTCAGACGGCAGGATCATACATTTTGGAAGCTTACCTGGTGTCTGTGATAAGGAAGATCTTGCTGTGAGTCCATTAAACTTCAAAAATGAGAGATGTGCATTTTAACCCCCTTCATGAGCATGCATGTTTTAGTGCTTGAACACCCCACTGAATAACTGAATGAATAACTGAAACTCAGTTGGAATTGATTTATGACAGGGCTATTACTTGATCTTTTCTGTCTTAGCTCTTTCCTGGCCAAGCCCCCTTACCTAGTTGTGTCTCAGAGCCAGCAGTTCTGCTGTGGTAAAGGAAAGCAGCACACAGGAGGAGTGATAGTAGTCTAGGAGCAACTGCCACCCTCTCTGCTCTGGCCCAAATGGAAATAATTCTAATAAAAAGGAAGTGCAAGCTGCAAGGTTTCTCTCTTCTAGATATTTCAGAAATTCTATACAAGTTGCATCTTAAGGCTGAACTGATTATTACTTACATTATTCACATCCTATGGATCAAATCTAGGAGCTAGAGTATGTAATTTATTCATTCTCTTCTATTTCACCATGACTCTACCAATGAAAAGAAAGTCTTAAAATCTCTGGTACACTTCACCTTTATAACAGCAGAGCTACCGAATATGTCTGACTACTGGCACAACAGAAATATCTGCTTATGCACATCCTTTTCTCAGCACCATTACATTCAGTCATATCCATTTCCATAGCTATGACTAATAGAAATGTTTTCTTTCATCATCTCCTAACAACTTGCATCACTTTCTACCACTAGTAGGTTTTTGTTCATCTTGGAAATCATTAGTGTGATACTTTTTTTTTTTTTTTTTCCAAGAGGAAAATAGCTTTCTCTTGATTTGATTCTGTTTTGTCATATATTTCTTTTGCCTGTTTTAGAGATTGTCTTGGTATTTCACAAAGTTCTTACAACAGTACTTAAGTTACTCCGTTTCTTAGAGGGCATAATATTTCCCAAAATGATGGTGAGTGCATCATCTATGTATTTTCCATGTTTTCCCAGGTCCAAATTATAACATCACCAAAGACTTCTTTTTGAGCCTTCTAGTTTTACAATAAAATATTTTTAAAAAATAAAAAATGCATTCTTACAAGTTTTTTGAAAACTTGTTTTGTATAGTGAATAGTTTCTTCATTTCATTCCTGTTCCGATGAAGGGTCAAGTCTTACAGCGTATCAAGTCTCTCATTTCCCACAAAGAAACATGCACCAGATAAGTTAATATTTGCTGCTGTCAAGAAAAACATCTGAAGAAGTGCACAACAGTTCAAAGTATCATTGGTTTGTTAACAAACTTCTAATTCTGTATAGCTGTTATGGAAGCCCTTAGCTCCATTTTTAAAATCCTCTGTAGTCTGTTTTTGCAAGCTATTGAGGTCAGTGAAGGCTATGAAGTATTGCAGAATTTTATATCATTAGTTCATTCTTTCTTGCTCAGTTCAAGCTTCAGGAATTTTTTACTGCAGATCATAGATTATATTTTGGGGACTTGACCTTATTTTTTTTTCTTTCTTTCTGCCATGTATGGACTTGGCTTTCTTTTTTATTCTTCTCATATCTTTGCAGAATTTTATTCTCTCAGTCACTCTCAGCTGTAGTCCAGATAGTATTTGAGGAATTCTCTGCTCAAGTATTTCACTTATGCCTTATTTTCTCCCAGTGTTTCTTTTGTATTTTGCCCTTTCTCTAGGGCTAGGATCTACTTTTTACATGGTGTCTTAAAGACAGCTTGAAGAAATGCCTATACAAAAGTATCTGGCATCAACAGCAGTGTATTTTATTCAAGATAGCTTCAAATTTGGTTGGTTTCCCAGCACCTTTTCATCCTTTCCAGGAGCTGTTTTATCTCTGCCTTTGCTTTTAATTTAATTCACCAACATTTTTCTTTCTCCACTGTTCTACAATGGCAGCATACAACTTTCCAATCTTCTTGACAAACCAACTCTAACAGTAGTGAGGGGAAACAAAACATTTTATGTGTACTAAAGCTACATGAGGCAAAATGTTTTCATGTGCAGACATTTCTACATGCAGTGTTATCTACAGTATGGAAGTAGTAATTACTGTATCTGTAGCTCTGACAGTGTTTCATGAGTTTTGTAAACTAATCTCATAGATATCATATAGTTAACTAAAAAATTGCTTCACATAATCCTACTTGTAGTGCAGTCTTGATGTCTACCCTTAGAAGAAATTGATTATAGTGCCTGTGCAGTCCTTTTGCATGCAACACTTCTCTAGGGCTCCAAAAAACATTGCTGCTATTTCTATTTATACATACTTTCCTTGAGGAAAAAATAACATGCATGTCACTTACGGCATTGGGCTGCCTTTGGCATATGTGACTATTCCTAGTCTTAATGTGTGGCACAGAGGGCTAGGTTTGGGTTCTTAGCCACAGTCCTGCACTGGGATAGAGATAACATCACTTCAGGAGAAGCGAGAAAGATGTCTTGCCAGAGAAGACTTGTCATGTCTTTCCTGGATCCAGCCATACAGCTGGTTCAGAGGAATGAGGGAAAGGCCATATACAATGGAAAATTATTATCCTTTCACGCATGTTTTTTTTCCTGCTCCATCTGAAAATGGTGCTATTTTGTACCAGTGTATGCCCCCAAAACATCTCCCCCAATATGGGACTGACTGTGTGTGTCCTTTGCCAAACCAAACCAAAAGCTTTGTGCTGTACCTTGCGGATATTCATTGCTGGTTAGTCCAAAGAGGTATCAGTTTTAATGAAAATGCTTTGCTTGATTTGTATATAAAAAGAACAGTATTTCTTGGAGCCCTGGAAAGGTAGTGCAGAAGTAGTGCTGGGTAGCAGGCTTTTCAATTTCAAAATGCTTTAGGAACATCAGCTGTCATCACCCCAGCAACACCATGTGTGATGTTATCCGTGATGGCAAGTCTGAATTGAGTTTTAGGCTCTGCAATTATTTGAAACAGATCCTTACTTATTTCCTGACAGAGTTAGTACTATGACTGCCATACTTAGTAGACTGTTTCCTCTTGCCTATGTATAATCAAAGCTGACAGCTGTGAAGTGATCAGGGTATTTGTGCTGGGCTGACTGAAAGATCCTGACCCAACCATTCTCTCACTCTCCTTCCTCAGCAGGATAGGGGAAGATGTAAAAGCCTGTAGGTTGAGATAAAGATGGGGAGATTGATTGCTAATTGCTGTCAATGGGTAAAACGGACTCAGTCCAACTCAGAATTTAGTTTATTGCCATTTAAAAATAGAATTGGACAGTGAGAAATTAAGACAGAACTTGAAGCAGCACTGTGGGATGGGGAATGGGCTTTGCAGTCAGTCTGTGACAGTTCCTCCCTGCCACTCCTTCCTCACACTTTTCCCTGCTCCAGAGTGAGTCCTTCCCATGGACTACAGTCCTTCAGGATGAACGTGCTCCAGGTTGGGCTTTCCATGGGCTGCAGCTCATTCAGGAAATACTCAACTGCTTCAGTGAGGGGGCCTCCACAGGCTGCAGTATGGGGATTTACTGTCACATAATCCTCCTTGGGCTTCAGGGGGACAGCCTGCTCCACCATGGTCCTCTCCATGAGCTGCAGGGGAACTTCTGCTTTGGCAACTGGAACAACTCCTCCCCGTTCTTCTTCACTGATCTTGGTGTCTGCAGGACTTCTCACACTTTTTTTCCTCACTTCTTTTTGCCTGTGCAGCATTTTGCACTTTCCAAAGTACCTTTTACCCAAAGTGCCACAAGACTTAGCTGCATCTTGCACTGGGTCTGTTGGAGTTGGCTGTATCCAGCATGGAGCAGCCCTTGGCCTCTTCTCACAGAGGGCACCCCTGCAGCCTCCCCACTGCCAACACCTTGCCTCCTTCATCCAATGTTTAACATACAAGAGCTAACAAGAATTGAACCTAAGACTGCTAGCATAGGTTTGAATGTAGAACAATGTTTCATTGAGTCTTTTGATAGAGTGAAATACTAACTGGACTAGAATAATAAAATTGGAAGAAAATGGAAGAAACTTGACTTGGTCAGTTATAATACATAACAAGTAAATTATTACAACAGTGAAGAGTAAAATAATGTAAATATTAAGTGAATACTTAAATATAAAGGAATAGAATAAGGAAAAGTAAAAGGCCTTTTAGCTGAGGTCTCAGTATGGAAATCATCTCTGAAATAATATAAAATAAAAATAAGACTGGTGGTAAAAGACAGCTTTGTATCATGTACAGAGGAAGCACTAGTTTGTGACAATGAAAAGTATAATTACTGTAAAGTTAGATGTAATGTAGAGTGACTACAACTCATATAACACTTTGCTTCTATCCAAAATATGTGTTCTTTAGTAAGCAATGACATAACGTATATCTTAGAAAACAGTGTTTGTGCAAATACATCTAAGTTGTTCTTGACTTTTATAGTAAGTAGGTACAAAGAGTAGTTTGAATGGGATCAGCCCATATCTTAGAAAGACAATATGCTCTTTTCTTTGCTTCCTCCATTTACCCTGTGTTTGCCAACGTTCCTGGTCAAATGCCAACACTTGTATGGCCAATCTACCCAACCTGCATTCTGGTCGGCTCAATGGGCTGGAATAACTGGCCAAAACATGCACGTATTGCCAGCCAGCATGTCTGCATGTACTCCTTGCACCATTTCATCTGTTGCCAGCTTATTCATGCCTGGTGTTTGCTTGGCTCTGCTCCCTCTTCTGTCACACTGACCAGCATAGTGTTGCCTGACTAACTGCACTGGTTTTGAACATTGAGAAGGAGTGTTTATAGCCAGGCACAAAGGCAGAGAAAAGTGAATTCACAAAGTATTGGAGTGGTTCTTATCTGGCAAAATAAATAAATAAATAAAATCTTTATGCTGCCTTTCACTCTTCCCAAATTTTCCTCTTATTCTTTTCCTTCCTACTTTGCACTGTATGGCGTGGGCAGTATGTACCCCAAACCAATCTAGTTCTTTCCTTCACCATACACTGACTAGTCCAAATAGGTGAATCTATGTCAGAAACAAAGTTCAAAGCAGGCTAAAATGTCCCCAGTTGTCATATTCCCTGAGGACTAGCAGTACAAGATACTTGTGGGCCTAAGCCCTGTTTGCAAATACCCTCATCCCACTGTTCAATTCACTGTCACTGCCTATCTACCTTGCCTGTTTCCAGACAGCCTGTCTAGAATGTTACTGTATAAACAGTTTTTCCCCTGCTTTCTTGCTGATCTCACTTCCATGCTAGGATATGCTGCAAATTGCTCTTGTGGAAGCCTTGCTCACCTCGATCTCATGTAGCAAAGTAACATGCTGCAGGTGTCTGTGGAAACATGATCTGACAAAGCTGAAGATGGTGGCAGGGGATCATCTCATGGAGAAGGTTCACCATGCGAATGTCTTGCCATATTGCCAGTAGCTTTGTGTACACAGCTAGCAGTAATGTTAAAATTCTTGTAAAGGAATGGGGTATAGTTTTGGAAGGTGGTTCAGCTTTTAGGTGACTGCTTTGGGAAGGACAATATGGATTACTCTACGATATTGTAATGTTCAAGGTGACTGGAGTTTTCTGCAAACTGTTCTCAATCTTGACTTGGAGTCTGACTTGGTGTTATAAAATGTTTTGAGGCCAGTTTTGCTATAGTTCAGTCATAAGAAGAATAACATGGTTAATTTATGGAATTCCTTTGAGTAGTTTGGCTGGTGAACAGTTTTAATCCTTCTTTAATTTTCTTGCAAAACTTTTTCTTTTCAAGTTGTAGCCTATGTCATTTTAGATGTGGTTTCCAGGAAAACTTTATGGGCCCTGCCGTACCTGCCATGCCATATTTCTTTTCCTGGTGACCATTGTTGACCCAGACATACAAATAGGGAGAGCAAGTCTAGATCCTTACCTGAACTTCGGGGGATGTGTGCTCTGACCCCAGATCCTAGGTGAAAGAAAGGTCCTGTGCTATGCAGCTGTTCAAAAAGTCTGAAGCTTTGTGGACTTACTGCTTGTCTTCTTTCTCTGTATGACTGCCAGGGCCTAAAATTCTGTTCAGAAAAGACAGCAGTTCAAAAATCTTCACAGAGAGGACCATGTCAGAGCAATACCCCACACTGCAGCCTGTGGGGACCCCCTCACTGAAGCAATAGGAGTATTTCCTGAATGAGCTGCAGCCCATGAAAAGCCCACCCTGGAGCAGGCTATTAGTTACTGAAAAGAATCCAGTGGAGACTGTAAATTCTTGACAGATTAGCCTTGAAATCAGGCAAGAAAACAATGAGGGCAGAAGTAGAGAGTGGATAACAGAAAAGGCAGAAAAAGCTTTAGAACACAGGAAAAAAAAAATCTGTAAAAAAAAAAAAAAAAAGAAGAAGAAGACGAAGAAAGCATTCATCTGTGATAGAGAATCTTTGCTTTAACATGGCAAAAAGGAAGTAGAGTTGAACATGAAAATGTAGGGGTTATTTTCAGATAACAATGTTCCCCTTTGGACTTTTTAGAATGGCTTTTAAATTATTGGAGATATATGTCAACATACCTAGCAGTTAAGGTAAGCATCTAGCTTTTCATGCAAAGAAAAAATTCACAGATTTGAACTGATTTTTGTTTTGCAGATCCACAAAGACTCACCCTGGGCCAGTTGTACATTTAAGTGACAGCCCAAGAGATGAGGGAAAAGTGAGTACAACTAATGATAAAAAATATTGCAATATTTCATAGCCTTCATTGACCTTAATAGCTCTTTCTCTTTTCTTATTTACTAATTATATTATCTGCTTTCCTTATATATTTGTACAGTCACTGTTTTTCAGTTTTTAAGAAAAAAAAATCTCTTTGGACAGTGTTAATGAGTAAAAATCTGTGATACAGACAACATCCTTTGAAACTTCAAGCCAGTCAAAATTGTTCCTTATTAAATAAATGTGAGTTTTGCTAAAGTAAGAATTGACTAAAAATTGTGTAAGGACCTTGGTATTTGCAAAAGCATGCTATTAGGAGGGCATTATAGTAACTTCTCATAAGTTTTTTTTAAGTCACTTCTTATGTAAGAATAATAATGATAGCAACCCCCATTTGGAACTTGCTGTTGTTTGTGAGCAGCTGAGAATAACAAAGAGCTGTCAAGAAGTGAAAGCAAAACTAGTAGTTAGAGCGTTAGGGTTGTGATTGATACCATCAGGAGGCAAAATCGGAGTTGGCTTTATTTCTGTGATATCTTTTCCAAAATGAAATTTGATTGCCAGAATGCCAGTTTTATCATAATTGTTTCTATTTCTGTGCTGCTACTATTTGTTTTTTGTTTGTTTGTTTGTTCTTTTTATTTTTTTAGGATTTTGCTAAATGCTAAGCTATTTAACTATTTTATCTTTTTGATCACTTTCACCAGTTGCATTTCAGTGAGTATTTATAAGGGACTGCGTTTTACAAATGGTGTATCTATTCAACAGTGCATTTCACTTAAGCTATAGTTATTGGAAAATAGAAGCATTCTGAATTTCTGTTACTGCTTGGAAATGAAGTTGCTTGTTGCTCAGAGGGCACTTTGGAGATACCTGGGCACTGATGAACTACTGGCATACTAACAAGGCTGTGGCAACAGCAAAATTAGCTGGATCCCTATTAAAAACAAACATCAGAATTTATGGGGAGAAAGAGTATGGAATGCAAGACATATTGAAACTGTTCGAGTGCAGCTGTTTACATCATTGATAGATTGAGGGTGGTGTAAAGAACAAATTGGTGCTAACAAATTACTTGCAGATTTGCAGAATGTGGAATCGGCAGTTTGATACTTACTGGAAAATTTCAGTAAAAGGTACACAGAGACATAGGAGAAGTTTGAAGCACTGGATCAAAAGACAGCTCCAGATGAAAAGATCCAATATTAGAGAAAAAATAAACTAAATTTTTCAACTAATTCACATCAAACTTTGGTTGAAAAAATAAAGGGAAAAAAAAAAAAAAGTTTGTTTGTTTTTTTTTTCAGAAAGGGGAAAAGGAATAAAGAAAAACAACCCAAACTTCTGGGACTTTTGCTGTTCAACATAGTTATAAGCAACCTAGAAAAGAGTGTAAGCACTTGTTTGCTGGATGTTAAGGGACTGAGAAACTCAGCAGCAAAATGGCAGGTTAAATATAATTAAGTATTCAGTGTAAATAGTGGGAAGTGATATGTGAGGAGGAAAAGAATATTTCTAACTTTACATGTAAAACAATGGGTCTGAGCTGATTATTACTGTTTAATATCAAGATCTTAGAATGATGATTGATAGTTCAATAAAAATATCCGTTCAGTGCTCAGTAGAGATCAAAAAATCAAATCACAATTAGGCACTGTTTGGAGATGAATAGGGGAGAAAAAAAATGTATTGCATAAATGCGTAGTTGACATGCCTGCTGAATACTGAGTATAGCTCGTATCTTCCTATCTCAAAAAAAAATGTAATCACACTAGAATAAATTCAGAGAAGGGGCAAAGTTTTCTATATGAGGTGCAACTAAGGCAGACAAGGCAATTAACTGTGGAAAGCAGCTGATTGTGCTCCTGAGTTTGAAAATGCCAATTATTGCAAAGAAGGTAGAAAGAGTTCACAGTCTCTTTCAATTCAAACCCTGAAAGGATATTGTCAGAGATCTAGGGACTCTGGGTACCTGTCAATACAAGTACAAGTTAAGACAGCTCAGACAGAAGCTTTATGAATTATGATCATAGTGGGAGAATGTTTGGACAGTATCTGCCCCTCTGCTTTCCCATCCTCTTCCAAGTGATTGCAGAGACTAACCTACATACTGTTTCAGAAAAAAAAAAAAAAAAAAAAAAAAAAAAAAGTGAGGAAAACCAATCATTACAATGTTAACAAAGTCACGTATCCATCCCTGAGAGGGATGGTCTCCTTTAAGTAGCTTGTTAGCTGCCACAATTCCGAGGCAATAAAACAGTGAATATGATACTTCCACTTGGCTATTTAATTACAACACCTACCTGTTGTGATAGGCAGACCTTTTGCTTAATTCAGTAGAGCTGTTCTTAAGAAACAGGTAATAGAGCTGTTCCAAGATCTACTTGTTTTGCTTAACTCCTCAGCTTCAAGTAGACCAAAGACCACTGAAAGATGTTGGTGTAAGAAAGCACACTGCCCAAATCCCTTTGTGAGGTGGCAGCAGATGTAGGTCTTCTTAACACATGCTTCAAAAATTAAAAAGTGGATAACAATTTAGTCATAATAATTGCTGGAAATACAGATATTCTTGTACTCCACAGATTAAAGTTCTGGGATTATTCCCCTGATGTAAATAAGTAGCATTCCCCTATGGGATTGATGCACTCAGTTGTTGAGAGCCCCAAAATATAGACAATTTTTTCCAAAGCTGGGACAATCATTTATTTCTTTTTGAAAGCCAGGGGAATTTGTGTGCCAGCTGTATATTCATTTAAACAAAATATCCTAAAAGTTCAGTAGTTGATGACCAATTTTTCTGTGCCAAAAGAGTCAATGTAATTCCAGAAGACTTCTGCCATTCAAATTTTTTCCAGAGTGTCCTCCAGGCAAACTATCAAGGCAGATTTTGGAGACAGTCTCTGTCACAAATTTAGCAAGCAGTGGTTGGAAAACAACAGAGAATTTGGGCATTAGTGTGCTACTTAAGAGCAATTTGGGAACCTAGTGATTAACTTCATGAACTGTGTCTGCCAAATCAGTAAGTGTACATTAGGAACAGACTGAAGTACACAGACATTTGTAAGTGGCAGATATGTAGCAAACAGGATTTTTTCTTGCTGACACAGAAGAAGATATTAACTGCAATGATCTGCAGTTTCCCAGCAACTAGAGAAAGTTTAACAGGAAAAGGTTTAATGTTATTAACCATTAGCTGGTGGACTAAAGTTCCTATCTCTGAGTCTGTGTTCTGAGATCTAATAACACCTAAATATAGTGTGCATTTGGCAGGCTTTCTTTTTTCTCCCCATGGCTGTTTTGTGCTACCAGGGGGCTGGTTGGCATGTACCAAGATGCAAGTTGTTGATTGTAAAGGAGAAATTTCCCTTAAACATCATCATCAAAAGCATTTCAGGGATAAGGATTTATTTAATCAGAATGTGGAACAACTCCACTGGACAAGGAAGGTTGTGCCAGGATTCCTCCATATTTTAAATTCTATGCAGCCTTCTTTATGATTCTTAATCATATTAAGCATGATAAATGAGAAACACAATTCGATTTTTTTTTTTCCCTGGACTCCTTTTATACATAATTATTTTTCTTGTTTGTCTGTTTTCTCCTCCAACTGCATTTACAGCTGTTTTGTTTTTCACCATATTGACTAGTACAGACATAGAGCTTATCTTACAGATCTCTTACAATAGCAAAGAGGAGTGAGAACATTTGAGTTTTCTATGGTTCAGGCAGGTTAGAGTTCAGAGCATCATGAATATACTGGCAATGAGACCAATCGCATTCACCCTGATGGAATTCTGACTTTGTCATATCCCAGGACTATTAGTTAAGCAGCATGGCTACCATCTGAGCAGATAAGAAAGAGAGACAGATTCCTGGCTATGCAGCAGATCTGTTCATCTTTTAACTTCTTCCCAGAAATCACAGTACTTTTTATCTTGCAGTTCTATAGTGCCATTGTGCATTAAGCATTTCAGCAACAGATCAGGAAGGCTGGAAGACTGTCCCTGACAGGAGGTATTTAACCTTTTTAGTAATTACCTGGAGCACAATATCTTTGCAAAAAGAGTGATACAAATCAAAAGGCAAGCCTGCTGCACTTGGGAAAAAAGCTTATTATGAAACAGGGTCACATACTAAATGCTTTTCTATTCATTTCCTGATTATATTTGTATGAAAACTGAGATGGAAAGAATACTGGTAGATACAAACCAAACCCAACTGCTTCGGTACCCAGCTGTAATGCACTAGTGAAAACAGTAAGAAAAGCACTCAGACTCTGTAAGGTATCCATTATCTACATTTTATTGGATTCAATATAAAAAGGAAAAAGAGAAGATAGATAATCTTATATTCATGAGATGATGGGAGCTGCAAGTTGTGCAGCATCAGCCTCCAATAAGGGCACAACACGCTCTGCTGATCCCATCCGTGAAGAAGTACACCAGTATTTTGGTCTTTAGAGCTCTTAAAAGATTTACTTACAGACGTATATACATATAGGATCTGGATAAGCTGGACCGATGGGCTGAGGTCAACTGTACGAAGTTCAACAAGGCCAAGTGCCAGTTCCTGCACCTGGGGCACAACAACCCCAAGCAGCGCTACAGGCTGGGAGATGAGACGTTAGAAAGCTGCCTGGCAGAGAAGGACCTGGGAGTATTGTTGGTAGTTGGCTGAATATGAGCCAGCAGCGTGTTCAGGTGGCCAAGAAGGCCAACAGCATCCTGGCTTGTATAACAAACAGTGTGGCCTGCAGGTCCAGGGAAGTGATTGTCCCCCTGTACTCGGCTCTGGTGAGGCCACACTTTGAGTACGGTGTTCAGTTTTGGGCCCCTCGCTACAAGAAGAACATGGAGGTGCTCGAGCGAGTCCAGAGAAGGGCAACGAGGCTGGTGAGGGGTCTGGAGAACAAGTCCTGCGAGGAGCGGCTGAGGGAGCTGGGATTGTTCAGCCTGGAAAAGAGAAGGCTCAGGGGCGACCTTATCACACTCTACAGGTACCTTAAAGGAGGCTGTAGCGAGTTGGGGGTTGGTCTATTCTTCCACGTGCCTGGTGACAGGACGAGGGGGAATGGGCTAAAGTTGTGCCAGGGGAGGTTTAGGTTGGATATTAGGAAGAACTTCTTTACTGAAAGGGTTGTTAGGCATTGGAATGAGCTGCCCAGGGAAGTGGTTGAGTCACCATCCCTGGAGGTCTTTAAAAGACGTGTAGATTTAGAGCTTAGTGATATGGTTTAGTGGAGTTCTTGTTAGTGTTAGATCAGAGGTTGGACTAGGTGATCTTGGAGGTCTCTTTCAACCTGGATGATTCTGTGATATATATGTATATATATATATTTATAATCAATTCTACGGTCAGGTAAAAGGCTGTTTGCATGAGAACATACTGGTTTACATTATCATAAAGACAAAGACACACAGGTACTGTAATTACCATTACTAAGTGGGAGCTGCTTACATGTTTCTCCTTTACAATTACCCAGTTAAGTTTATCTTGCAGTCAAAGAATATGTGCAGCACACCGTATCACAACACAGGCCTGCACATTCTCAGGTTAGCTGTTACGTGGATCACTAACTCCTGGATATACAGTCATCTCTGTTCAGGATCACTCCACAAGCAGCAAAAGAAGTTGCAGTAAGGCACTTTGTTCACTTCCCCAATGGCAATCTACTATGTCAGAATACCATATGGCATCCTGACACTGGTGCTATCCAGTTAGCTATATGCTTTCAGAGCAGGAATGTTGTTTCACATTTACTCTGCTACAGAATCCCATATGGACTTGTCCAGAGAAAAAAATGATGAATGTTCTGGAATTTCTCCAAGACACTTTGAATATTGTTCAGGAGCAAAATTCTTAAATAATCAAATATTGTTCCTATTCAGGTATTAAATATATTAACTGTAAGTCATTCCCAGATCATATAATTAATCTCCACATAAAGATTACTCTCCTGGCAATACAGAGAATCATATCTAGTATGATGGAGAGACTAGAGTATTCCTAGACTCTGTATACAGCAGTATTGATGTATTGATGATATTTGACTTAGAAAAAAAAAAAAATTGTTTAGAAGTCCACCAGTTTTATTTTTAATGATGTGCAAGCTAAAGTGAGTGATAGTAATGATATTGGTAAGATTTCACAGACTAAAAGATAGTCTTGTAATTCTTACACTCAAATTCTTAATAACTGTAAATTCTTCCCTGCGATCTGTATAAAAATAGTCCATAACTGAAATATGTGAGTCTGCCATTATGGTCATTCCCAGTCTTCACGTCCAAAGACAGATTCTTAGGAAAACTGACTCTCTGGGAGGCAATTTGCAGAATGCCTAAGTAGGCCAGATGTCATATCTTCATATCTTCCATTAGATTTGGAATGAACTGTATTCAAATGAAGGGTACTCACTATAGTGACCAATGAATAATTTAGTTCTTTTCAATAGAAATAAAGAGAATGCATTATGTTTATTCTTTTTTTTTTTTTCCTGAGCATTTTTTTTCTCCTCTTTCGTCTTTTGACAAGTCTTGTTGGTATGTCTCAGGTATGCATGATTTTATGACATACTAATTCTAGAAGAAGTAAAAAATAGCATAGGTTAGTTTATAGTTAGTTTTAGACTATTTGGTTTTACATTATTTAAGTAATCTCTTGAGTGTCAAACTTTTCCTTTCAACCTAGGGACAAGGAAAATAAGAGCTGAGAGGAACGTGGTATATTTGTATTTTTTCAACAGGCATAAAATTGTGAAGACTATCCACATACATATTCTTGCAGGAAAAAAAAAATGGTGTATAAAGCATGTTTTATTTCCATATCAGAACTTACATTGTCAGTCATGACAATTAATTTATACTAAAAGATAATTTGAAAGCTGGTCTTATGTGTAAACTACAATGTTGCACATCCACTTGGCCTTTTCTTTTTATAGTGCTTATGTATTTTGAAAAGAATTCTTAAAACTCTCAATATTTGTATATGCTTTTTTTATCTAAAAGTATAATTGTGTTTGTTTCCCTCCCCCAGCTATTGATAGGCTATGAAAATGGGACTGTAGTACTCTGGGACTTACGATCTAAAAGAGCTGATCTGAGAGCTTATTATGATGAGGTAAGCAATTTCCATTAATTCACAAAAACTGTTATTCAGCAGTTTGTCATATGTCTTATCAAGCAGATGGATATTTATCTTAAAGCACTGCTTGTTCTGGTAATACTGTTTGTGCTCTGCTTTTGAGCAACTTATTGACAACAGAAATCAAAACCTGAGACCTCTAGTTGTACTGCATTAGCCTCTTTTGAGTGTACTACAACAGAATCTCTTCCCCTTGATTCTGACAAGTTCACCAGCTTCTGTGTGGGGTTCCCCAGTTGAACAGAGTATAGCAATGAGCTGACCTGAAATACAGCTACATTAGGAATTTTATTACTATCTTTACTGAGTATTACTAGAATATCAGCATGAAAGCCAAATTACTTTGTAGGTCTATTCATATTACCCAGTATTCAGGAGCTGTGTAAAAAGTTTTCAGAATTGTATGCTCACTTCTATCAGAATATTTACTGAATAAGACGTTTGCTTCTTCCAAGTGAGGGAAGTTCTCACCAAGGATCAGAAAGGCAGTTGCATTATCTGGAACTCCTCTGCTGGGTGTTCTTATAAGCCTGTACCTTCCCTTTAAAGCTTCTCCCCAGTACTTACGTTTTACTCACTGGAGCTAAAATTAGTCCTGTCTCTCTGTTAGCACAACTAAAGACAAGTTAGAAGCTGCCTGAGCCCATCAACTCCTTATGCAAGGAGTTTCAATATGCTCTTCTCTACTGTGACAAAGCTTCTCAAGAGACTAAAATGTTCTCACTTGTGAGACACTTGGTGCCAGAGTGGAGCTTGAACCTGCTGCTTAGGCTCTTGTGTCTGCTCTTTGAGTTGTCAGATGCAAGCTTATGTTTTGGTGTGATGATAACTGTCATCTTGCCAGTGGTGATCATCTCTCTTGAGTATGAGATATTCAGGCCCTTTCCATCAGTGATCCTACGTGATGCCCTCTATAAAAGACTCCCATTTCAAACCATTTCCTAAAGTCCTTAAAAGTTTATTTCCACAGAAAGGTATAAAAAGAGAGTATATAAACAAACTAGATACTTCAGAGTATCTGCAAGTTATTACTGATTACTGATTTCTGATAGTAGGCAGACCCCCCAAAACAAGCCATCTTCTTATGTAGGCTTTATAAGTTTGGCAGGTTGTGTCAAATCATATTCAGAGCTTTCTATAGCATAGACACCATCTCTCATTAGAACACATCTCCCAAAGGAAGCTGCAGAGTTCTCAGATATATTGGACAAACGACATCTCCCTACCTTTACCAAGCGCTATGCCATTATGGAAGCATCAAATCTGATGCAGCCCTTGCTGTAATGGTCCTGTAGTACTACTAATACAAAGCATTCTTAAGTGATAGGATGAAATTAGTATAGTGCTTGTTCAAAATATGGTTAAAAGTGGTCTTAGAGTACCCATAATTTCTTCTCAGTGGAGTGATTTTTGTGCTCAGGAGTGAACTGAAATGGTGTTGGGCATGCTTAATTTTAGTACATGCTGAGTATGAGAGAAGATGGAGTATGCATGCAACCACTGTTGGTATTGCAGGAGAAACATACCCAATCTGGAGTGATATGCTTTATGTGTACACACTGTGTGAACATTCACATGAGTCATCCACTCTGATGAACTCTTGTTCTAAGTAAATAACTGCTCGTTTTTTGTGAGGATGCTGAAGAAGTGGATCAGAATAGTAGACATACTCTAGCAGAGAGATAATTAGGGACGCTTACTCATTGACATCATTCAGTGTTATTCATGACTCCTAGTTGAGACCTCCAAAACAAATCCTAAGTATTTCTTGATCATTTCAGGGCAGTCTATCAGGTGAGTTTGAGTTGCTGCTATGCCAACTGTCTGTGCCTATAGGAGCATTCCTGCTCAGCTCCACTCAACAGGAGGCTTATGTTGGCAGGTGATACCTAGCAGCTGAGAGGCAGTTTCACAGGCAGCAAATTTCAGCTGCTAGTTACTAGCTCCTGCTCAGGCACAGTTAGCGACTGTAACCATGTGAAATGTTTCTATGTGTGATAACACATCAAAAGCAGATTTGAATTTGGCATGATAGCAAGCATGAATAAGCTCACGTCAGAATTAATTTGCACAAGGAGAGAAATGCAGTAGTTCCCACGGATCTAGGGTTCTTATTAACTGAGGGCAGTGTCATTGGACTGTAAGTGAGCCATCTTTCTGTATTATCTTTTGTTGCTTAAGTTGTAGTTTGATATCTTATGGGTGTTTGAGAGGAATTTTCTGACAATTCTACTCTGGTAGGTAGAAGTTTGAGTGACACCCATTATGTCACTTGAAGGTAAGTATCCAAAGTCCACAATGTTTCTGCCCAGTTTGTTGAGTCTTTATTGGCATATCTAGCTTACCAGTGTGCTAGCTAACTATTCATATACAAAGCAAGTCAGATTCCTCCTGGGGCATTCCTCCTCCATCTGGGACATCTTAATGCAAATCCTAATTTGTGGCTATGTTGTCCAGCCTCAGGAACTGAGTAAAAGTTCTGGGAAGGAGACACAGCTTTTTTTTTTTTTTTTTTTTTCTTTTCTTTTCTTCTCTGAAATTCCCTTCAGGCCCCAAGCCATTACCAACCATAACAATCAATAATATACTTGTTAAAAGAGGAGTCTTCTCTACAAGGAGTCTTGAAGAGTGACTTAAGTTAAATTCTTATCAGCTTAAGCAAAATTGATATGAACAACTCCAATGCTGACTAAATACCCAGACGTAATTTTAAAGTGATTAGAATAAATCAGGTTATTAAAAAAAAAAAAAAAAAAAAAAAAAAAAACCACAACTGTAAGCATTGTAAGCATAATGTAAGTGAAATGTAAGCATAACTGTCTTTTATTTACATTTACATATAAGTATATTGCATTTTTTGCTATTTGGCAGCTAACGAGGGGAATAAATTCAAGTGAAAATTCAGGGAATTTCTGCTTCTGAGGGGGGTGCATGAGAAACTGTGGTAATCAAAGAAGCAATACTTTGTTTTCTTAGAAAATGTCTTTTGTTAGTTTCCAGGATGTACCAGCAAAAATTAAGGACTTGCACTGTTATCCTTTCAGCTTGTTTGATGTAATTATGGATAATGTCATTATTTATTTTACATGCCTAATCCGTGTTTGAACTTCTTGATATCTTGTGCTAGCCAGTTCCACTAGTTATTAGTGAAATAGTGAGAATGTTAAGTTTTTAAGCATTCCTTTTTGGTATACCTAACGTTCATTATACATTACTTGCATTGTTACATAGGAGTATGACATTACCCTTCTCTGAATCACTATCTGTTCCCAAATTATCTTACATCACTGTTTTTGTTTTTTCCTATGTCAACGAAACAATCCTGGTCTTTTATGTTATTTTGTATTTAAATTAAGCATCACAGGTTTCTGTGTACTTTCTCTGAAACTTAAGTATGTGGAGGAAAAATGATTCAAGAATAGAGTATTCTTTCTACTTTTCCAAATAAGTCCTCTGGGAAAGCTTGTGTATGTTGTATGTTACCGTGTGTGTTGTATGTTACCTGTAAAAGCTGTTGCATAGCATCCCCTGTACATTTGACAAATGAAATTCTTCTAAGAGCTATCGGACATCTTATGATTGCACTATATATTGTTCATATACTTCTTGCTTAACACTTGTTTCCTCAATTTTAGTCTGACTCAGTAAAGTTTCTTACATTCTTCTGTCCTTTTAGCATTTATAATGGATTATTTTTGCTTGATTTGTAGTAGATTACAGCCTTTGGTTTCTAAAGTGTTGGTAATGGTCTCGACAAACAAAATCAATCCCCCTGTTGATATATGGTTAGATTAATATAATCCAAAGTCATACATCAAAATATCATTAGTGTAGGCAGTGTATTCCTTTTCAGTCTCAAGTTCTTCATTCATTTATCCAGGCTATTCATTCCGTTGCTTGGCACCATGAAGGGAAACAGTTCATGTGCAGTCACTCAGATGGAAGCTTGACCCTGTGGAACCTGAAGAGTCCTAACAGACCATTCCAGACCACAATCCCACATGGTAATTTTGATAGTAAAAAAGTAAAACAAAAAAAACAATACAATATTCTTAGCAAATATTATTACAAACAATATTATTAGCAAACATGTTGTTTGCTAATATCTTTGTTTATTCTTGAAAACAAGCATAGATTTTCCAAAGTAATAAAAGAAAAATTGTTTTGATTTGGTTTGGTGGTTGTTGTTTTATGTGTTTGGGTTTTTTTTAGTTTACAAGCAACTTTTCTTTGACTGGAAGAAAATACTGAGCCAGAATTAACCATGAACCCATGAATTTAAATGTACACTTCATTTAATTTTATCCCTCAACTAGTTACATGACAAAGCATGTAACAGTTTGTCAACAAAAGGAATTGAGTCATCCTAAATATGAGTTAGGAAAAAATCAACTTGTTTATAGTCATTCTATGATCAGAAAAGGTATACAGTTGGTGAAGTTCAATAATTATCAGCTGTGTCATTCTCCTCAGTAATCTGCATAGCTTTTATATGTTTTTGAAGGGTAGTCAGTGGTCCTTTAAATGTATGTGGCAATAAAAACTTATAGTCACAATAAATGTAATTTAAATAAACACATATACTAGGGAAATAGGTATTAACACTCATCATCTCCCATAGCTTTAGAGTTCCATTCTCTTGCTGATTATACAGTTGTTACAAGGTGTATATTTTAGTTTGGTAGCTTGATAGGTTTATTGTCATGATGTTTTCATACTGTTTTCACTCTCTTTTTTCCTTAGGAAAGATTCAGAGAGATGGTAAAAAACCCGAATCCTGTAAACCAATTCTTAAAGTAGAGTACAAGACCTGTAAAAACAGGTATGTTTATAATTCTGTAATTAATTTTACATTCCTGAGTTAATAAACTACTTTCAAAATCTTCCCCTTTTAATTTTGCAAAGTTATTTTTTTATTTAAAGACACTAAACCTATAACATAAACTTTTATGTATGTAAACTTATGGTTGCTATGTTTTTATATTTGATACAGTGAACCATTTGTGATATTTTCTGGTGGATTGTCATATGATAAGGCTTGTCGAAGACCAAGTCTAACAATTATGCATGGAAAAGCAATTACAGTTCTTGAAATGGATCACCCTATAGTTGATTTTTTAACTCTCTGTGAAACCCCATATCCAAATGGTGAGTAGAGTAAGCAAAGCATATTTACAGAAAATACAAATGAAGCAATCTTCTCTCACTTCTTAATTTCCATCTAGGAACTTCTGTTCTCACAGTTGTCTCCATCTCAAAAAAAATATTCACTAAAAGTAACTGGAACTTGTTTGCATTCTCAACATAGAAAACAAGTAATCAGTTGACAATAAAGTATGCATAAATCTCCAGATACAAGTTTGAAACACATGGACTAGTGTGAGGAAATATTGCTCTTAATCAAACATATGTGCGTATATATTTTACTGCATATTGTGGGACTGCCAAATGCTGAAGTAAATTCAGAGAAAACTCCAGAAAGTAACATTAGAAAAGCTGTAAGTAAAAAAGAAACTAAATTTAGCCTTTTAAGCCCCCAGTGAGTGAAGTAAAATAGATCTTCTATACATAGGTAAATCAACTACATATTAAAAACAATGGCCTATGTTTCAATGTCATGGAATAAATTTAATTTTCAGTAACCTAAGTTAGTATGGCATTTCATTAACATTTTGTAGTCCCTCCCGCTGCTCAAACACTATGATTTAAAAATTTTGGTTTGACCTATTACTTACGTCCTAGTGTAACAACAGAATGCCAAACACCATGCATTCATACCTGGCCTGAAAGGAGACTAAGTTGCTGCCAGTTTACTAAGTGTTTTGGCATAAGCTATCTCCAGAGTGTACTCTGAGCTTGTACATATTGGAATGGCTTGCTGCAGTTGAAATTACAGTCTTAATTTCATATTTATAATTTTTTCATACCTTTTGCACTATGTAAATTAATGTACCCTGTACATGAAGGGAAGCATATACTTGTCATTTTAATAATTTTTTTTTGACAACCAAAAAAAATTGTTAAATACAGAGACAAACTATATGTTCTCCTAAAGAGTGTACAGAAAGAAGAAACTTGTCAGTATGTGAACTCAACGCAGCAGACTTACAGGAGTATGATGACAACTATGTGGCTGGATGCAAGCTTTTGTTATGAAAAGTGTTTCCTAGGGGGAAAAATCATTAATAATTATATAGAATAAATTATATATATATTTCTCTAATTGCACACTCGATCACAATTTTTCCAGTGACCAACTGTAACTCATCTGTATTTAAAAAATAAAAATAAAAAATCAGCACCATTAAATTTTAGAGCACAATACTTTGAATACCACCATAAGTTGAAACATAGGTGAAAATGCTCTCTTACAAAAGAAAACTGGCTGAAAACTCACAGTACACCACTGCAAGTGCAGACTCAAGTGGGCAAGAAACTGTTCTTTCTGTGTCCTGAGTCCAATGCAGGCACTTCGCCCCAGCTTTGTCTGCAAAACAACTGTATCATTTGGTTCACCTGTGCTCTCTCCAGAATTCTCTCAGTCTTGTGAACGTTTTGTTCCGTTATCCCTTGTTTTTGTTAAAATAAGGATATAGAGAACATTTCCTTTGGAATTTTGCTTTGGAATTGTTTTGGAAATGAGGGCATTTTATATCAAATGGACTGGACCAGCTGTTCATAATCTATTTTTAAAGAACAGTAGTACACAGGAAAAGTATTAATACTGGCCAGCAAAAATACATTTTCTGTATAATAATTGGATTTAGTGATGCAGTAAGACATGGAACCTCCTTACACTCTATTTCTTTACTTTCAATATGCCAATACTATTGCTGCTATGTATGTTGATCCCCAAAACTGTCTGTCATTTCTTTTCTCATTTCTTATCTGGCCCTACTCAATTGCTTTCTAGTTTGCAGATATGTCTAGTTTGCAAATGTATATATAAAATTTGAATCTCAAATCTTTGTTTAATAGACCCTGAATGTTCAGAGAACATATACGTAACTTACTTGATTAGAATGACTAATGGAAAAACTCCAGGTCTTTTATATTTTATTTTTCTCTTACAGAATTTCAAGAACCCTATGCTGTAGTTGTGCTTTTGGAAAAAGATCTCATTGTCGTTGACCTGACACAAAGCAAGTAAGTGTGAAGTCTGGTATGAAGTTATTTATACTTCTTAACTGTCTAGCAGATGATAAAAATCCAAATGATATCACACAATGTAATTTTACTATCCAAAATCATTAACTCTTGGTTTTAATTCACTGTATGTATTTACCCCCACCTCAAAAACTAGGATCAGCTAATTGACAGAAGCTTGATTTCAAGTTTGGGAATAAATCTAAACCTGTAATCCCTTCAGTAAAGCCCTCAAACGTTCATGTTACATTGATGTTAAGTGATTCTTGGTCACCTGCTGAATCATGACCTGAACTTGGGTGTTAGAAACTAGATTCAACCAGTACTTATATGCACACCTAACTTCACTAGATTCCACAGCAACTACCACTTAAATGCTTACTTAAGTATCTTAATAAATAATGGCATTGCTTTATAGTGGATCTATGGGATTCTTTCATAATCCATTTGTTGTTTTAAATGACAAATAATTCTTTCACATTGGAATCAGTGTTAATACCAGAGAGGAACTAAATATCATGAAATGCAGGATCTGATTCTTATTTCCTCTGTTCCGCATCCAACACTAACAGTTATGTATGTCCACATTTACACTGGTATAACTAAGAACAGAATTTTTCTTTAAAGATTTGGAACATTTTAAGTGAATCATATTCTGATATCATTCACTTTCAAGAATAATTCCAAGCATCTCAGCAACAGAAAATGGATGTAAGTGGAATCAGAGCAAAATATCTTGCATTATTGTGAATAACATTGTGTCATCTGCCACAAGTGAGGCCTGCCTTCTTATCAGACAGTCCAAACTGATGCAAGTGAGAAATAAACTGAGATCTTCTTCATCTGTTATTTCAATTGTTCACTGTAGAATCAGTAGTTTACCAACCCAATAAGCAAAACTGCTCAACATAAAATTCACAATTGTAAAGGTAGTTCTTAGGTCATAGTATATATTATATGTGTCAACCCAAAGCTTCTAGAAAATGTGTAACCTTTGTATTTCATAAATAAGATTTTGAGATGCTGGGAAAATTTACATTGCAAAAAGAGAATTCTTGTCACAATACAAGAATTTTTATATCTTTACTAGTTATTTTTGACACTAAAACAATACATATTTTTTAAAAATAAGGGAAAATGTACTTTATCAGTAATGATTTTACTTAGATTGTTATACACTGTAAAATAACAATATGTCTTCTTATATGGTTTAGTGTATCACATTGCTTCTAATAAATTGTCTTCCTTGACTAGTTTTCCAATCTTTGAAAATCCATATCCTATTGACATTCATGAGTCACCTGTCACCTGCACAGAATATTTTGCCGACTGTCCTCCAGATTTGATTCCTGTACTCTATTCTGTAGGAGCAAAACATAAAAAGCAAGGATACAGCAATAAGGTAAACAAAACCAATATATTTAAATAAAGAAAGCATATATACAATCTATTTCTTTGCAATATCTTGACAAACTATTTTCATTTTACTTCTTTAATAACTAATTTCAAATTGATCCAGCCAGCAGCTTAGAGGCAGCTTTTCTTCTGTGGTTGCTTAAACCACCATTATAAAGGACTAAGGCTGCTGGAGTTATGTCAAATCAGATTGAGTTAAAAGAATGCCATGACTTTAAAATTCAAATTTGTCTGAATATGTTATCTCTATCAAAGAAAGAAATAGTATATAAAATGAATATAATTGAAAGCAGAAAAGCTTCAGTGGAATTTAAGGGTTGACAGCATTTTATTAAATTAGGATATTAATTATTATTTTACTCAACTACTAAAGTCTTAATGAAAGAGTCTTAGAAATAATACAAGCTGCAGAAATAAAAATAGAAAATGGAATTACTTCATAAGTTTCAAGTATTAATCTGGTTTTGATTAGAAATGTTTTGATTAGAACTCATAATAAACAAAATAGAAAAAATATTGAGCAAACTAATCAAACATCATTAGTTTTCTGTTCATATTAAAAGAAGTACTCTCCTTGGAGCTGTCTTGTTTTCTATGAACTGAGAATCTGGGCCCTGTATACTTCTTTGGGGTCTTGATTCAGCAAAGTACTTAAGAAAATATTTTTTTTCTTCAGTTTGTCTTTTTATCTATCCTTATGTCATATACATAGCTACCTGTACATTGCACCTGTACTCCTTGTACAACCTCTTGTCCAACTTGCTTTACTTGTGCATGTGCAAATACACGCTCAGAATGTAGACAGCCAATCATTTGCCACCCACCCATTTCTGTACCCAATTGCATCCAGTCCATGTATTCTCAAAACCAATTTGTATGCCCAGATTTTTCTACCCAGTCATACTCAAATCCTTACACACTCTGCCCGTATGTCATATGCCACATCCTGTATCCATACGTGTCAAGTTTTCAGCACAGACCACCATCTTGCTTTACCAGCCTAGACCAAGGAAGAGAGTGAGAATCTCGCCACTAGTAAACAAAGGCAGGGAAGAGATGATGATTTCTCATGATCTGTGAAAGTTGCATTCTTGTCTCATATCCCATATCATGGTGCTCAGATACTTGTTTCTCACTTTTCTGGGCCAGCTTCTTCAGTAGACTCCATCCTCAGAATAGATTCTCAGTTCTATTCAGCTCCAAGAGTCAAGAAATGTGAAAACAGTAGCAGAGCTGTTTGTTACACTTTCCTCTGGTTCCTGTTCCGAATGTTTGCAGTGTTAGCTGTGCAGAGATCTTTTAAAAACTTGGAATTTTAGTTGTTAACATAAAAGTCAGTTTCATAATCAGTGTCAAAATGTTTTTTTGTTTTTTGTTTTTTGTTTTTTTTTTAAAAAAAAGAAAGAAATTCAAAGTCTTAATAAATATACAAAAATATTAATAAGCTTTAAAAGCCTTGAATACTACACATTTTCATTCCTTTTATAAGATGTACTGCTTTCTGGAAGAAGAAGTCTGCTCTTGAGTTTAAAAATTAACCAAGCAAAATTCATCAGAATTAGTTTTAAACTCTATGTTCTTGTTTGTTTAGGAGTGGCCTATCAGTGGTGGAGCATGGAACCTTGGAGCTCAGACATATCCCGAAATCATTATTACAGGGTGAGAATGAAACTGAGGATTTGTTCTTTTAAATTGTTAGTGTCTAGAACTTTTAATTGTGGGTTACCTATAAGTAAGCATTGACCCTTGACAGGGTGTATGTGTCCTAACTTCTTCAGTTGAAGTACATGATTTTTCTTCTTGGTGCAAAGTCACGATAAAAATTCCCATTTGCTGTAGAAAACAGAGCTTTGTATTCAAGGATGAACTACTGTTAAGAATTACCAACTGAGGCCCCCATTTTAGAAAGTAAGTCTGTGTTCTTGTTAAAAAAGAATCTTTGGAAAGGGGGATCCTTTGCAACAGAAATTTTTGGTCTTGAGGGCCATAGAGAAAAGCATTAGAAAGGGAGCCAGCTGTCCTGTGCCTGTTGTCCTTTGGCCTTCTTGTGACTTTGTGTCTGGGGATGGTTTGGGAATTCATTTTAATAACATGGGATTAGTGGGGATGTGGGGCACTGGGATGAATTTCACCTTGTAAGATACAATTATATGTGCAATAATACCAATAAGGAGGATAATAGATTATTCTAATTTTAAACAGAAGTGTCTCCTTTCTCCAACTACTTTGAGGAGGACTTTCTACTGATAAAAAGAATGCAGCTGTAAGGTATTAAGCAGAATTAGCTTGCACTCTGTCTTTTCAAAGTTAGATATACATGTAGAGTGCATAGGCCTGATGCTGGCCCACTACAAGGCCCAACATGCTGAATCTTAACCTTGGCATTAGTATGGGAATTAATTTTGTGCTGTTGTGATCTTAAAAATCACAGGGGAATTAGTTCTTTATAGGAAATGCATCAAAAAGTATTCTATTAATGCAATCAAACTAATAACAAAATATTTTCTTATGGTTAGTATATATGCCATTATACATTGTCAGTAAGGTATGGGGAGTTACCACACAAGTGAAATACAGTTTTTCTACTTATATTTATCATTCACTGAAAGTAGAAAATGTTTTCTAATTGCATCTTGTTTTAACACATTTAATTTTTATATTTTTTTAAGCCATGCAGATGGATCAGTAAAGTTTTGGGATGCTTCTGCCAGTAAGTTTCTGAAGTTCTTTTATATAATGCTGACAAATCATGCACATGCACACACACATATATAATACATGATATTTTACAGTATGCATAGTAATATCTCAGGTAGTATAATTAGGAATAGTCTGGTGATATTAAGCAAATTAGGAAAAACATTGCTAATGAGATATGTTAGACAGAAAAGAATGAAAGTCCAGGATAGGGATTAATACACCAGATTTGACATACCAAAACCTCTGAAGGATGAAGTACTGGTAAATAATACCTAGGGTATAATCCTCGTGTGTACATAAAAGAGTGAGCTGAATTAGACCTAACATTCAGTTTTGGTTTTCATGTCTCTTCTATTCTGAGTATAATGTAGTCTTTTTTACAGATAAGTAAAAATAAAATATTAAAATACAATAATACATCTTAATTAAAGACCTAAGTCTTGCCCAGTCTCAAGATCCAGGAAATAATTAGGAAGCACTTATGTTCATCCTAGCAAGAAAAAGCTTCAGGAAAGTTATTCCAGACATTTTAGTTGTAATTGTAAATATCAGAAAACAGCATTTTTCCCTACAGAAAATACATAGGGTACTTATTAGTAAAATATATTTATTTTTAAAAATGTATGTATTTTGGATGAAAGCAAATGTATTTTGGTTTAAATAGTGTCTGTACTTCACAAGAGTTGGAGCAGTGTTGCCTTGTATTCTCTCCCCTCAGTAGTACTACTCTAGGTAGAACATCTCTTTCATGAGTTATGGTTAGAACGTCTCTTTCCTGAGTTAGCAGTCTATTTTTTATTTCTTAAAGAAACAAGCATGAAAGAAAATGTCTGAGATGCTAGGCACAGAGAGATTTAGTTTGACCTTAATAAACAGTCTGACATGGTGGCCAAGAACACCAACTGTGAGATATTTAAACTACCTGCTAACTCCAAATTGTACCACTGAATTGTCATGATTAATTGAATTACCATTTCCAGCTAAATGTGAAGAACACTTACAAGTTTTTAATGTCAGATAAAACTGTTGAGTTTGTCAGGTAATTCTGGTTTTGCCTAATACTAAATCTTTCGCTCACCAGGATGGTCAAGGAGAAAATGACTATCTCCAAAGCCTAATTTCATATAGGAATTCTGTGTAGCCATGTCAACTGAACATTACTAGAAGTTACATTAGAAAGTGACTAATACATTTTGTTTTATAATAGATATTTTATTGGGAAATGCAAGTAGAAAAGATGCATGCCATATTTAAAGTTTGCATTTTCAGCATTTTCAATCTATAGTGAACATCAAAAAGGAAAAAAATGCAATGAGGTCAACAGGAGAAAAGGAAAGGGGAAAAAAAAAAGCAGAAAAAAAAAAAAAAAAGATTCTCACAGGGTGTAAACATAAACCGCTAATCAGTTGCTGCAACAGAAATTGGTCTTGGAGGTAAAAGTTTGGACCATCGTGAATATTCATGCATTGCTTTAACAGTAATAGGACTCAGTGCATATCTGATGCCCTGGTCTTAGTCCTGCTTTTCAGAACACATACAGCATTACTGGTACTATACCTGATTACATAACTAAAACATCGCTCTTCATCTTTTCATTGCTTGTTCCACGGGGTAGCTGGACTGATCTCGCATACAGTAACATGTGTAACAGCTTTACCTTTATGTAAATACACACCCTATTAGGTGCTGGGCCTCACTGACTTTTTCTGACCTTATGCAGTGATTGATTAATGACACTGGTAAATTAATGTAAAAGTAGTAAAAAACACAGCAAAGGGGAATGTCAATAAAGCAAAATGGGGCTAATTACAATTCCTCTGTTGCCTCCAAAATTCACAGTGTTATAGGTGTACTCTTGACTGAAGCTTCTGGATATTGCATTTTTATATGCAGGTATAAATACAGATATGCTTATTAGTAAGGAAATTTAAAGAATTTTAGAACTCCTGTTGTTACAGAAAGTCTTTGTGTTGCCCAATATTTTCCTTTTTTTTTTTTTTTTTTTTTTCTCTTACTATGCCTCTTACACTTCACTTTCCAGCAAGACAGAGGAAATGTTTGTTTCTCATCTCATTAGGAAAATAGCAGTAGCATCAGAACCTCTTTTTAACACTGAGTATAATCTTGCCTCAGAAAGTACTAAGAAGTATTTCACAGACAAATATAAATTTTGTAAATATCAAACACATGTCCTACAAATACTGCATATCATAATATAATGCCCATCTTTTTCTCATCTTTGGCCTTCACTTGATTCTTTTTTATGCCACAACTGAAAGGAAAATGGGAACTGAAGAATTTTATAACGGACTTGCTTATTGTTAATCAGTATTTTTATATGTTTTAATATATTCCAGTTACTCTACAAATGTTGTACAAATTAAAAACATCAAAGGTCTTTGAAAAACAAAAGTTGGGAGAAGGAAAAGCAACAGCTGAGATTGTGGAAGAAGACCCTTTTGCTGTTCAGATGATGTACTGGTGTCCTGAAAGCCGAATTTTTTGTGTGGCAGGAGTTTCTGCATATGTGGTTGTTTATAGATTCAGCAAACATGAAGTAAATACAGAAATTGCAGTAAGTCATTCATAATGCTTTATAAAAGGACAACAATTCTGAATTAAAGTGCTTTCTGTACTCACATACTTGAAAAAAATAATATGAAACTCAGTAAACATAGGTTTAAGAACATTCCATTTTTAATGTTTTGAGGGAAATTTTGATCATACTTAAGTTGGTATTAAAAACATGTATTCTTGCTATCCAACTCTCTTCTTTTTCACTTTAATAGTAAAATTCAGGATGGATTTCGGATATAGTTTGCTTTTAAGACTTTTATCATATTAAATTTCTGTCATAC
Source organism: Heteronetta atricapilla (assembly GCA_011075105.1). Classification (NCBI taxonomy): domain Eukaryota; kingdom Metazoa; phylum Chordata; class Aves; order Anseriformes; family Anatidae; genus Heteronetta; species Heteronetta atricapilla. The sequence goes on along the minus strand of CM021731.1, from coordinate 84,048,080 downwards.
TTGCCTTCTCTAAAATACTGATGGATGTATGTTTTATCAGACAACATTGCTCTTCTTAAATTATTTAGTATCTTCAATTTGTGTTCATAGGAATTACCACTGACTTTAACAAAATTAAGAGAGTTGATTTTTTTTCTGACTTACACTGACTTTATTTCCTCCAAAATATACACTATTTGAAATGCTAGGTGATTTATGGCCTAGTAGTTGTCATTTTATTAAGCATCACGATCCTCAATGTTATTCAAATATTCCTTTTTCTGTCTTCAGGTCTTATGCAGACACTTCATCTCATGTAGAATCATACAGTTCATGTTCTTTTAACTGCACTGCAGTCATCTTGTACTTATCATCATTCTGCAGCATGTCAGACTTTTGTTTAAAACTGCATTTCTTTCTGCAGGAGCCACAACCACTTCTAACAGTGTGGCTCAACAACACTTAAAATGTAAAACAATCTTTCTTTAGTCTAAAATATTTAACGGCAGACAACTCTTAAGAGAAAGCCAATATAAACATGACTGCCTTTCCTTCTGGCTTGCCAGTTTCTGACTCTGGAGAATAGTCTGCAACTTCCAGACACACTCCTTCCAGATGGTCTTTCTTCCTGTCTGCTGGCTCTCAAAAAATCCCCATGGCTGACCCAAACATTCCATTCCATTTGCACCTTCCCTGACAAAAGTTTTCCTTTTCACACTATTTTAATGTCCTTTAGAAAGTAGTTCTAGCCTGCCAAAAACATCTGTGCCACTTTTGGCCTGCAATCATGTGCCAGTTGGTAAGGAGATTCATTACCAGTAGTTGTTCTGCTTTTTTCCTCTCATTTTTCCACCAGAGGCAATTTTAAAGCTAGCTTGAGGCATCCTTTCAGGCAGGTTTTTAAACTAATGAACAGTATTTTTACCTGATTGACCAGCTCACACATAATGCTGCTAAAATCATTACATTTCAATGTTCGTATATTATTCCACATCAAATGTGCCTTATCTTTTATTACCTAACATTTATTTTCTTTATTTTCATGTCGTTTAGATTTTCAGCTGAGTTGCAGCAGACCTGGTGTGTTCTAAAATATAATAATGTGTGCAATTTAACAGTTTCTCAGATTTCATCTGTACTTAAGAAACATTTATAGAAGGAATTGTTCAGTGAAGAGTTGTTTTAGTATTATCTAATATTTTTTGGCATAGTCAATGAGTTCCTCTAGATTTTGTGCATCCCTGAGATGAGCCTCATCTCTTGTTTCACCATTTTTGTTGCAAGCATTCAAATCTTCATTTCTAAGTGGTGTTTTTGTTGTTTTGTTTTTTGTGTAGTTTTGTTTGTTTGCTGGCTTGCTTGTTTTTTAACAAAAAGTGCAGGGGGTTTTGTTGGAATACATACCTGACTTTCGCTTGCCTAGCATTGTTTATATTCAGACTGGGTTGGCCAGCCTCAGGACTTTACTGCATGAGGTGAGCCCAAGTTCTAGCACTTAGTGTCTGTAGCAACCAGCCTGAACACAGCTTGAGTTCCATCTACAAATCCCAGCATTTTAATAGACACAAGGTTTGACAGCCATCAATCTTGTAACATCATTGCTATGATGAACGTGAAGCATGGAGGCTACTCTGAGGTTCCTCCATGTAGCAGGGAAGTCCACTGCTGAACATGTCTTAAGGCATAGACTGTGCCTGGGACTTCCTGAATATAAGTGTTATTTGTGTCATTCCGTGTCAGATTCTGGAGACAAGTAGTATGCACGTGACTCAAAGTCTGCTTTATATCCAACCTTGGAGTCATTGCTATGTAGTTGTGTGAAAAGCATTTGTTGCTGTTTTATTATCTGAATCCATTCCATCCAGTCCAGGAAAGATATCTAGGTATATATTAAACAAGATCACTTTCTCAGTGATCAGTCTATGAGTCTTCTGTGAAGCTCTCCTTCAAAGCTCTTGAGAGAAATGATACAAAATAAGTTTGCAGTAGTTTGACCATAGAAAGGAAAATCAATAAACATAGCGATTCAATTATCAAAAAAGATCTGTACAGTGTGTCAAAATAAATTGGTGCCATCATTTTTCCTTCTGTGTGCAAGTGAGTGATAGATAGAACGTACCAAAATGAATTTTAGTAGACACAAAGAAAAATATCCAGAGAAGAATGAGGCTCTTCTAACATGGTCAGCAGAAGAGCATATTCTTCTTGTACTCCCTTCCCTCGTAAACATTAAATGTTTACAGCACTATAAATGTACATTAAATGTTACAGCACTATAAATTGTTTCAGACAGCAGCAATTACTTCCAGAAGATTAGATTTTCCTGAACTTGATATTTCACTCTTTCAAAGCAAATATTGTCCATAGGCTTCTTAGCTGATTCAGGCAAAAAAAAAACATATGTATAGATTTTGCTTGGAGGAAAGAAAAGTGAAAATTTGAGAAAGGACACTTTCTCTTCTGATTGAGCGAAATCACTTCTTTATGAAATGTTATGTTACAACACAATGGTTGAGAAATAAGCACATCTTCAGTGTACTGATCCTTATCTCCTGATTTTCATACAAATTAGATAGCTTCTTTATGCTGCCATCTTGATTTTGGTTTTTAGAGATCCTAGCAGGAAAGTGAAAGTTAAGTGGTTTAGATTTTGCATTCTAGAATCTGCCAAACTCATTTGCAGTCTAAGGAATATGGAACTCTGTGCTGTTACCTCTGATTTCCTGACATCCACATATGGACAGATGGAGTTCATGGACCAGCACTACTCACACTGTTCAGTTTCTGAAGACTGGCTAAAACCTGTCTTGTAGAGACTCTGTTGTACTAGCAATACAGAGAAAGAGTTGATGATCATTTAATTAATTGGCTTAGGAAATAAATAAAATGGACAATAGACAGAAAATTTTCATGACATTGATCCTTAATGATGCCTTCTTATGCTGTAATATTGTTTATTTGGGAGTGAGTAATTAAGATGTCTTTCAGGCTAAGTTCTGGAAAGCTGTAATCTTTCCTTTCACTTACAAGAAAAGGCTTGGATCAAAGTCAGTGCTGGAAGAATATACCTAATTAATTCTCCAAGTTCCTATGTGATGTTAGGCTGTTAGGCTGTATAAATAACAAATGACAGTATTCTTTGTTTGCACATAATGATGATAAATGTTTTATGTTTTTTTGCTTGTTTGTTTGTTTGTTTTAAGAACATAAGATTTACTGATATTTATTTGAAAGTAATAAAACTTTCAGCAGCTTTCTTTATTAAATTGTGACTTAGCTTTTTATTTATTTAAGTCACTAGAGGTACGACTTCAGTATGAAGTAGAAGATATCATTACTCCTGAACCAGAAATAATTCCCCAGTTTCCAGATGCCTCTTCCCAGCTTCCCTCTTTAAAGAGCCTTTCAGGCAGTACCAACACCGTAACATGTGAAGGAATGATGAAAGACAGTATCCCATGTCTTAGGTAAGTCTATGCCATCATTCAAATATTTATCTTTCTAAGAAGTATTTGTATCAGGTGTATTAATAATTCAAGAAAAGGAAGTTAATTATATGTATGTGACATATCGTATGACGCATATGACAATAAAAAAAAAAAAAAAAGAATTTTAAACAAAAGAATTAAGGCAAAATAATTAACAAGGGATTTTAAATAGCTGGAATTAAGCTATGGAGAAGACAAACTGTTGCAGTTAAAGTTTGACTGTAATTTTCCAGTATGATCTGTGAGTGAATCTTCATCTCACATCCAGTTTTGAATAGAATACAAGCACTACAGAAATGATCAATGAATTTTTGAGGAACTTTTTTTTTTTTTTTTTAGTTCACAAAGATACTTCCATAACGCGGTCATGTGCAAAGCTTTTGGTCCTTGATTAATTAGTATAATAGTAAAATAGTCCTCTGTGAAAGAATTATGTGTATTTTATGACATGCTGGGGAAGGAAACCATGTTCATATGTTCATACTCACCAAACAATCTTAAATGTTTTGAAACAGTTGCACTATGTGGAAATATATAGGTGTTTAACCTTTAGGAAGAAGCAAACTCTTGCCTGCTACAGTACACATTGCTATTGTTTGGAGTAGAATAATACGTCTTGCTAATAAGGCAGATAAATTATAGGCTTAAAGAGTTTCAAAACAGAATTTTGTACAAAACTCCATAAAACATAATTTCACAGGAATTACAGTGTACTTCTAATAATGATTCCTCTCATTGAATTCATTATTATTTCAGTCTAATTATTATTAAATATTTTAAATGCCTCAATTACTTCAAAAGCAGTTTACATGAACATTACTTACTTTGCAGATATTGCAGTCTGTTGTGCTCCTGAAAAATAGCATTAACGTTTAAAAGCATTATTGTGACATTGTTCATGCATAATTGACGGTAGCTTTTGCCATCCTGTTCATTTGTCCACCTCATTCAATCTAGCAGCTGAATCTCAGACATAAGTTTAATGATTAATGTAAACCATTAAAATCAATAGAAGAGGCAGAGAGGAGTTATTAAAAAAATCTCAATGGGAAACCTTTCTGTGCCATTGCAATCAGTAAGAATGCAATTGATTGTTTCAGTGAATAAGATTTTCCCTTAAGGGATTCTTATGGATTCAGTTTGGAAAGGGGAACCATTGTTGATTTGGAAGGAAGCAAGGCTATAATAAATTCAGAGGTGTTCTGATATTTCATTTTTGGAAGTTTGCTAAACTCCATATAGTCTCATATTAAGTAGCCAACAGATTTTTGCCCCATTTTGTCCAAAGTAAATTGAAACATATTTTGTTAGAGAAGCGATTTCTAGTATTTACCACAAGAATTGCTGGCATACCCCCACTAACATTTATATGAAACTATACTGCATACACTCACACCATTTTCAACAAGAAAAGGCATATAAATATCCCTACTATTCCCCCAATCCAAACCCATCTTTTTCTTTTGAATAACTTATGTTCTAAGCAGGACTATGATGATAAGATGAAAGTAGTACTGGAAATGCAGAAAACCGAATAGAGTCCTGGATGATGCTATTGATTTTATATGCAAGTTAATAAGGTGAGTAACAGTACAGAGTCTAAGATACAGTGATAATGTAAAGCTGCAGCCACCTACACATGGAGGGTAGTTGCACAACTTGAATTATATTGCTAATCCACATAAAAATTTAAATACAGACTAGCACTTAACCTTGGCTCTGTTGTGTTTCGTATCTCCTTCTCAAACTTATTACAGCACTCCACACTACATAATTTTTTACTAGTCAGAAGTCAGTATCTGAATGTTTGTATCTGGAAATAAGTACTAGAAGGCAACTGACTGAGGGGTCTAAAGTAATGAAAACTTAGTATTTTTCTGAAATCAGAAGTAAATGTTACCAAGAGAGATGAGCAACAATGTGGAACAAATACTATTCTTGCTTATTTCAGAAGATTATATAATCAAGTATGCCAAATAGCATAAGAAAACTGATATATTTGTGATCGATTATCCAGGTAAAACATTTTTAATGCATATACTGTCATTAAATAGTTGTTCCCAGAAGGTAAGTCTTTGTTCCCAGACTTTTAGTATCATCTCAGAATTAAGACAGTCAGGGATTTTGACAAGTAGCTTCAAAATGACAAAGATCTGACTGTGATTATCTCATGAAGAAAACTGAAACCCAAAACTTTGCACCAATCAAATTGCATATAGCATAACAAGAAAATTTCAAGGAAATCACTAAATACCAACATTCCTTCTGTGAATACTCCTTCAGCTTACTTACACTCAGTATAAACACTTCCAAAAAAGCAAAACCAGAACAATTTAGAGCTAACTATCAACAACATTGGTCAAGCAAGAAGGTTGGTGAAGCCAGGAGAATGATTCAAACATGCATAAAGATTGACAGTGTTGTAGGAACATGGGAATGAAAAACTGGATCATATCTGAAACTATTTTACTCCAGTCTTACGGTCTTTAACCCTACTAAAACTAATTCAATGCCTGAAGAAAACCCCTGTGAAATAGCACCCAGATTACCAAAGAAGATCCTCATATTTGTGGTGGAGAGTATGCAGAGTAAGGTGTTTGCTTTTTGCTCAGGTAGAAACTATATGAAAGAAAACTTTGAAGGCATTTCAAGTTGTCTGAGTTTTTCAGTATGTTATTAAATATGTATTGGAAAAGTACAAAGGAAAACATATTTTAGAAGTTCAGAATTAATTCTGCAGCCATTGTCAGTCTCATGGTGGTGTGTTTAGGAGGGGAAAAGAATAAACACATTGCATTGTCTTAGATATTTGTTGAAACTCAGGGTAACAGAGTACTTCACTCCTGTGTTCCTCCGCTGCATCAGCTAACCATTGGGAAATAGGGATGGAAAGTATGTCTACTCAGCTGAAAGTGCAATAGACTTAAGTCATCTTGTATCTCATCTGTTTCATCTCTCTTATAAAAATTCTAAGGGCAAGATTTCATGAGAGAAAACGGAAAATCAGGTGCAAGTTGGAAACACCACCACTAGCGTACTTTCTAAAGGTTTATCTACAGCCATAAGATATTCAAGGGCCACATCACAGGAGGTATTCTGGAGGACTATTTGTTTAAAATACTCAGTTTCTGCTTTCTGTACAGTGTTTTAAATAATAAGTCTTCATTTTATACAACTGTTGTTTTTAGTTTCGGTTTTCCCCAGGACTAAAAAGTACCTCTCTCCCTTAGCAGCTTGGGTTCCCAGATATACAACCCTTTGTTCTCACCACCAATACTCCTGGGTAATCCAGGGCTTTGTTTACCTCAGTGGCATTTCATGAGTATTTATGGATATCTATCTTATGAACAACAGAAATGAAAAAGATATGTTGACAGCAGAACAGGTTAGAAAGTGCAAAACTTAGAGCAGAGTTTTGTTGTTTATAGGAAATAACAATACAGAGCTACTGCTAATAGTAGAGAGTGAATCTTGGCCATCTGTCAGATGCCCATCCAGCTGCTCTCTCACTCTACCTCAGCAGGAGAGGGAAGGAAAATAAGATGAAAAGCTTTTGGATTGAGACAAAGAGAGGGAGATCTATTACCAATTAGTCACAGGCAAAACAGAGTCAGCTCAGGGAAAATTAATTTAGTTTATTGCCATTTGAAAATAGTATTGGGTGGTGAGAAATTAGGACAGAAATTAAAACACAATGCGAAGGGGAATGGAGGGTTGCAGTCAGTCTGTAAGTTCCTCTCTTCCACTTTTCATCACACTTTTCCCTGCTCCAGAGTGGGTCCTTCCCATGACCTACAGTCCTTTGGCATAAACCTGCTTCACCATGATTTTTCCCTAGGAAAAGGAAGTTCCTTCAGGAAATACCCACCTGCTCCACTGTGGGATCCTCCATGGGCTGCAATATGGTGACCTGCTCTTGTAGCGTGTAGGTTTACTCTTGTGTGGCACTCTCCGTGGGCTGCAGGGAAATACCTGCTCTACCATGGTATCCACAGGCTGCAGGGTAATCTCTGCTCTGGCCTCTTCTCATAGAGGCCACCACTGTGGCCCCTCCATCCTCTGGTACCAAAACCTTGCCCCACAACTTAAATACTCGTGCAATCAGAGAGGAAAAAGTACAGGAGCAGGTCATGGTCATGAAAAGGACAACAGATGATTGTGTCTTGGAAATCCCAATTAAGGTATTGTTCCTCCTCCTGAAATGCTGCATATATTCTGCTGTGATAGCCAGATATGTGATCCTCTACTCACAGGTATACTAGATATGCTCTGATAGGGTTATGAAATTTTAGGAGGCTGCAGAACCCAGGAAAATTGAAGATGGTTGTGAAAGATATCATACATCTAGTAATAAACTGTCCAGCTCCTTCAATGCTTGCCCCAGCTCCTGTTTCTGCTGCTTCATCTCTTCATGCTTGACACAACAGTGTTATTCGTTCCAACATGGTATCTTATGCAATGACACTACAGCAAGTGCGTATTGTGGCTAGGTCAACCCACACCTCAGAAAGTCTTATCTCACCTCTGCAAGAACCACTTTTTGGCTCCCAAGATTTCTTTGGCATACTTTTTGGCATGTTTCTTTGTTTGCGTATCTGTTATAGTCTGCCCGACTATGGTAGTACCAAAGCTCCTGATGCAAGACAAATAAAGTGGTTAGTTTTCTCTCTGCAGCTGGGCAGATAAGGTGCTATTCATCCCTTCCAGTTTTGGCCAAGACTGGTGCTGTTAAGTGCTTTCCTTTTTCTTTTGTAACTGCAGCAGCCTTGCGTGGAGGCAGGGAGAGGTGGTGATCCAGACCCCTTGCCTGCAGGTCTGCTCCCACAGCTGGTCCTGGATGATAAGGAGGGAGGAAATGAGGAAGGGAACAAGTGTCCTGCTTACTGAACTGTGCTGTGCTGTTTTTCCTATGGCAAGATCTGAGCCAATTGACTTATTATTACTTTAGAGAAATGGATATGTAAGGTCTGAACAATGCTACAGACCACAGAAAAAGAATAGTGTATCACTCCAATGTTAAGGAAATTAATTGAGAAAGATAGATGAGGAATACGTTTCTCATTAAAAAGTAAATGAGAGAAAGGTTGGAAAGGTTAGTGAACCCTTTAAATTAATAATATAAGCAGTAAAGCATAAACTGTGTTACTGATGGTTAAACAATCGAGGACTCCATGTAAATGTATTTTGAAAAAAAATGGTTGTCAGAGATATTCTATTGGGTATCCATGCCAGGCGTTGTTTGTAGGTGTTGTCCATTTTCCTAGCTTTGGGACTACACAGGTGCTGGCAGCGGGTGGCCCCATGCCAGACAGCCTGTTCCAGCCAGCCGCACCCATGGCACCCCCAGGCCAAACAATGCAAACAGGACACCTTGGGGGAAGCCTCAAAAGTGTGAGGAGGGTTGTGCAGTCCCCTCTTCTTCATAATTTCTATTAGAATTAGAACACGGTTTGCTTTGTACATTTTCAGTTGTGCTGCATCAGTTGTCTGGTTCTCTTGCCAACTTTTACCGTGTTATCATTTTGTAGTCACTTTATTTCAGTTTTCTGCATCTATTTTCACTTTTCCAATTGTGATAGATTGCCAACAGCCAAATTTCCCACTAAGGCCTCTATCCCACCAGATGCATTCAGCTGAACAAATTAAAAACCAATAGCCATGGCTGTTGAATGAGAAGCCTGAACATTCCCTCTGGAGAAAAGTGCTTACATACATACTTCTGAGTAGAAATTAGTTGTTGTTTTTCCAGTCTGATCCACCATCTTTTCAGGTGCATTAGCCAGGAATGCTTGGAAAGCTTGCTAAGTCACTTCTTAGTCATGTTCAGGAGATACTCTGCATCAGCAGTCATCAAAGACGTAATCTCTACAATCCAGTACACAGGATATTACAGTTTTAGTTATTTGCAGTATGGCTATGTGTAGAGGTGCACTTACAGCAGAAAAAAATATTATTTGCCAATAATTGCAATTTTTCAGAATGTTGTTGTCAATGTGTATATTAACTAGCTACTCTGTTTCCTGATTCTTACTGTTTCCTGGGTACTATTTTTCATGGGGGTAGAAGATAATATGTGGTAGACTGCCCTATTATGACTGTTTGCAGAAAGGTGCAATACATGCACTCTCAGTATTTACAGCTATCGTAAATAGTCACTGGCTAGGGGGCTTTATTTATAAATTACTGCCTAGAGTGTGAATGTACTAATGAATAACACATCTCAAAGTGTTGTTGTTCTTGCACAGTATCTTCTTTCAGTGTATCACTAAGTTCTACACGTCAAGATCATAAATAACACAGGCATACAAAAATGTTCATTTCTTAAACCCTCCTCAGTGTACACCTTCACTATCTGCTTTGCAAGTCACTGAATTTGCCATAAGAAAATATGATGAGGTTTTTAATACCAGGTTTTACGTAGGAAGCATTTATTCATTAAGACTAGATCATGTATGAGGTAATTATACTCATAAGAAGAAAACAGGACTTATTTGCACTAGATGGACAAATAGAATTGTCAAGTCCAGAAGTTTTGGTTATGCAATGGTGAGGTGCACTATGGAAAGGTACATCTCATCTGTCTTCTCTTGCCATACCTCAGAGCAAGAAACTTCCAACAATGCAGAAATGTCCCATTTGAGATTTTTCAGAAGAAAGAACTTTATGTTTTCCATGTAAGCTCATGACAATTTTTAAGTGTACGTTATATAGTACAAGAAAATATTCAGGAAATGGAAAATGAAAGCAAAATGATGAAGCAAAAAATATTTTTATTGACCCCAAGTGCTTACCTCACCTGTATCTTCTCCAGAGTTTCTCTTTTAGGGAATGTTGAAATTTTTCAAATTTGTTTCTACAACAGAAATTAAAGTCAAAGCCTAAAATTCATCCAAAACATTCCTGTTCTGATGGAAATGCCTAGTCTCAATGTACAGGTATATGCACAATATGCTGCAAGTATGGGTACTGAACTTATTAGAGGATTCTGCTTCACTAGTATTTTCTTAAGGGAAGTGGTTTTTATTCATGTTCCAGTTTGTTTGTTTGTTCTTATTTTGTACCTCTTCTTAGCGTTAAGACTCGACCTGTGCGAATGCCTCCTGGATACCAAGCAGATCTTGTTATTCAGTTGGTGTGGGTGGATGGTGAGCCTCCACAACAGATTACCAGTCTTGCTGTAAACTCTGCTTATGGACTGTAAGTAAAGCAAAATTAAGGTGCATTCATTTATTGTTTATTGCACTGTCACATATTTTCCAGTTATACTTTGAAGTTCTCTGCAGACATTTGAAGTCAGAGTAAAAATAATCAAAAGGTGCTATAACCCAGATTTAGGGGGAAAAAAATATTTGAATTTGCATAAAGACTATAATACTAGATGTTAAACTTCCATTCTTGCCAATATTTTTGCTATTCCCGTTTAAAAGACTGAATTGTTTTATATCACTCTACCTATCCTTTCATATAATACCCAATCACCTTTCAAATGTGTAACTTAAAGTTCTTTTGAAAGGATCACCAAGGTGAAATACATTTTGTAAAAAAATGGTGATTATGTGTTAAATGTCATTTGTCATGATATTGTATCTTTAATTGGAAATTATCTTCTGAGAACAGTATTTTTATGTGTGTGCTAATCTCTGCTTGCAAGAGAAGCAGAAACCTGAAATTGAAAATTGAATAAGGAACCTTCAAATGCTAAATTCTGTATGGAAATGCAATTGAGCAATCTCTGTCTTTTTCCTCAAGTTCAATTTAATTGCCAATTTTTTATGTTTTCTCTCACTGAGGGTTGCCCAGAATACATTAATCAGATTTCCTATGTAGAAGATGTTACTTCAATAAAAAACATGAGTGTTAGGTGTCTGATTCTCACAGATATTATAGAAATCAGCTGACACTTCAGAGACTTTAAAATTTTATGTAGAGCAAAAATTCTTACATCTGTGCAAAAATACTGTGTTTTGAGTGTTGTTTCACCAGGTCTTTGGCCTAAGTTTTCGAATAGTTTCTATTCATGAATTCCATAAGTTTCTTTTGTTTTACCATTCCAAGGTTCATTTGTCACTTCTGTAAATTGTTTGTTTTTGCCTAACATGCAATATCCATTGCAGGTCTCAGGCCTCAAAGTGTCATCTGACTTCAGGAATAATCACACCATTCTCTCATATGTAAACTATTCTTCTGTTTTTCAATTTTCCTAGTATTTACAGTGGTTTTATAAATGTGCCTGATTCAATTAGTGAAATCTTTTTTTTTTTTGCTAGAAGCAGTAATAACTTATGGGACAGTCTCCTTCAAAACAGCATATACTGAGTACCAAAAATGTCCCATTTCTCTAAATTTCGTCCGCAGAGTGTCTTCTCTCTTCTTCTGTATTGTTTCCCTCAACTTTTTCTTATGCCTATACTGACAAGGTACAATCCTATCTTTTCATCAGAATTTAGTTTAATGATTTAGTTTTCTCCTCATACATAGCTTCACAATCTGGAAAAACTGTGTCACTTCAGCATACAGTTTGAGGATATGTCATTTTTATCATGCTAGTTATGAGGTTATTTTGCCTTTATATATATATTTTTTCCAAGAATAATTAGGTTAACTAGAAGGAAAGCATAGTACAGTAAGTGTGTTCCGAGGTGTATACTTCCAAAATTGTTTTAATTGCTTTGATTTCTGTAACTGTATATTATAACAATAGGAACTTAGTGCCCCTCATGTTACTGCAGCCATGAAATGGGACTAAAGTAAGATATAGAAAAAAGCTTTTATGTCCAGCAAAGATTAAAGTCTTCAGGTGTTGTGAAATTTTATTTAATTTATGCTTCTTACCTTTAGCAGTGCCAAGCTACAAATTGAAAGTATTAACAATTGTTTTATTTCTGTTTAAATGAATCATCCAAAAACTTCTTGATATTGTGAGACTAAAACAGAAAAAGTTACAAAATGCTTCAGTTGCATACAAAGAGATACAAGGTTAAATACAAATACTAAATTTGATTTAAATTATGTTCTGTTGGACTGAAAGAAAGTCTGAAAATTTAATACCAGCTCATATGCTAAAAATTTTTAACAAATCTACATATTAATTGTCAAGAAATGTCTGTTGAAAATTTGATGACATTTCTATGAAAGACACAGGAATATCTTTACAGAATAGAACGTCCCCTAGCAATTAATTCCATTTACTCAATTTTGAAAAATCTATTGTGTTTATTTTGTATTTGATTTTGTAATGGCTTAATATATTAGCAGTTTGTCTTAAGGCTTGTTTATAGTAATGTCTGCCTAGATTTTCTTACCATTCCGGAGAAGCATTTTAATATTAATGAGTAAATTGTATGTTTTTTTTTGGTAATTTTTTAAGTTATAAGAAATAATATGTCTGTGATTGTCTGCGAACTTAGAGAAGTTTAGAAAAGTGCAAACTATGAAGTGATTAGCTGTTTTCTTGATTTAATGATTTGCTGACCACAGTCAGATCATTAACTCTTCATTTGTCTCATGTTTTCCAAAATTAATAAATCTCAGGTTAATCATTCTCAAGATGAAAGTGTTTATCACTTTTGTTGCCTAAAGTATTAACAGATGAGAATGATACCAGTACATTTTTTTCCCCTTATTTTTCCTCTTCTCCACCTATATGGTCTGTTATGAACATAGAAATTGCTGTCACCATTTTTTTTTATTTCAATATCCTTTCTCTTACAATTCCTATTAATATATGGTTTAAAGCAAAACACAAGAATCACACACACACACACAAAAAAAAAAAAAAAAAAAAAAAAAAAATTCTTTCTATTCCTTATCAGTCGGTTTGTATCAAGAAACATGAAGATGTATTAAGCTTTATATAAAATGGTCTTCTGGCAAATATGACTGATAACATTCCTTTTTTGTCCTGGGGAAACTCTGTGAAAAGCTCTTTTATTATGCAAAACAGGCTTTAGTAATTTCTGAAACAGATATTACTCTATATACCTAAAATGTAGAGTTTATTTCTCACTGCAACCTATGATCTTCCTACATTGTATTTTTATTTTAATTTGTATTTGTATTTTAGATATATAACAACTTTTTAAGATCTATTTCCAGATTTGTAGTCTCAATTTACATCAGTATTTTTGTAATTATACTATTCAGTAAAGCAACATATAGATGTTGTTGCAATGCATTTGCCACAATAAGTTAAAATGGGCAGTCTGCTGTCTGGAGTGTAGATTAGTGTGTTTCAGGACACAGTGTTATAAATTCAGAATTACAAATCTGTAAGAATTTTAAATAGTAAGCTTTGAGTAGTTTCTGAAGTGTTTTTTTTTTTTTTTTTTTTTTTTTTTCAGAATTCGTAATATTAAATAGTAATTACTGTTTGTTCCACTTAACTATGTATTACTAATAACTCTGAGAAATATTTCTTTTTTTCAGAGTGGCATTTGGAAACTGCAATGGTTTGGCTGTTGTGGACTTTATGCAGAAGACAGTACTGCTGAGCATGGGAACCCTTGACCTATATGGATCAAGTGATCCATACCAACGTCAACCCCGTTCACCTCGCAAAAGCAAGCAGTTTGCTGCAGGTAGGAAGTAAAACGTTGTGGTTATGAGCCTGATGTTCTTTGTGTTTTTTTTTTTTTTTTTTTTTTTTTTTTTTTTTTGCCTGTGGCTTTTTATAGTGCTTTTGAAATGCATGACTATTTGCCAGCCAATGGAGTTTCTATAACTTGACAAAAGAAACCTGACATACTTTAGGTACTGATGCTTTCTCTCAGAAACAAAATGTATGAGGAAGTTTGTTCTTTTGGGATGGAGGTCAGCAAGTAATTCCCTTAGCTGAGTCTCTAAAAAATTGTAATGTGTAGACCAGCAAATTGTTTCTCTAGCAGCCACTTGAAGTGTAGTCTCTATATTGGTTGGTTGTGGTTTTTTTTGTTTGTTTGTTTGTTTGTTTTTCCAGTTTTCAGTAAGTTCACACCGATAGGTAAGACCTAAACTTAATTGCACCTTCTGCCAAATGTTATCCATTGGTATTTGGATAGGCAGTTGTGTTTGGATAATAGTGTAACATCTGAGAGATGTTACATAGATAGCATAACTAGCTCCAATTAGCCACTTTGTTAGTAACTTGAAGCTCCTGATACAAACTTAATAAATCCAGTTGTACTACATCTTAAAATCTGATGCCAAGGGGATCTCATTTGTAATTCATAGCTGTTATGCATTGCATGTTAGAAATATTAGTCACATTTAAATTTTGCCAGACGTTTTTGGTTATCTAAGAACTTGATTTGTATGAGGAAAAAAAAAGATCTGTTTCAAGTATTTTTACTCGATATATTCTATTCCATTGTAACATACTTGAGTCAGAGACAATTATGAAATGTGATTCATATAGCTGTGGAGTTTTAGAATTAGATTTAAAAATCTGTTTGAAAATGTTGAGTGTTTTAAATCTAAATACAAAGTTATAAAAGCAGGAGATAACAGTGGTTTTATGACATCAGCATTTTCATCAGCAGACCCTAAACTAAATCATCAAATCCTATTTCTCCATAGAGTCCAAATATGTTTTTCATTGTAAATATGATTGTATTCAAAAAAGAAAGTAAAATTTGGAGAATAAAATGCAAGTCTTCAGGCCTACTTTCATCCCTGAAAGACCATTTGTCTCACTTTCTAGGCATTTAATCATGGCAAGCTTAGCTCTCATCTGTGCCAAGTGTTAAGGACGTAAGTTTGGCACAGCTGAGGAAAGAGACAAGCAGCTTTAAGCTATCTTCAGCTTCTTTCTCTGGTTCAGGCTGACTCACAGCAGTTCCCGGTGTAATTTGAGCAGCCAGCCATAGGTGATGTGCTGCAGAGACATGTACAAAAGGTAGAGAGGTTAACTGTCCTAGAAATAGGTATTGTCAGCACTGCACCACACAGGATTTCTACATGTCATGGATAATATTTGCCAATCCTTTAAGGCAATATTCCAGCTGTGTTGTTAAAATGGAGTCTGCTTGGTATAAGTGACCACTAAGAAAGAATATGCACTTCTAGATTGCTCGTAGAAACTATGCATCTAAAAGAAATACACTCAGCTGCTTTCTCACCATCCATCCCACAACCTTTACTTTTTTTGATTATTTTTCTTGTTATATCTCCCAATTGGAAGGTAAGCATCTGCTGAAATTTCTTCACCTTGGCTGTTCTAGATGCTGGTTATGGATATCACTTCCTTTCACTTTAGACTGTTTTTTCTCTCTTTCCTCTGCCTGCTGCTGATGCTGGTGTACTGGCATGTTCCAAAGACAACTTTTGCATGCGTGGCCTGTCTAACTTTTATCCAGATTTAACGAAACGGATCCGTACTTCCTATCAGAGTAAGTTCTATAAAGGTTAGGCAAATAGCTTTATGATGATGAGACTATGCCTGACTTAAACACGTGTGTTTGTGCTTTGTAATGTGTTTCTTAAACACATTCAGCATGCATGCAACTTATTATACTTTGTAAAGTCAACCATGCTTAATTTTGACAATTTTCTTGTTGTACAGATACTTCAGATCTGTTTTCTTCTTCCAAAAGAATCAATGAAAAAATCTCATGGACTAATGGGGCAGATTTGGCCTTAGAAATGAATTTTCAATAATGCCATTCTTGATGACAATGTTTTCCATTGGTTTTGTTTTCATTTCAGTGTACACTTACTTATATGAAGCATTTCTTGTTTTGCAATGGCACTGCCTGATTGTAGTTATTAATTAATTCTTCCCTATTCTCAGAAGAGCAATGTGGTTTAAAGGTCTACCAATTGGGTTGCGTGCTGTGAAATTTTAAATTTTAATCTTGCTTTGGTACTTGAATATTTGGCTTTGGGGAACCATTCAGTGGCTCTGATCTTTAATGGGGAATGTAAAGTAGGTATAAAAATACACACATCAAAGAGTTATGAAAATTAATGTTTTTTAATATTTTTAATTTTTGAATTACAGTGATATGCAATTTAAATATTAGCATTCATCACTGCACAATGTGATGAACAAAGCTATAATTAATTTTGCAAAAATGACTGTTAGGCCAACGAGCTGTATGCATCTTAATTAACTGCAGTGCTTATATGTAATTAGGTCTCCAGGATGCCTCTTATTCATCTCTTTTTTTTAAGTAGCTTTCACAGAACAATTGGATAGGCAATTTTACATTGAATACTCAATGTAGACAAAAATAAAGAAAGGTGACGCTTGTTTTAGCATCTCATATCAGTACCGAGTCATATAGTTATTGAAATACTTCTGTACGTTCACACGTGAAATCCTATTCTGTCTCTCTAGACTGATTATTTAAGAACTGATTTCTATGATTTTATTTCATAATACTTCATAAAAGATGGACTGTTTAGTTAAAAGACCAGGCCAGTTAGAAATCTAGCAGCCCATGAAGAGGACCAGCGTATAATGTTTTAAACATTATTGGTCAGGTCTTTCTAATTTCAAGTCTGTAACAGAGAACCCAAGGAACAAATTGCAGTCAAAGGTTTGGGGGTTTCCTCAAAAGCTAAAAGGGATAAATACTAAGACCAAAAAAGACCAGCGTGTTTATCCAAAATGACAAGCACAGACCACAGGTTTTTGGAGCTTAGAATTTGTAAAGTAGTTTCTATCTTCAACCCCTAAATATGTCTGGATACATCATAACTGAAGACTCTGAGTTTGACTCTTGTGCACTATCACTAGCAACTTCATCTTTCCTTAAAAACAGTTTTGTCTCTTTTGCCCTTTGATACTTACATATCAAATGAGTAAGTACATACATACAGAATATGTACTGTGTGATCTGAAAGACGCACTAGACACTAAGACAAAGAACAGGGCAAGAATGTGTCAGAGTGTAAAATATCTCAGCTAGTGAGCAGCATATATACAGCATCTCCAGTTGCTAAGTCATTCTCAAGTTGTACTTTGCTACAGGTCTAATGTGAGATAGGAGATTTAAGAGGGGTTTTGAGGATGCATTTAGGATTTTGATTACAAGCTTATTCTTGTAACGAATGATGATGGGAAAATAAAAATAAATTATTTTTGGAAATTGTATGCTTGAAGCTGATATTATCAAGACAAAAGCAGGAACAGTCATATGATAGATAACAAGCATTAGGTCTAAAGTATTGAGGATTATATGAATAAAAATGGGAAGTTAATGGGAAGACATAGCAGGATTTGATTCAATTAAAGTAATGAACCAAGAAGATAATTTCATGAGATTCAGTTTGAAAGAAACAGACTTGTATTCACTGAAGCCAAATAAAATATTATTAATGAGCAAGATACTTCTATCAGTCATTTTGGAGGTGATTAGCAGCAAGAAACTGTCTAGTTTGTATTCATCCTGAATCTGAGAGTTAGTGTGATGTTCCAAGGGTGAAAATACTACTATGGATTAGAATACTGGTACTGTTTATGATGTTGAAGTAATGAAGACAGAAAAGACTTCAGGGGATAAAAAAATAGTTTATACTGGTGATAAGTTCATGTCTGGACATTTATGAGTAAATTTTAGAAACACAGGTATGTTACTCTGACTTGGATGGAAGGAATCATAGAAGAGATGTTTTTATGAATCATTAGGGTAAAAAAGATACTGCTCATACTGGGACAGAGAGATGAAGAAAGAGTAGATGTTTCAGTCTGGGAACTGAACAGGGAGAGTAAAAGAACTGCAACTGAAGAGGGAGAGTGGAAAAAAGTGTCAAACAGGGAGAAGAAGCAGTATCTTGGAGACGAGGTTTGCCAAAGGAAAGGCATGTTCAGTAATGTCAAGGACATATGATATATGAAGCATAATGGTTAATAATTGTTATGAAACTTAGCTAATAAATCTGTAGAAAACTTGATATAAGTAATATATACATGTGCAAAGCAGACTCAGATGGGCTTAGAGTGGACTTAGAGCATCAAGGCAGCACATTCCAGCTTGGGAAGCAGAAGTGAGAAGGGAGAAGGAAGAAGGGATGAAATTAAAAGGAGCAATATAACCAACTCTAGGCATATTATAATGAGAGGGACTGGAAACATGATTGTCCTATCAGAAGTAGTCTGAAGAAAATACAAGGCTAAAAGAAGAGATAAGTAGACAGCTGGAGAAAGTTTTTGAGGGTTGATGGCTCCATTCTATTTGCTATAGCATTTGCTGGTAGCCATCTTCATTTGTAGCAAGACTGTGCCAAACCAAATAAAATCTCTCTGCAGTAGTGCTGAACTGGGATGGGGGTAGAGATGCACTGTCTTTTTATCTGGTTGAAATCAAGTTGTACATGTTATTACCTAGCAGTAGATAACATATTCCTATATTAAAACAAATACACATGCTGCATCTAGAGAGATTGTATTTGCAGCAGAACATAAAAATACCAACTTGCAAAGTCAGTTTGATCTTCTACTAGAAATTCATACCATCTGTTGGTAAAACAAGAAAATAAATACTGTTTTGAAGCATCCAAAAAAGGCAACAACTTAAACAATGTTTATCCATTGGAGAATAATATTCAGAATCAAAACTTTTCACTGAGAAACCTTTATTCCTCCTTCAGGCCTTCACTTTGAGAGGATGTGAGTAAAAGTAACCTTGCTCTGAAAGGAGGACACAGAATACTGTGTAAAGAGTCATTACTTTTTAGTAATTAATACTAAATCACACCTAACAATACAGTTGAAGCTAATCTAGGTTGAGGTTTAAGTCACCAGCTACATTCTAAACTAGCTGCCATTTCCAAAGAATGCATCATTTTTAAATATAAAGGAAAAAATTAGACAAAGCAGAGACATTTATTGCATTTTTTGCCTCTGTCTTCAACACCAGTGATGGGCTCTGGGACCCCAGCTGCCCTGAGTTGGAGAACCATGACTGTGGGAACGATAAACTCCCAGTTAATCCTGCACTTGTCCAGGATTTGCTGCTTACATATAAGTCCATGGGGCCTAATGGGATTTTTCCCAGAGTACTCAGAGAGATGGCTAGTGTTATCACAGGACTTCTCTCAATTATTTTTCAACAGTCTTGGGAATCCAGAGAGGTCCCAGTTGATTGGAAGCTGGCAAATGTGGTCCCAATTTTCAAGAAAGGCAAGAAGGAAGATCCTGATAATTGCTTACCTGTCAGCCTCAAGTCAGTGCCTGGTAAAATCATGGAGAAGGTTATTCTGGGAGATATTGAAAAACACCTGAAGTACAATGCAGTCATTGGTCAGAGTCAACATGGGTTCGCTAAGGGAAAGTCATGTCTAAAAAACAATTTTCTTTTATGACAAGTACAGCCAGCTAGCTGATCAAAGAAAGCCAGTCAATGTAATCTTTGGATTTCAGTAAAGCTTTTAATACTGTCTCTCACAGTATCCTGGACAAAATGACCAGAATACAGTTAGATAAAAGCATAAAAATATAGGTGAACAGTTGACTGATAGGTCAGGCCCAGAGGGTTCTTGTAAATGGGGTTACATCAGTCTGGTGGCCAGTTACTAGTGGGGATCCCCAGGGCTCCACTGTAGGACTGGTACTCTTCAATGTTTTCATAAACAATTTGGATGAAGGACTTGAAGCTTTCTAAGCAAGTTTGTGGACGATATCAAATTATGTGGAGCTGTTGACTTTGTTGAGGGTGGTGAGGCCTTGCAGAGAGATCTAGACAAACTAGAGGTTTGGGCAATCACCAGCAGTATAAAGTTCAATGACTGTAAGTGCCGGGTTCTGCACCTGGGAAGGGGCAACCCTGGCTATACTTACAGATGGGGGGATGAGAGGCTGGAGGGCAGCCCTACAGAAAGGGAACTGGGGGTTTTGATTGACACCAAGCAGAATATGAGCCAGCAAGGTGCCTTGGCAGCCAGGAGGGCAAGCCATGCCCTGGGGTGCATCATGAATTACATTGCTAGTCGGTCGTGGGAAGTGATCTGCTCTATTCTGCACTTGTGTGGCCTCAGCTTGACTACTGTGTTCAGGTTTGGGTGCCACAGTATAAGATATAAAAATCTTAAAGAGTGTCCAAAGGAGGGCAACAAAGGTGGTAAACGGTCTGGAGGGGAAGACATATGAGGAGCGGCTGAGGTCACTTGGACTGTTCAGCCTGGAGGAGACTGAGGGGAGACCTCACAGAGGTCTACAACTTTGTCATGAGGGGAAGTGGAGAGGCAGGCACAGATCTCTTCTCTCTGGTGACCAGCAATAAGACCCAAGGGAACAACTTGAAGCTGTGACAGGAGAGGTTCAGGCCAAATATCAGGAAAAGGGTTTTCACCAAGAAGATGGTTGGGCACTGGAACAAGCTCCCCATGGCAGTGGTCATGGCACCAAGCCTGATGGAGTTCAAGAAGTATTTGGACAGTGCTCTCACATACATGATCTGATTTTTATTTATTTATTTATTTTGCATGGTCCTTGCGGGACCCAGGAGTTGGATTTGATGATATTTGTGGATCCCTTCTAACCTCTATAATTCTATATTATGGTAATTCAGTGTGAAGATCGTGGATTAAGATAACATTGAGTTTACTTATTGGCTCATGGATATTAGAATTTGCTTATAAATTTTTAATGTTTAATTAAAGATATTATGGCTTTGGATTATTTAGTAAATTATATCTGAATTGTGTAATCATAGAGATCAAAATTTCTAAATTAAAATTACTTTAAATTGAGTTCATAAAAGTTTTTTCATACTAGGTAGTGCATTTTTGATCCTTTACTAATGTTTCTGGTTCTTTATTAAAAAGGAAATGGCAAACAGTAAACTTTGAAAAGTGTCTGTGTGATGCCATTAAAATTGCTTTATGCTTCAAAAGATATATTTAGATATTGCATAAGTTTCATGTTTATAATTTCTTCAAAGCAAAAATCAATTTCATTATAATGTCAACAGGTACATCTTCTCACAGGTGGTTCTTTAAATTCCCAATCTCAATTATTTGCCTTTAGTTTTGCTGCTATGTTCTTCTTGCTCTACCTGGACTCAAAATTTGCTGGTTATTTTTGCTAAAATTAACTAAAATAGCTTGGGACACAGATTGGGCCTATGGAACTTCAAAACAAGAAGTGAAATTGTTTTTTTAATGCAACTTCAGTAGCTGTTGTAGCCTCTCAAAGATTCAAGGGAAACTGAGCTGTGTGGAAATAGTTGCAGATAAGGAATTATTTAAAAAATTTAACATGGTTTCCTTATAAAGGAAATGACAGTAGAAAATAAGCACTGGTACAATGAAGAACTTGAGTACTTCCTTTCTTATCTCAAAGGGAAACAAATGACAACATTTAATGGAATCAAAGGTAACATATTAAAAATTGACGAACATGTGTTTATTCCTTTCCGTGAATGATTTGATTGTGCAAGTCACTGTCGAATAATATCTTTGTGATTGTTAATTTAGTAAGATTAAAAGAAACTTTGAATAATGAGTAGAACTCAATGTTTCTAATCAAGAAAGATTTATGGCAAGGTAAAATCCGCAAGTGTCAGTTCTTAAGCAAATCTAAGTGTCCAAGAGAGACTAAGACAGCATGCTTGTGGAGGGCGTGTAAATCCCTACACTAAGCATAAATGGTATTATTGCACTTTTTTATTTTTTAAGCATATGCTGGGGGGACATTATTAGACATTATAGGGGCCTGACAACAAGTCCAGATTTGTAACGAAGTTTGCATTCACCATTCTAAAATGCCATAATTTGAAATGCATCTTTACTGTAGTAAGCTGTTGAACTGTTGCCAAGCATAAAGAGCCTGTGGTATTCTCACAGTAGTTGCTATTTGTTTTTCAGAACAGTGGTGTCTTTGGTGCATTTCCTGAACAAATCAGTGGCACCATAATGTGGCTCGAGCTGTAACGGTGTTTCTGTGAACTCACAAAAAAAGAAATTTTATTTAGAATTAAATATAGCCTATGATTTGGCATTATAACTGTAACCAATAGTAACTCAATGTAGTTTTGAAGGATTTCGTTAATCATAACATCATAATCATAATCTTAAATCTTTAAAACTCCAACACTGCATTTAGAAAAGAATCAGAGTTTAATATTCCATTTTATTTATACGAGGCCTCTGAGATATTAATGAACCAAACTTGCACTATACCTTGCAGAAACTTCTGCAAAAATCAAATGTTCCAAGTCTGCAGGTACATACAGAGACCAAAAAGTGAGGTGTAAGGTTTGCTGTAAGAAAAACACACATAGAGAGGCTCCCTGAGTGCTTGCAGTTCCTGAATTCTATTGTAATTCCAAAAGTACTCCAAGACTCACAACTGATTACAATATAAAATACTGCCACAGATTCTAAATTGAATCAAAAATTATTCAAATGCCCTTTTTTAAAATAATATTTTTGGGGGGTGACATTAATATTTTGATTGTGATCTGTCAGTTAAAAGTCAGGAGCAAATATAGTATTACTACTTGACAAACCAAATTGATGATGTGATCTCAATGTTTTTCTAGCAGTGACATAGCTTAGCTAGTGGTGGCAGCTTTTTATCCTGCTTATCAGGCTCTGGATATTCCCCATTTCTCATAGCAGTTCAAAATTACACTGTAATAAAAAACACCACTATCTACATTGAGATCCTATTGTTTTTAATACAAAGAGACCTTCTTTGGTACCAGACTTCAATGACTGAGTGGTACCAGGGTTTTCTTTTATTTTTTAAAAACAAATGTCTAGATGGATTTTAGAGGAGAAGTCTCTGAAGTTTAATGTCCAGAAGCCATACAAAATTAAAAACATATCACATGGCAGGACTGGTGCCAGATTAAAGCATACTGAAAGGTCCAGGATGTTAGACTTCCAGGATACATCAGCATAAGCAGTGTGTGTAAACACACTGTCAGTATTACAGTGATGTGCATCAAATGTGGGCTAATGCTCACTAGACTCTACGACCTGAGTGCTGTGAGTGTAGTTGCTAGCAGATGGATGTCTGGTGCTCGGCTGTCTGCCAGTCTGAAGTAGCCTATGGCATGAAGTGTCAGACCTCCTTGTCACAAGTGATATAGGCCACGGGGCATGATGCATTACATATGAAGGGCATGTTTGAATAGGTACAGCCCTGCCCAGCTCACCCACTCAACAGTTAGCCTGTGGTAAAGGGTAGCACAAGACATGCCCAGAAGGCATGTTCAAACTCATATATGCAATCCATGCTAAAGATGGGTCTTAGCTTAATCACAGACGCAAGCCCATGCTTAAGCAGTATAAACTAGGCTTACATTACTTGCTACTTGCTGCTGTTCTCCATGGTAGACTGCTGCACATGAGTTCCTCACAAATCTTTATGAACAATGTGTAAGGTACCTTGTCAAAAAACTGTTTCTTATATTCAGACAGCATTACCATCACGTATATGCTCTTTAAAATGAGCTATCGTGTGTGAATTCATACAAAAGATCCTAACACTGTAGTGATAATATTCTTGTATTCACTTTCTTCTTTTACCAGTACTACATTTTTTTTTTTTTTTTGTCCTTCCCCACCCTGTTTTAAGGTTTCCTTTGTGCATTCCACAGCACGTGAAAGCACAGAGATGACTCCATGTCAGTTGGACAGGGAAAACTGAGTTTGATTTACATTGCAGACATTTAAATTCTAAACTATATTTACTTGCTTTGGGCCATTAGGTAAAGTGACTCTTTATAGCCTGAGGCATTCAGGAAAACAAATTGAGTTAACATGAGGTGTGATTTTTTTTATTATTTTTTTTTTTTAAGCAGACCTAAATTTCTGTAGTGGCAGCCTGAAAACTGCAGTTATTCTGAAATAGGTATTTCCCTCACATTTCACACCATTCCGTTCTCCAAATTGACTTTAGAGTGTAGAATATCATCAGCCAAGGAAGTTGAAGCATTCCCTGTTAAATTGTAACTTAACTTTTTAACTCCATTTTTTCAGGCCTGACTGAACTCAGTGACAGTCCAGTTTCCCTGGAGCTAGAGCGTTGCAAGTCTCCCACTTCAGGTAAAGGTGATGGCTTCTCTTCCTGCAGTCTGTATAAGCCATTCATGTCATACATCACTGTGTTTCATTAAACCCTAAGAAGTGAAGTGTATAGTCACAGTTCTGAAGAGAATTTACTGGAAAAGTGCTTATTATACAGCACAATGAAATCCAAAGTCTGTTCATTTAAAGAAAAGTAATTTGAACGTGGTGCATCTTGAGGTGAAGAGTAAGTAAACACATTGTGCAGGTGTATCCCATGTCTCAAATGGACTCAGCATTTTTGTTAGAGACTTGTTTCTCTGTTTTCCTAAAAGGCTTTTTTTTTTTTTTAATGGAGTCCCTATAATTTATATATATATATTATACATACGTGCACATAGATAAGTTATTTGGAAAGTAGCAATATTGAGCTGATAAATTTTAACTATTAGAGCCTGCCAGTGCCTAAGTGCTGTAATTTACAATGGAAACATAACCTCAAATAAAAATATCAGTTTATCAACTGTTTAAACCCCAAAGTGAAATCTCAGCCATTTAAAAATTTATAAATGTTTCCCATCTTACCCGTAGTCCTTCAGAATATGGAGTTCAGCACATCCCTAGAGACTTTTTCTGCAAGTGCCTAGTCTGCATTGATATCTTTAATGTGAGTTCACTGTCTTAAACTTCATTGCTTAGAGCTGTTTTAGGTTTTAGGTAGTTGACTTCTAGGTGTGATAGAAAATAAGCAGGTGTAGCTGTGATGCATTCATTTTGTTTGTGGTATGCATATCACACTTCTTGTAGTTTGGTAAGTATTGATTAGATATTTTTCCTTAGTTATGGTAGTAAATTCCCACAAATATGCTATTCAAATCCTTTTTTTTCACATATTCTACTTTAACAGGACACTTTAACTTTGAATGTAGCCCAATAATTACTAGTTGACAAAAATCTGAAAGTAGTGTTTCCATGATACATCAAGAACTAAAACAAAAATAGTTGTTCTGAGACAAAGATATATTTCCTTGTGTTATTTGCAACCCAAATGTTGTACATATGGAAATATTGAAGTTCTGTAATAATATTGTTATAACACTAGGAGCTCAAACTCTTGAGCTTGGCCTCAGAAACTTGCCATAAGGAATTAAAAAAAAAAAAAGATGCACCAGTATAATTAGATCATTTATCACCCAGATCACTGGAATTCAGCTTTTTGATCTTCTCTCCAAAGACACACCAAAAACTCTTTTTACTGAAAACTAAGAGATCACTGACTTGGTAAATATAGGTGCATATGCTTAGTTTTAAAATTATGAGTGAGCCTTATAGCATCTTACATTTTCTGCAGTTAAAATTGATGTTTTCGTTCTACTATTGATCCAAAATACCTAATTTAGATACATTTTAGTTAATTTGCTCTGCAATTTCTTCTGCTTTTCTGTTTTAGAGAACATTCAGTGGGATAAACTGACAAATTTATGAATGTTTCCTATTTTAGCCCTTCATGTTGTTTTCCAAGCCTCATGTCTTTAAAATGTGAAATCAGGTGCAATTTTGTAGGCAGTAAATGTTATAAAATTAACCGCTGTTTAAAATAGAAATTACTTTTACTGTGACTGATAGTATTTATTTTTTTTAATGAATGTGAAACTAAAAAAAAAAATTTGCTGTGGCATACCTACTGTAAAACTAGTCAAAACTCAGAATAAACACCTGGAGTAGCTGACCTCAAAAGTGTGACCTCCAAGACCTTGTGAGTGGAACTACCTTATGCTTATCAGCACAGCCTCACAGCCACATCAGTCTTTGCACTGATTAACATTTCTACCTCATATAATAAATCTGTATAGTTACGGATTCACTTGACAGGATCTTTCTTCTTCTACTCTTGCCTTTGATCTCTTTAAAGTTCATGGCACATGAGCTCCATAATGGAATTGTGCTGTGTTCTGCAGAGTCCCACGATGTCTGTGTTTGTAAAATCAGCCACCATGTATGTTTACTAAAGATAGGCCAAGGCTTTATCCTTGATATTTAGGAGAAACAGAAAGAACACTTGTGTGCTGAGTCAAATGATTCAAGTTGTTGCCCAATGAGGTTCTCACTGGGTATGTCTACATCACCAGCTGACAGAGTTTCAATAACAAAAGGAATGTTTTGAGTAGTTTCATTTCTCTACAGTTATCAGGCCACATCAGTATTAGGTCTTCACTGGTAGTGAAGTTCATGCCAGATGCTGGCCTTGAGTATGCACAATGCATACACAAAGTGCAAAGAGCTGGAGGATAGTCGTCTGTATGATAGTACCATAATCATGCTGGCACACTGGTAAGCAACTTTATCCTTGGTTCCTTGGAAGGGGAACAATATGAGGAGCAACACTGGTGTGTAAATAAAATGTATATCACATATATCAATATATACATATGGAATAACAGTTGTTAAAAATGGCAAAATGAAAAACATTAGTGAAAACACTTTTCTGTTTAAAGTGTTTCATAAGAACAGTACAGCATGCCATATAATGATATTTGATTGGCTTTAAAAAAATCTCAGATCATATCAAGGAAAGTGGAGATCAGCATTTTTCAATACCATCGGAGTAGCTTATTCTTACTTATGCATGCCATGTTCTTTCGACAGGGAATGTCAAATTGCATTTAGATTTCATTTGTGATTTGGAGTTCAGAAGTCAGGGCTTTGTACTACCTTAATTCTGCAATGGGACCTGAGGGCTCTGTATCTTCAAAACTAAATTAAAAAAAAAAAAAAAAAAAAAACTGTGAGGCTTTGTAAGTCCTCATAGTATAAATGGTCACCCAATGCTGTAGTTAATTAGTATATAATGCATTACAAAACAGTACCCATTCCAGTAATATTTAGCTTTATTTTTATAATCTAATTAAGGAAATATTATTCATGGGCTTCTAGGAATATAGGCTTTCTGTCCCTTGCTTCTTTAACCATTTATATGCAGCTTCATATTGAAGCATGTTGTTGAAAACACACTGAGCAGTAGGAAATGTATCTCTGACAGGCCATTTCACTTCATTGTGTAAGATGCAATGGATTATTTAGACTTCTTTCAAAGACTAAAAGGAAATAATTTCATCAGTCCATGTACAGGAGAGTGACTTCTAAAATGTGTTTTAAAATGGAGGTTTATTTGTGTTTATTCTTAAGAAATCACCTTCATGTTGGCAGCTCATATCCCAAATACATTTAAGACTATAGATCTTAGCAAAGGCAGTGTAAAGACTTCCACAATTGATTTCCATGAGCTTTGGAACAGGTGCCTAATGGCAGGTATACTAGTTCTTATGACTTCTAAGTGCTACAGCCTTGATTTATTCCACTGGTTACATGAGCTGGGTTTAGGCCCATGCCATGCCAACCTCCCATTTTCCTAAATGGAATGTTTTTATATAGTTTAGTTTCAAGAAGAATATCATTAAGTTTCTAACAGTCACTCTTTTCTACCTTTTGGGTAACTGCGAAGTAACTGAAGAGATTTGACTCGGTTTGAAAATTACTTGTTTGTCTTCTAAAAGGACGTGTATGTTTCAAAACTTTGTGTGTGTGAAAACAATGTAATTTATTTTGAAACTTGATTATTGGTGACACTGCCAGAATAACCATTTATACTTATTTACGTTAAATTAAAAAGAATGCTTATTAGTCAGAAAGCAAATTAAACATTAAAGAGATTCTAGAACACAAGATGCATTTTATCACTTTTCCAATATGTGAGGAAGTTTCAGATCAGATAAATTAATGCTTGCTTGAGATCTTGAGAAAGGATGTGTTTGTCAGGAATTAGCAAGGAACAGGGAGCATTATGAGCTGGTGGAGGGTAAGAAATTGAGAGCTGGGGCTGGGCTGTGTTGTGGGGCTCAAGGGGAGCAGCAGGGCAGCCCTTCCTGCAGCCTGGAGGTTTGAGGGGGCCTGAGCTCACTGTTGGGGAATGGCAGGGGCCAGCAGCTCCCTATGGGCCACAGAGACAGGAGCTAAATGAGGGAGCAGGGCAGCTCTGGGAAGGGTGAGCAGGGCCAAATGTAGCCTTTGCCAGGCAGGTCCAGGTGAAGATGTCAGTCCATGAGTCTGGGTCCAAATCAGCAGAATTGTGGCCAGGCACAGGTATGGCTGATGTGGTAGGAGCTGTAGCTCAGCAAGAGTTAGGCTCAGCCAGAAAGCAGCTCCCTGGGAAAAGCACAGAACTGTCTGAGGGCACCTCACCTGAGCCCACCATAGGAAGGAGGATGTCCCAGGTTGGCTCTTAGCCCCAGAAGCCAAGCATCCATCATCTTTGTGTGTATTTTATCTGAGTAGGTATCTAAATATTCACCTCTTAAACCCGTGTTTTAGCAGTGAAAGACAGGGACAGATATTCCAAAGTGGTTTGGAGCCAAAAGCAGACTAATAGGAAAAGAGCTCTATGAAATCACCTTCATTTTGAATAATCTTTTCTCTGACTACACTCATGCTGGGGGAGACACACCACCAAATGTCATAGCTGCAAGAGCATGCTTGTTTGGGTTGGTTGTGCCTTGGTGTTTTCATTGAGAGACTGATAGGGACTGTATGGCTACAAAATGGGATGTATTCTGCTCAGGGGACCTGGGTCATCAGCTTAGCTAGCTGCCAAATCTTACCTGTTAACTCTGTGCCTCTTTCTCATCCTGTTTTTAGATATTTTTAAACAGCCAAACTTAGGCTTTTGAGCAGGGACTTTCCTGACGTGTCTTACCTTGCACTGTGGTACTACAATTTTTGCTGGCTGCCTCCGGCATGAATGCAAAGAAGTAACGGTAACAAACAGCTCTATTAGCCTCTTGAACTAGCAAGAGGCTGGCTACTCTACGTCTTTCATAAATTAGAGTAGTTTTCAAAAGCTCATTCTCAGCAAGATGCATGATCATACTATTCATGATCCTCCTTTATTATGAATGTAAAGATAATAAAATATACATATCTTAGGAATTAAAAATTGGTTGCATATTCATATGAATATATTCATATTCTGATCAGTTTATTATTAAAACATTAGTTTTATCCCTCCCCCCCTAAAAAAAAATAATAAAAAAAAATGAGTAGTGTTATGCACAGTTGTTTTTTTGCAGTAAAGCACAAAACCAATCAACTCCATCTTTTGTCTCAGAGGTCTGTTTTACTGACAGTGGTCCATACTGTGTCTTAGCACAATGATGTCCTACACCAAAAATTCCATATTTGGTGGTGGAAATGGTGGTAGGAGTAACTTCTGGATTCCCCAATTATACTCCATTTCCTAATACTGTGTGTCTCCTTTCTACTTTTGCCCCCTACTCACTGTGTTCCCTACCACCCAGGAACATCAAGCCGGCCTCTCTTTTTTTTTTCCTATTTTTTCCCAGTATTGAGATGCCTACAATGTCCTTGTGCATGGGCTCAGTCCAGCTCATCAGATCCTTACTCCCTTTCTTTCCCAGCTTCAGTCCCTTCAGCATCCTGAGCCTGTTAGATTGCAGCATTCAGTATGGTATGCCTATTTTATCTGTAAGCAGCTACAGAAGCTCTCAGATTGAGCCTGTTTACAGTCCTTTGGGGGAGTCAGAGGGAGCTTTCTTTGCACGTCATGTATGAGCCTGTGCACAAATAATGGGGAGCTATATCTGCAATCTTCCAATTCATACATATATACCACAGTTTGGGAATAGCTGTGGCATACAAAACAGAATCTGTTACACAGGAATAGCTGTAAGATTGAAATGGAAGAGCTTAAATTACTTCTTTATAAATCTCAAAGCCTCTGATGATAGCACTAATAAGGCTCCCTTAGTGTTAAATGTAGTTAGGCTTTATACCTGTGAAATATCTCGGTGTAGATTCTCGTCTGTTAGTAAAGTGTCCTACAACTTTCCATTGGTGTTAGTAATCCTTTTTTCAGAGGTGCGGTTGAGCCAGAGCTTCTCCTTTCCTTAAAGCAAAAGGGGATCATAAGTGCTGCTTCTTTCTCTATTAGCAAAGCACTGATTTTATGGAGCAGTAACCTCTGTTCTCAGTCTGAAAGTGTATGACAGTTCTCCAAATAAATAGAATGTTTTCAAAGCATTGTGATTGGCCTATGTGTGAGTGCTTAAAATGGATACACAGGCCTAAGAGTTGGTATTGAAATTATTTTCCAAGATTTTAATGTTGGTTTGATCTGAAGAGATCTCCTCACCTTATTCTAAAGCATCTGTGTAAAGTGACAGCTAGAAATGTGTTACTGGGAGGGTTGTGCTGCTTCTACTGATACCAAAAGGCTGTTCAAGAGCCTGAAGGGCTCCCATAGTCTTCTCCAAGGGCTCAAAAAGAACAGCAAAGGAGAAAAGAAAAAAAAAAAAAAAAGAGAGAGAGAGAGAAAAAAAACACTAGCATAGGTAGCATAGGTGCTGGCTGATATTTTCCTGTGCCACATTGCAGGTTTTGTAGTTGATGACATTGCAACAGAGATTCTTTCAGGGGCTCTGTGATTTAAAATGGTAAGTGGCTGTTCTAGGCATCCTTCTGACCTAAAACCTTATTTAATAGGAGTTACAAAGGACTTGTTCCTTATGTTCATATGTCCCAGTGTTCCTGCCACTGTCATACTTATGATGTGGGACTTTTTTTTTTTTTCCAGAATTATAGTAGTTAGCTGACATATACTTCATTGTTTAATATTAATAACGGACAGTATACATAAGGGGCAAAAGCTAGAAAACAATGTGAAAAAAACTGAATGAAGACAAAATAAAAGAACCATATTGGAAATTAAGTCCTCTGAATTAATAATAAAAGATTTCTTAAGACATTCTTTTAACAAGTTTAATACCATTTTGACTGATACAAGACATGCTTCATTTTAGTTCTTTGGTGTTCATTGTTTAAAAATGTGCTCATGTGTAAGGAAATGAAAACATTTTTGAACAGAAGCTAAATCATAGTTTTGTTGTGTATTTGGAACACAACAGATAATTAAATCTTCAGCAAACTGAATGCAATATTTTGATGTCTAGATAAAACTGCATTGTATCCTGAAGCTGCTGTATTTCGTTTCTGTGCAATGTCTTTTCTGTAATATGTACAGTAATGTGGTCTGTCTCCATTACCTATACAATATGCCTTCTTTTTTGAATGATATCTTCAGTATGATGTCATCAGATAACTTCATTGCAACCTCTTAATAAATTGGTTTCCAGGTGTTTAATATTTGTGATATGCTGCATAACCAGCATTTGCAATATTTGCCTTAATCTTATTTGTTTTTAATCATTCCTGTCATCACAAGGTAAGATATTGCAGCATACAGCCAAAGCTATGTAGAACACTATTCATTTCTTGAGAGCTGGAGTAATGTTTTTTCCAGTGCTTTTTTTGTTTAGTTACATTTATTTTTCTGAATGGGTTACATGAAAAAAATAAACCATAATTCTGCTGATTAAAAAAGAAAAAAAACTACAAACTTTCAGCATGATATTAACCAGAAGATGGCATGTTGTTTTCCCTCACTCCTTTTTCTTTATTAATTATTAACAACTGCCTTTCTCCTTTTTCTGTTTTTTCAGTTAAAGGATCAAGAAAGTTAAGTCTGCCAACAGATCTTAAGACTGATCTTGGTACGGTAGGCGAAAGCCAACAGTTTTAAACTTCCTTACATTCATTGGCAAAACATTTTACCAACTGATCCATGAGATAACACAATAACCTTGGAGGCTTTGTCTGAAAAGGCTTTCTAAAAACCACCTATTAACCCATACAGTTCTGTTGGCAGCTCTCAGCATTTTGCTTGTTTAATATTCATTTATTTTATGTAGACACATTTTGCTAATCATTACACACTGTGTGTGTAATATTTTGTTATGAAGTGGCTCCAGAACTTTTGACACTCTTGAAGCATTATAACTGGTTGTCAGTTATGTTTTTTTCTGCCTATAACACCCAATGCATGCGCTAGTCTATTTCTTTAACATACAAATTCCGTGCCATGGCAGTAATAAGATAGTTG
The DNA here is from genome assembly GCA_011075105.1 of Heteronetta atricapilla. Classification (NCBI taxonomy): domain Eukaryota; kingdom Metazoa; phylum Chordata; class Aves; order Anseriformes; family Anatidae; genus Heteronetta; species Heteronetta atricapilla. Next base: position 84,015,665 of record CM021731.1, on the reverse strand, counting down.
AACGTGTATATTTTATGGTGTTTTTGAGCTCTGCGGATGTCAGATCAAAAATCACTCATTTCTGTCTCAGACTTAGCTAACTGTTAAGTATACTGTCATAACATTTTCTCAATCCTTCTTCAATTTTTCAGTGGAAAAGCATAGTAAGTGAAAGCAGAAATTTCACCTCAGAAAACCTAAAATGAAATTAATATCTTGCATAACCCAAAAATGTTTGGGGCAGATCATGCCCTCTTAAATATTCACATAAACAGAATCACTCCTGGCATTTGGGGCAGAGCGTATGGTTAACACAAAGATTTTTATAATTATTTCTAAATATTCTCAGTATCAAGGAGTCCTTTTTGGTTTTGCTCTCATGGGAAGTTTCTCATGTAAGATGACTGAAAAAGCTGTGTAGTCATGCCACATTACTTTGAATGTCTTTTTAGAGATAGAAATTAAAAATGGATCGCATTCTTACATAATGCAGCTGAACTTAATTTCTGTCACTAGGAATCTTGTGCATGTATAAACCAATGTAATACTGTTCCCCAAGGCAAAAGTCAGGGTAATAAACATGTCTTCCACATTATAAATGATGGAGGAACTTAGAAAACTGCTAATAGCTCCTGATAACGGCTAAGTAAATAAATGCTGCAAAATCATTGGGAAATCCAGACCAGATTATGCAGATTTCAGTGTACGGAGTGAATTAGTTGAAATAATTTACTCCATCATTAACTGTAATGTTTGAGATACTAGGAATGTAGGAATACACCCCCAAAAAAATGAGTGGAAAATTATAATACCAGTTCTCAAGGAGAGATGCAGGCAGCTATAGACCTGTAATATTATTTTTATCACTAAATAAATGGGCAGCTATTAAGAGGGAAGGTGAATATGTAGAGCACTAGGATAGCCATAGAGTAGGATCTAAGACTAAACTACATTGCATACGTTGGACTTTGCTTTCTTAAGATTAATGGAATTGTTATGGTTTAAACTGGACAGCAGTTAAGCACCACACAGCCATTCGCTCTCTTCCATGACCTCTGAAGTGGGATGAGGGAGAGAATCAAAAAAGGTAAAAGCACAAGAACTCGTTGGTTGAGATAAGGACAGTTGAATAAGAAGAAAGAAAGGTAAAAAAAAAAAAAATGATGCACAACACAATTGCTCACCACCAGCCAACCAATGCCCATCTCATCCCCAACCATCGCCAGCCCCCCAGTTTTACTGTTGAGCATGACGCCACCTGGTACAGGATGTCCATTTGGCCATTTGGGATCAGCTGTCCCGGTTCTGTGCCATCCCAACTCTGTGCATCCCCAGCCCCTCGCTGGCAGGGCAGCACAAGAAGCTGAAAAGTCCTTGACTCAGTGCAAGCACTGCTCTGCAACAACTAGAACATTGGTGTGTTATCAGCTGTATTCTCATCCTAAATCTAAAATATGGCACCATGCCAGCTGGTAGGAAGAAAATTAACTCTATCCCAGCTAAAACCAGGACAGGAATGTATAATTGTATCCATGATTTCAACAGTCCTGTTTCTACCAATTACCCGTTCTCATTATTTTTGAATAATGTAGAAAAAGTTCAAAATAACCTAAAAATAAGCAGAAGAAAGTCTGTTTCAACATCCTGCAGAAACTGGTAGACCTCCTTTCATTTCAAAAATTTCTTACAGAATGGGAGGTATTACCAAATTTTCACTTAAGCATTTGTTTGTTATTACTACTACAGTTATTGAGTACTCTGTACTCCTATGATCAGGAAGCCTGATAGATTGCTATGGTTGAAGCATGTAGAAGCAGCATTCAATGTGTAAGCTGCCAGTTACTCATGGCTAATCAACTGCCAAAAACAGCTTTTTTTTTAAAAAAAAAAAAGGGGGGGGGGGGG